>VZZY01002049.1:323895-380655 GCA_013400335.1 Eurystomus gularis | reverse complement strand
GGAAATAGCCCCCCTCCCCCGCGGCTCCCCACCTCCTCGGGGCTCCAGCTTCCCCTAAAAAAGAAGTGTGTTTGTAGCTGGAGGAGGAGGAGAGAAAGGTGGGGGTGGGACTGATTCTCTCTTGGAGGCTTTAAGGCGAAAAGGGAGGAGACCTCGGATTTTGCGGGGTTCCATTTTTAATTATAATTACGCTGTAGTGGTCTCTGTTAGACGGTTCGGGGTGTTTTCTTGTCCGCGCTGAGATACAAAAGGCGAGTTTTTCCCGAGCGATCCAGCCGGCAGAGGGAATATTTGGCGAGAGATTCAAGAAAAAGCTGTGGTGTGTCTGCTGTAATGGTGGAAAACTGATTAAGAGGAGACGGGGGTGAGACCAACAGGGTAAGACTGCTTCCAGCAGCCCCCAGCCCGGCGAAGGGCTCGCAGATTGGGTTCGCGCTGTGTGTACTGGGGGAGGGAGGGCTAGAGAAGGTTTTGTTCTCTCTAGAATCAGCCCCGAGGATGGATTTAGACCGCATATTTGTTGTTCCCTCATGTATTACGGTGCTGCATATTTTTGTGTGCCCGTAGCACCAATAATGAAGATCATGGAGGGTGTTTGCTACAATAGAAAAATGGAGTTTTCTCCTCGGAAACGTTTTTTAAAATATTACTTCAATTCTCAGCTTGTTATTGAAGGGATTTCAGTAGGATTTTTTTTTTTTTTTTTTTACCCATATAAGGGGTATTTAAGATGTAGGATTTCTAATTCCACAGCTCTGTAGGAAATGAAGAGGTGTGGAGACTTGTACGTAAATATGAGAGAGACAAGACATTCTATTAAAACAAAAGTCTTGTCCAGAAGAAAATCAGAATGATATAGAGGTTGTTGTAAGATGTCAATTTATCATTCCCGAAGATGAACTGAAATTTTAACGAATGTGATGTTTCATTATTCTCCAACAAAGTCTCGACTGGGACTCGTTTAAAATAAGACATCCTTTCTAGGATGCCACGTTATTATGTATTGTCTCCACAGCAGAAAATAGGAGGAAAGGGCTGCAAATGTAAGGCTGAAGTGATTAATGAAACAGCTTTTGAGAATAGTTGGCTCAACTTGGCAAGGCGATTTCAGACTGAAAAATTAAACGTCTTGCTGCTGTAAAATATCCGCACCTAATCGTGAGAGTTTTACCCCGTATTTTAAGCTGATCTGCTAAACACAAGGATGCGAATCAAGACAGAACGCTGTCGACGTGTATGTGAAATACATGTGAGGAAACCAAAGGTGCTACGTTAATATCTAAATTTTGTTCTAAACGTAATGTATCAGAGTTTATTTTTTCCCCTTGTGTGCTTTGGGTGAGGCGAAAGAGAAGGGGCGATAATAGTGTAGTTGTTTTGGTGGCTGCAGATTAGCCAGGGTGTGTGTTTGATTTTCTTTTTGCTGTGAATGAATGGATCTTTCTGTGCCTGGGCCCAATAGCTGCAACAAGATGGCGTTTGCAGCAAGGCAGCTCTCATTTTTCAACTCCTCCTCACCACAGCTTTGCCAAACTAGATCTTCTTTCGTAATTGTATTTTAGACTTACTTTTTCGCTCTCTTTGCTTGCCTCTTTTTTTTTTTAAGGTGGGGTGGGAGGAGAATTGGGAGGATTGTTGCAAGAAATCTGTGGGGTTTTTTCTTCATTTTTGTGAGCTTCTCCAGATAGGAACTAGGTGGGAGGAGTAAATAGTTTTATTGAAATGTTCACATAGGCTGTTCCTGGATAAAGGGGTGACATGATTTTCTTTTTCACCTTGCAGTGCCTGCTTAATACTATCAATATATTGGCTTTTATTAAGCCTGTTGCTGAAAACCAGTATTTTAAACCCGGAGCAGAGGTATTAAAAGGCTCTGCTGGGCTGCGTGCTGTTGCTGGTTCTCTACTGGCCAGGTAATCATCAGACCCCCAGTTAGCTCTGTAGTACAAAAGAGTCTCCCATCTGCCCTAGAATACTAACAATCTGTGGAGGCTTTTAAACTGCTTGTGACCCAGAATTATTCTCATACTCTAGGTAACTGTTCGTTTTATGGGAAAGAATAAGAAAGGTTTCGAGAATATTAAAACAGTTCTGTGACTGTTAAGTATTGTATTTTAGTATGACATTAATAATTCCCAAATCCTTTTATGTGTGTTTTTCAGTATCTTTCAAGAAAAATGGACTTTCAGTTTGTAGCTTTTACGATCTTTCACTATAGTGCCAAGCTTCTCAACTTGGGTAGCCTCAATAAAATAGCTTGGTTAATATTCGATATGCTGGACTCAGGCTTAAAAGAATGTACCTCCCTGTAAGAAAAATTAGAAATGACTTTGTTTTATCTTCTGCATTCAAATGATCTCCAAACCTTTGGTAATATCGAGCATTTTAGCATTGTTTATCTATGACTTAATGTATAATCAGTTTATTGTTAGTTTATTGCAATAGCCCAGCTGTATTTCATGCAGAAGGAAGCTGGGGAGCTTTTTTCTTAAAAGGCAGAAGAAGTGTGCTGAAATTAGCTGAATGCCTGTTACTCCTCTGGTACGTCAAGAGCAATTTTGTAATTAAGAATACTTGTCCAATAAACTATTAGTTCAATTTGATGGCACTTTTAATGTGTTGTTGAACTTGAAACTGGTTAGGCAGTTTTTTTGGTACTATTGCTTGGGCCTTTCAGTACGGGATCAGGGAAGGAGCGTGGTTAAGTGGGATTCTGTATTGGGTAAGATGAATTGCATTTATCCTTATTGAGTCCTTGCAGCTGCCAAGTTGGTACATAGCAAGCATCCTACCATAACATCTTTGGCAACATATAAAGTTAAAATTCCATGGTAAACCTTAGCAGAGCAGTTTTAAAATCACCTCCCTACCTCATGGAAATCTGAAAATGTTTTACTTAGATTTAATAAGAATTTTTGAATGAAGTTTTCTATAATTAGGAAATGTGTAGAGCTTTGTGTAGCATCATTCTTAGTATCACCCAAGAGTAAACATTCTACAGCTCTTACAAATTTTAAAACTGGAACAGTTAAACTAATAGAATAAGAAAATCCTTCAATTAATGCAATTGCTTTCAGGATGCTTTAATTGTGGTAGAAATATCCTACAAACTGAAAAGATATATGCCTTTTCCTGAAATTTAGATGCTGTTGGTTACAGTGTGTAAGAACTTCCTGGTGCTTTGGAGGCTTCAGTTTGCTCAAGGGGAAAACAACTATAACTGTTACTTCTTACATAGTTACTTAGTTGTGATTTCTCAACCCATGTGAAACAAGATGCCTATTCATATGAAACTTGAGTTGCTTTTGCAGGTTCTTACCATGCCTGTTGCTGTAGTTAGGAATGCTGAGGAAGTGTTGCATTGAGCTAGTTTTGTAGTTATTGCAATAAAAAACCCAGCAGTTACTTGCTTTCAGTGAAACCGGCAGTAGATTTGTCTTCTGTATGTCCGGCTCAGCTCATGTTCTAGTCACTGAATTGGATTAAATTCTTACTGTCCATGGATTTTGGCTCAAGCATTAGTGGATTGGTAATTGATATTCTCAATTTTAATATCCCGTTTTAGCCATATGGCATACCGTATTGTTTCAAGAATTGCATTTAGCGCTAGTTTGTTACTAGCGAGTTGAAATGAGAAATCAGGCGTCCACGTGGTTGGATTACGCTTAGGTGGGTTGTCTCTGGAGTGTCTAATTCCTATGTTCGTGCTGGTATTTTGCACATTTTTATGTTTTTTTGGAGTAATTTTATTTGTTACGTTGGGGAAAAAAATCTGTAACCTTGAAAGCAACTAGCCTGTGTTAATGAAACATTTCTTAAGCATGTGATTGAAGATAAAGTGGATTTTTTTTTTAAGGGAGTCTCTTGATTACTGGAAGTGCAGACTCAAAAATTCAAAATGTTTTTTTTCTCCCCACTGATAATGTTGGAACGAGTATTAGCCAAGGTCGTGATGAAAAACAAAAATACCCCCAAGCCCCTATGTTTCTATTTAACATAGTATCTCAATTTATTATTTCTTCACAGGGTGTCTAGTATGCTGGGGATTTTGTGTGCATGGATTTGTTTTTCACCAAACAGAAATGTATGCAGAATCCATAGATACTTGAGCCAACTGGTAGTTCAGCAGAAAATTAAGAGGTTTTTAAAAGCTTTGAGCTGGCTATGAACAGTACCTTTACTTTAGATGCCAAAATAATCAATGTAAATTACTGTGGAAGGCTTCTTAGTACAAAAATATGGATGCTCCAAAATAGATTTTGAAGCAGAATGCTGCATTTCTATTGAAGGACTAGGAGGCCTCTAAGTAGAGAGAAAGGAGATGGCTTGCCTTTGAATAAAAATACACATTTTAAAGTATTTTTGGGAACATAAAGATCAGATGTTCTTGACCTGGTTTTTTTTTTTAACAGCTAACCTTCTAAAATGTGTTCTTTACAATTAATGTCTTGTAAGACTATATTAATTTGTATTAAATGTTTCTGTCCGCTGTGTTTGTTACAATAGTATAGAATATGTTACAATTTGTTAGTTTCTTGAAATGTAATGGAATATTTCTGCTTGTCTGAAAGACTACAACTGGAACCTTGAGTGTACTGGGTACAAGGGGTAATATTTGCCTTGCCCCGTATATTCTTAGACAACAAGGAGCCTTCTTTCTTGAACCTTGCTAGAGAGTAATGACATGGCAATATTCATGCATGCCATCTGGAAACACCTAAGGTATGGTGTTGCTTGCTGTGTATATCTTACACTGTGTTACTGGGGATGCTGTAGTTAGATGCCTACATAGTAGTTTGTATCTGTAAGCAAAAAAAAAAATATTGTGGGGACATCATGGAAGTGTAATTTGTAGGGAAGCTTGGAAATTTTAATTTTAAGTTCTGTCCAGGATTTTCAGCACTGCTCTGAACACTCAGTTGTTTGGGTCTTAAAATTTTTAAGTGGTAGAAAATAAAGATCCCATACAAAATGTTACACGTTGACCTGGTTATTGACACTGTAGTACGTTGGGGCTGGGGGATGACAGGACATAGGAGTAAGTGCTTGAGGAAGCAGTTACAAAGCAAATACTTCTGTTGTTTAGATGTTGCTGGTTGAAATCCAGTACAAATAACTATAGCGGGTTTAAAATGGGAATGCTTTAGAAGATGGTGCAGATGTTCAGAAGACCTGGGTTTGGGTTAAAGAATAGGTTACTCTCCATCAGCTGTTCCATGGTAGTTATCCATGCCTGCACTCTTAAGATAAATGCAGGGTTATTCAAATAAGCATAGCCCTTTTTCATGGGGGACCAGATTAATCCCAATATCTTGGACTCAAGGTAGGCTTGAAGGGTGCATATGAATGAATCCTGTGGATCAGCTAATGTTGGAAACATGATCGTGAGTCTGAGCTGTTTGACTCGTGGGCAAGAAGAATCTGTAGGTTAACATAAAAATCTTTGAGATTTCTTACTGACTTGAATGCTTGGGTAGACTCGTGTTCAGATTATTTTTACTAAATATTTCTGGCTTAAGAATTGTCAAAAATGAGGTATTTTTGTCACTTGTCACAGACTTATGAAGATAAGAGCTATAGTTCTATGTGGTGGGACTGAAGGGTTAAAATCTGATCTTCCTGTCCTGTGTCTGTTTTGGAATTCTAATAATGGGTAAGTGAAAATGAGGCTGAAGGCCTGAAGAAGGTGATCTGAGGGAGATTAAAGGACAGGAGATAGAAGGTAGCTCTGTAATTGGCGGTGGTAAAGGTAGGCTAAATCTTCAAATTATTTTCATAGGTAGTATTTAGAACTTGATGAGGGGAAAAATTAGTAGCAGATAATACAGTGAAGGGACAGTCATTAAAAACCTAGTTGCCATCCTAATGTGAGATGTAGTTCATTTCTAGAAGTAGTTTGCATGAAACTGCTTCATTAAAAATAAGTATTTTTATTTGATTAAGTAGAATTTCAACCTGTCAAATCACTTCAATTTCTAAAGGTTCTGTGTAGACCATAAATACCTTCTATATGTTGTAAGGATTAATTGGATTGTAGATAGCTACGTATTTTTTTTCCTGTGTGCTCCTACACTGGTCTGAGGAAGGTTTGCCTAAAATTTCTTGTCAGTAATGTTTATCATGTTTTTTTCTGAGATGAGAATATTTTTGATGTCTTGAAAACTGCAGTAATGCCTGCCGGCACTCCCAAAAAAGAAAATATTAATTATCTGTAATTAGATGGATTAGATAATTTTTTGTAGCTTTATCTAATGCAGTCCTATATTTAAAACTATGTAGAGATTTCCATCATTCTTTTCAGCTCTTTCTTCCCCCCCGCCCCCTT
This sequence comes from Eurystomus gularis, assembly GCA_013400335.1. Lineage (NCBI taxonomy): Eukaryota > Metazoa > Chordata > Aves > Coraciiformes > Coraciidae > Eurystomus > Eurystomus gularis. The sequence continues at coordinate 374,330 of VZZY01002049.1, read as the reverse complement.
CTCCTGCCCAGCAGAGGGAGGGAGAGAAAAGTAAACCCAAAATACTTCTCTCTGGAAACTCCTGCATGCCATCTACCAAAGTAGTTGTGAATATTTTTCCAGTTCAGATATTCGTGATGATTTTGCTAATCCTTATTACAAAATCAAGCTGTATTGAGTGTGGGGGACTAAATAAGAAATGTTGCAAGGCTTTCTAGATGACTCTGAGAAAGGCAGACACCCACGGAGTTGACATCACTGACAGGAAGGCAATGCCTTACTTCTGTGGCTTGTTTCTTCTTCTGTTGCAGTAGGCTTAATTACAACAGCTAATGCCACTTATTTTCCTTCTAAGAAAGAAAAAGAGTTTCTGCTGAACTATCGCAGTGGAGTTGTTAATTCTATACATCTTTCTTTTCTTACTAGTGTTCTGGCCTTCTTGCTTATCTTGGGCTGGATTTAGGGAGCCATCTTAAACATCTGTTCCATAGCATGTCCTTTGTTTCATCCTGACATCTTCGGATTTATTGAAATCTGTCAGTAAATAGAGGTTATCTAAAATTATTTGCAAAACCAAGAGGTTAAGTAACAGAGTGGGTTTTGGTTTATTTTTGTGAAAAAGCAAAACAAATTTCCAACACTGCTCTGGCAGAAGGACTTTTAATTGTGCACTTCAAGACTGCAGCTTAACCTCAGTGGGAACAGAAATGCACATATCCATATCAGAGGTGTATGCTTTACTGCAAGGACTCCCTCACTGGGGCTGCTGTGGCAACACGGGGTATTTTACTGGACTTTTGCTGGTGCTTACTGAGCAGGCTGCTGAGCTTACACATGTTTTTGGAGATTATGTGGCATGCCTGTATCTGTCCAGATGTTGTGCCTTGCTGCCTGAGGTGTTGCTGCTATTTTGTAGCTGGTAAGGAATATGACATTCATCTGGAATTAGAGAAATCGAACAGCCCTGGTGTACTCCTTTTTAAATCACAATGCTTTGTTTTCAGTCCAGCTTCTTGGGCTTCTGTAGGTATTTGAGGGATTTACCAAAACAATTGAGGGACAGGAGGTGGATCAAAGCTCAAGGTTAAACATGTACTGAAGATGGTATGAACGTGCCTTTCTTTGTTGTCCTTCCTAATACAATCATTATGGTGAAAACTAGTGCATCAAGTCTGTTTTTTCTATATATCTAAAGTTCTGGTCCATTTTAAATTTTATATAAATTGTGAATGATACATCTTAGTTAACACCAAGTGGCTCAAGGTTTGTGTTGAACATAGCAATGCTTGAATCTCAAAATAAAAACGTAAATGAAGGTTTCAGTATATAAAATACCCCGAGTTATAATTGCATGACACAAAACTTAGTATATGGTTTGTTACCAGTAAACGGTGCTCCACAAAGCAGGCCTACCTGTGCTTCAAGATGCTTCAAGAAATCAATTTACAGTCTTCTTGGATTTTTCCTGATGAGTTCCCAAAACTGTTTTCTTCAGATAGCCTAACGAATGTGTTTGGAGGGTGCTGTAGTGATTTTATTTTTTTTTCTCCTGTTTGTCTAGAAAAACAAAGTAGATGTGATAGTCTGCTGAAACCTTTGGTACTCAAAATAAGATTATACTGTACTAATTAAAGAGCTGTCTTTGTTGGAACATATGTTTGATATTCCCGTTGCACGTTCCGTGTGAAGTGGTAGTACACTGAAGATACACTGCTGTCTGTTTACCAAAGGTGTTGTCTGTACAAAGATCGAGAACGGTTCGCTTGATGCTTACGGCAATTCAATTGTGCTTCGGGTTACTAAGTCCTGGATTTCACTATGAGTTGTCAGATACTATCTGGCTAGTGCCTGAAAACTTACTGTGGAAGGTAATATACAATACTTTGGTTAAAAGGCTGTACAGTACTTAAAGAAAATGAAATGATAATGAACAGGAACAATTTAACAGGTTTAAAATCTTGACAAAGTAGCGTGTCTTTAATAGGTGCTTAAAAGTTGGATGTGTTTGTTCCATGTGTGAAAACTCAAATACCATAGAGACTTTGGACAGTGAAGTCAAATTATTTCAACTTTCTTCCTTTATTCTTGTGCCTATAGACAGTAGGTGAAGCTTCAGCATTTCAGGAAATACTTTGGTTTGTCCTACAAAAAGGTTCATTGCTGATATATGGGGGAGGCAGAACTTGTGTAGAACCTGTACTTGGGGCTTTAATATCTGGGTGCAGTAGCTCACAGATGTGAGAACTTGGCTATCTGATTATTGACATGCTTGAATTTGACATACTACAAACTTAGGATATCCAATATTCAATTATGTAATGATTTCAAAAATAAAACACTGTATCCTTACTGCGCTGGAGCACACAGTCTTGAAGAAAAGGAGAATAAACACTGTAAACTTGGAAACTTTAAAATTAGAATTGAATTCTTCCAAACGTTTTGGAAATCTTAGGCAAGTCCTTAGATGTGAGAAGATCCCCAGTAATCTTCGTGTTTGCTTCTAGTCTAGCTCTTCTCTCTTCCTTTTAACTCACAGTAGAAGGTGGGAACTCCTACTAAATTGGGCATTGGAAAATCCACTGTGTTTGCCACCCTGGGGATCAAATCTAAAGCATTTGAACAGATCTTCTTGAGATAAGAGGGGATGTTAAGCTGCATCACCAAGCTAGCAGTGCTTACCTGTTTACCTGGATACATGCCATGGAGAAGTCAAGATTTAATTCACTTGGTTTTGATTTCTCAGTCTACTTCATCCTGCAGTAATTTTTTTGTTCCACATCCTTGCTGTTGTGAATTAAACTCCAAAGGACTCAGTCTGGGGAAGCCAGTTGCTGCTGTCCTCAGTCACAAAAGGTGGCCTAGACATCTGCTGTCCAGCAGCTGCCTTCCCAGTTCACAACTTGCTGTGCTAAGGAAACCAAGAAGGGTAAATAGTCTATTACCACGCACTGTGCTGCAGAACTCTGATAGTTCAGCCTCTAGTTAATGAGCAGCTCAGCTCTCACAGAAGATACTAGAACTTACAAAGCAAGCCGAGGTGGAAGCTGGAGTGGGAAACAACAATAACTCTGCTTTTCCCAAGTTAGAATCTTTAATGTTTTTTATAAGGTGGAAGTGGCCTGTCTTCAAAGCTCTTCCCGTCTCTTTTTAAAGGACCAAGTTGATACATTGTCTGCTGCCCTTAGTGTTTTCTGTTTTAAAAACAAACTCCAAGTCATCCTTCCCTCAAACTCACACAGTTTTGCACAACAGTAGTGTCCAGAGGCTCCAGATAAACACGAAGCAGTGTGTGTATAAAGGAGGGTGCAGAGGATCAAGGAAATTGGTGCAGAACCTCCAGACCTACAGATTTAAATTAACCTTACTGACTGCTGGCCTTGGTGAACAGAGATTGTTTTTTGGAATTTGCTTTGCACGGATTTTTTTTTCTTAAAAAGAGATGGGATTGTCTTCGGATGTTTTCAGTTTTGTCTTTCTTAGTTAATTCCATCCTAACCCCAGCAGTATGAAACTTGTCTTCTTTTAGCATATTTCCATCTTTGCTTTAATCACTTAACTAGGTGCATACTATCCGTAGAGGAATACGACTGCTACTTAAAGGCTAATGCCAGAAGATTTGAGGGGGTTACTGCAGTACTATGGGAAGAAGAATGTCCAAGGGTGAAAGCAAGTATTTCCTTTTGTACCTTCGTGCTCGCTGTTGTGATACTGTCCCTGGGTTGTACTTGAAGTTTACCTTTGGTATCAGCACTGAGCATTGTTGCATTGTCTGTTCCCAAACACCACTTCTCAGTCTAATGGTTTCAAGGTCTTCTGTGTTACTCTACTTTTCAGTCTGTCGACCTTGCTTTTCTTGTTCCCGTTCTCCTGTACCGTAACTTATTCTGTATCAACAGTGCATATCGAAATACAGCAATTGCTGGGAGAAATCAATGCGCTACTGGAGGTATAAATCATTGCTTTCAAAACTAATGGAACTGCTTGTACATTGATTTAAAGATGGGTTACGCTGATTGTGGGGCTGGAGAACAAAGTATTGCTCAGTCTATTTTGGGTATAAAGATGAGAAAAGTCATGCCATATTTAAATTTCTACAGGCTATTCTTTTATCTGCTATATGTATGTAATACATTTTGTTGATTTTTAAGGTCCACTGAAATACTTTTTATCTTCAGACTGGTGCTCGAAAGCAGTTATTTCATGGTATAGCTTAACTTACAGCTTCTTTCCAACAGTGCCCTGGTAATACCTTAGTGAGGATCAGTGTGCTGTTTGAACACCTAAATCCTTATTTCAATGAAATAAGGTATTCTTTTAATTAGCTGAATATTGGGTAAGATCTTTAACATAGCTGTAGAGAATATTTTTCTCTTAGCTGATTTCTGAGGCTGTTTTGTACAGGCTGCATAAGCAGAGGCACAGAGCAGGCTGTTCATTCCAACGTCTGAACTACCATACTTTTGTTGAGGCGGGAGCAGTCATGGTCAGAAGGTAGGTAACAGGTCTTGTGCAGCCTGGGTTACCTTTGTTGCTTCTATTGGATTTTTTAGCTACTATTGTTTAAATAAAAGGTTAATACAGTAAAGCTTGCTTACTTTCTCAGAGTCGTTCTGAGTCAGAGCAGAAAGAAGAGCCCCCGTTACTGAAGTACGCTTTCAGGATTTGTTCCTAACAATGAAAGGCATTTTTGGTGGAACTCTTGATCCATATGGCAAAGCACAACTCCGTTTTGATAGAATACAAATTATCTTGCTGCTTCTGGAAACATAATGTGTTTTTCATTAGTGTTTTGAGGGCCTTAGTGCAGTGAGACATGTAAGCATGTGAGTATCTCAATTAAAGTCTGCGCCTACGTGCATGGATGAGAGGGATGCTTTTCAGAAGGAAAATGGTCCATAAAAGAGCACATTATATCTGTAAATGTCTCCCTTAGCTCAAGAATAAGGGTATGTGGATTTGATGGGCTAGTTCTTATAATTTTAAATGGCTTGACTTTTAAGGATGTAAAATGTAGTATTGCTAAATGTAACATTCTGAAAGTTAGCTATATTTTTGTAAAAGGTGGTAAATAGGAAGCAGCTGATTCTTCTTTGACTCAGTTGACTCTTTACTGGCTTGCATATGTAGAATGAAATGGATGATTCAGCTTCTGTTGATAAAATAGTTGAGCTGAAATTTATGGACATACAAAATACAATAATGGGAAATTCTGCTAATTTTCTTTGCTTAGGCATGCACACATTCTTACTGATTTTTGTATTAGTACTTTTCATGTCTAATTTTGTTGTTTTATTTCTGGTTTTTGTATCGTAAATAACTGATCACATAGCCCATTTCCTCCTCTAATATAATAAATATTGTAGTGAAGATCTTAATGTACCCACTGATGTCACTGTAATGGTAACATCTGAAACGATACATGGTTTTAAGAAGGTTGAGAAGATCGTGCCAGTACAGATGTGTTGGCAAGCAGAGCTGAGAGAACTAGTGTTCAGGCCTTTGGAAAATCCTTGTTCTCGTCTTACGCTTTAACCCCTAGATAGTGGCAGTTGATCCTCTTGATGGATTTTATTGTAATCTTTGGGATTCTGGTAACGGGAGGTGGTGTCATCACCCACCTCTGCGCCAGGTTTTGCATCTAGCCATTCACTGGCTTGTGAATTCAGTGCAACGTGACCCGGTCGCATGCTGTGCTCTCCTCAGCACGGCACCTACTGGGAGTTATCTGGGGAGAGCTTGAGCAGAACATTGGCATGATAGCAAAATACATCAACCTTCATGAGGACTTCTTGAACGTATTTAAATTGCACAAAATGAACCGAAGACCTACTGGAAAATTGGTATACCCAAAAGTGACTTTTAAAAAGCAATCTTTGGAAACTTACTCAGAATTGACAAGAATTATGTTTCTTAATGGGTTTGCAGCTACTAGAGGCAAGTTCTGAAATTGTGGATTACAAACTTGTTTTGATACCCAAAGAAATGTGTTTCTAATGTTGACTTTTACTAAAAAGAAACACATACACCTATTTAGATGTGTAATGTGTTTCCATTTGCTATCTTATGATCCTGTCACTGATTTGTCACACTGGGATGATGTATAAACTGGTCCTACAATAGTATGCTTCCGTTTCTAACTTCTAGGAGAAAACCCAGTGTGTATAGCTTGGGTTCTGTACTGCCCTAAACCTGCCACCTATAGATTCAGCTGATCGAGATGAGAGAGAAAATCTCTTTTGAAAAGATAATATCCTGGTACTTTGGCATTACTTTAGGTCCCCTGGAGAAGAAATAATGGATTTCTTGTTTTGTTTTGGGGGCTTCTCTTGCATTATTTTGTTCAATTTCTCTGCAAACATATTGCTGATGACACTTAATGCCAGCAAACCTTCCTGTGCCTGATTTGTGCTATGGTTTTAGCCTTTTTTTTTTCCTCTTTTGCCTCCTTAACACTTCTAAATCCAAACTATGAAACTGTTCTCATTATTAGCAGCTTTTCTTGCTATGCATGTTTTCCTCGTAAGTAAAGATCTTAAACATTCCTGATGCTAAAGGGCTTATAAAAAAATATGTATTTCCTCAAAAAATTACAAGAAGTAACTTTAGCACAATTCCAAGGGGATATAAATAGTTACTGTGATTTTAAAAAAAAAATAATAAAAAATTGCAGTGAACAATAGTGTCTGGACAAATGGCACAAAGCTTAGTTGGTTTATATTAGTGGACTTGAGGAAGTAACTAAAACCTCTTTGATTTGTCTCAGTTAAAGTGCAAAGTGATTTTTGGTTTGGGTTTTTTTAGCCAGTAAGACCTAGTTTTTGTTTCTGCGGCTTATGAATAGTTGTGTGTTACTGAGAAGGTGTTTGGATCCAGCAGTATTTGGTTCCATATTTTTACTTTTGCAGCTACTTCTGTTTATGGCAATAATATTAATTCTAAATAGCAAGAAATATGGTGTGCCAGTGCCATTAGTATTACAGATGGACTGTGATGTCCCTGTTGAGCGTGTGCTCTGCCCTGTTTAGGTAAACAGGGATTCTGCCCAGTTTACAAATGAAGTGAAAATGCCAGTGAAAAGTGGAGGTTAATGATAATAGCTGAAGGAAGCAATGAAAGATGGCAGCTGAAGAAAGAAGCAAGTGTGCAGTCCCTGTAAGGCTCTGCAGGTAGAAGCATCTGGTAATAAATGCTTAGTCATTTCTGTGTTGGTTAATTAATAGTAATATATTCTCCTTCAGTGCTGCCTGGGTTTTGATTTTGAGTCTGAAGAGAGATGTCTACTAGTATGTGACACAGAATTGCTTGGGGTTTGATAACGGGATACTTTATTAAGTGACAATTTCCAATAACTTATTTTTCTGAGAAATATAGCTAGAAACTTATGCACAAGCGTGTTCTAAGTTGTCTTGATTTACTACTGTGAGGTTTTTAAAGAATTTTTGTTTGTAACATCAGGAGGAGACAGCCAGAACCATCACTGGCCAGTTTGATAAAATCAATGCAGTTTATCAGTAGATATGTTTGCCTTCAGAAGGAATAATTGCATATAGATAATTTTTATCAAAGGAGTAAATCCTGGAGTATTGGCTTTTGAAAACTTAGACTAAATATCATTAATTCTTGGTCTTAAGTTAACTTTCTATGCCTGCCACTGATCAGGAAGTGTTAGAATGCTCTTAAATCTGAATTTCTTTCAGAGCAAGGCAGGAAAGATGTAGCTAGGAAATCTTTTGACTTGGGTTGTTGAAGTAGCAATGGTTACTAATATGCGTGAACTACTTCAAAGATCTCCTAAGACCCTTTCTTTTTAAAAAGTGAGATTTTAAAGCATTTGTCTTTAGGGATCTGTTAAACTTGTAATAATCAGTTCTTTTATTTTTTTTACATGCTCTGCTGTACCTAGAATTTTATTGTTTTTTAATAATGCACATAGCTTGCAGATGCATTTAGAAAGGATTAATGAAGTGACCTGTTACAGTCCAGATTTTTATGCTTAAATATTGCATCAGTATGATTTTTTTTTTTAAATGTAGGTCATGGGATTAGCATCAGGAAATGTGAGCGTTTTGGCAACATAGGGATGCTGTCTGCCATGAAGACAGCCTGAGTTTGCTCGCTGTTGGTGGCAGAAGGAGATGGGCTACTTCACTGCCGAGCTGTTCGTTGCAGGCGTGTGTCGCTGCCATGATCTTAAGCATTGTTGTCTGCTGATTAGTATTCTATTTTGAGAAAGTGGTAAACCATCCAAAAGGTTTATTTTCAAATACTTGTTAAGCATAGGGAGTGATGTGTCCCCGGGCCTTAGAAAATCTAGGCATGCAAGCAAAAGCTGGCGGGTTGTGCATATACAGCTCACGTTCAGTGATTTGCAGTAGATGGTGTGTGGTAATAACCTCTGGCACACTGAGGAATTTGCACATTGAAGTTAACTTGTTTTGTGAGTTATTCTCATTCTGTAGCACTTTTGGAGGAGACAAATGTAGACTTTGAGGCAGTAACTCACATTTGCGATTCTGAATGTGAAACTGTCTTATTGAATTCCGGCTGCAAGGTTTCCAGGTTAGTATCTGGCTTCTCCCCTGAATTTTCTGAAGGAAAAGCTTCATTTCTTTCATTTAATTTTCTTTTTTTTTTTTCTGAGTACTAGCAGCTATTTATGGTGGATGGGGTTTTGTTTTTGACAAAAATAATTATTTAGAATCTTGTGTTGCCAAGTATTCAGCAGAATTTTTTTTTGATGCACAAAATCTCTTAAGTAGTAACATCAGTGACCCTTGTAGAAAGCTGCCTGGTTAAAATGAGACCTGTAATTCAAGAATTGAGCTGTACGTAATAACAAAGCATTTGTGAATCAATTTGTTCAGCTACAGGTATTTTTAGCTTGTGTAATTATTATTTTCTACTTGCACACTATATTGAAAATGGAAATTTGTTAGCTCTTTAACCAGCTAATGTAACTGTTGCATAACGAGCATTAACACTTTTCAACCCGATACTCGCTTGTTTTGTGTGTACTTCACACTAATATATGGAAAAATGTCTGCTGAGCACAATGACTGCTCCAGCTGGAAACTTGGCAATTCTTCAATGCAAGAAGCAGCCAATACCTCCCACAGAAATGGTCCAGCCACGCAAGCTTGGGCTGCAGGAGAGTTTTCCGTGAGTTTTTGGAGGAGTTGTAGCATTGTCCCTATGAGGGCAATCTGTTTTGCAAACCTGTTGGTAAGAGGTATTTCTTGCCTTTCAAAGCTGACGTGCTTGGAAATCAGACACAGCAGTTGATTCCTAGAAAGAAAACATCAAATAAATGAGAAGGAGTTGTATCCATTTGCTTGAGCATATTTAGATTTATGAATTATTATAATTTTATACTTCTATAGACTGTCCTTCAAAGCTGCTCTTGTCAGAGGTGACAGCAAAGACCAGGCTTTCTGGAACGCAGATCTGCACTGAACAACTGAAGTCTGAGCTAGAATTAACTCTTGGAGGAGCGCATACACGTGCAGATATCAAAACGTCCTTTGAATTTCCAGCTGTCTGATAGATCTGTTTAACTTGATAGTCAAGACCAAGCCATCAAAGAGGATAGGTTTGTGGGGTGTTTTTATACAGAATAGTCTTGAAGCATAGCTTTATATTTCAGACTTCTAATTACTGTTGCCTCGTGGCATAAGTGGAATTTCATGTTGTTGGCAGTGATTTGGAAAGGTCGTGTAGTCTCTTGGGCGTCAAAATACTGTTCTGTGATATAATATAATATGCTACACAGACTATAAGAAATAATTTTAGTAAACTAACTTGCAGCTCCTGGTTTCACAGACTTCATCTCAACCTTGTAGTGGATATGTTATAGTGGTGGTAAGTGTAGGGTGCCTGAACAGAAGCATTTGCATGTGAAATTATGGACTGCCTGCCTACATACGCCATCCTTGCTGGGGGTAGGATGCATCCCATTCCAATGGGCGCATGTTGATAAGGAAGGTACACCTGAGCAGCAGAGGAACTTCATTTGAAATTGTTGTTTTACCTTAATAGTATTATTGAGGTTTGCTGGCAGGTTTTTGGGTTTGGCTTTCTTTTTCCCCCCCTGCAGTGAAGTAATGGCTGGTTGAGTACCTTGGATAAAACAACCTTACATACTCTTGCAGGAGGATGTGTTATGCAAGAAATATCTTGTTTAAACCCAGGCCGAACACGTCTCTCAGCCTCCCCTCATATGAGAGATCCTCCAGTCCCTTAATCAACTTCTGCTGGAGTCTCTCCAGTAGCTCCATGTCTCCTCTGTCCTGGGGAGTGTGGAACAGGACACAGCACTCTGGATGTGGCCTCACCAGTGCTGAGGGAAGGGGAAGGATCACCTCCCTCGACCTGCTGGCAATGCTCTTCCCAGTGCAGCGCTGAGTGTTGTTGGCTGTCTTTACCACGAGGGAGCATTGTTGGCCCGTGTTGAGCTTGCAGTCAGCCAGGACCCCCAAATCATGAAGTGGTGCCTCTCTGGGGGACTGGTTTGGGGTGGGATCCCTTCTGCAGCTGGGCTGGAGGTTGCCCCGATAAGAGGACTTGGTGTTGCCTGTGCTCTGTGTCCCTGCAGCAGGGGCAGCTGCTCATGAAGCCTGGTCAAAACTTGTCCCTGGGGCTGAGCCAAACCCTCGGTGGGCAAGGAGTTGTCTGATGTGTCCTGCCTGGCCTTGCATCAGGTTACCTACGGATTGATGGTGTCTTTTGAGAATCCAGAATGCTTTTGCTGCTGTTCAAGTACTGGCCTTGGCATCTAGTCAGTGGATGTGTAAAGTAGACATAAGAAGGTGTGCAGGTGGAATTAACATCCAGAATGTTTGGGTTTTAAGTCTCTCATTGAATCTATAGGTCAAGGAGAAAAATGTGTTTACACAGCTAATGGCTTTGGAGAGGGCTACAGTGAATGCACGTAATCTTCTTAGGAACCTGGTTAATTTTGGAGGGTTCTTCAGATTTGCTATGATGTTAAATACTTTGTAAATGCTTTCCCTACTCTTCAAAGTCTTTTCTTCCATTTTTCCCTCTTTTCTTCCCTGCTTTCCCCAGCCTCATGAAAAAAGTTGTGGTATCTTCTGTAGAAGAATTGTCTTCATGTGGAGACTTTTGTATTCTGGTGGATGTTGAGACATTTTTAGGCTGGATTGTCACCTCAGTGTAACTACTTCAGTATGTTGGAGTATTAGGCTGACAGCAGTGAGTACCTGTAGTAGGGAAGCTTTACCCAGAAGTGATGATGATTCCCCTTCTGGAGGTAGTCTGGTTTTTTTAGTCCAAACTGCTGTGCTGCTTTCCTCAGAGCAGAAGGCTGTGGGGATGTGGGGACACGAGGTACACCAGCCATGTCTAGGGCTGGCTGACCTCCAGGTGCTTTGGTATGATGGTTTAACCACTTGAACCATGCTTAAATATTCTGTGGTGCTTATTGTTCTCTCCTGTTTTAGAAACCCAAGTTCCTGATGTAGAGACCCTCCAGCTCTTGGCTAAGCGGGGTTATAAGGCTGACGAAGGCAGGGTGTATGGAGCTGGTTACAGGAGCTTTCTTTGCTGACCCAGTACTGTGGTGTGCTGGAGCAGTTGGCCTGTAATTTTCATGTTGCTTTTACCAAGCTACATTTTAGCTAAAAATGGAAGCTTGTGGCAATGCAAATATTTTTTTCTGAAGTAGCTTGTCTACTTTTGTTCTTAAACGAGGTCCATCTTTAATGCAGAATTTAAAATATCTCAGTCGCCAGGATTGTGTTCTGCAGCATCACAGGATGCTTTCAGCATACCTAACTGAAAACTTAACCTGCTTTAAAAAATAAACACAACTCTGTGGAAAAGTTTGCTGTTATGCTTCCTTACTCTTCTTGCAGGCTGGTTAAAGTAGCTTTTTTGTTTTGTTTTTGTTTTTCTTTTTTGCAGAAGGCATATGAAATCTGCAACACCTCTCCTGCATTAATGAGGGTGCAGCACAGGACAATGGTGTGTGTTTTGGCCTTTGCTATTGTGTGTTCTGTGTGCTGTTAGTGCTCCAGCATAATTTTACTTGTTTACATTGCAGGTAATTCTTTCAGAATTTAATTAGATTTCATTATCTCTGCAGTTTGGGCAATTTTTTTTTTTCTGTCAAGACTTCTGAAAGTTGAATATAGTTGATCTTTTCTCAGAACTTAAAATGGTCGTGTCATGTCTTTGTCTTTGGGGGGGTGGAGTTCAGCCTCTGAGTGTGAGATCTGTGTCTAAAAGTGTGTTGTTCTGGCAGTAACAACCAAAACTGCTTACACTGTGATGGTTTCATAATCACAGTATTAAACTGTTCATCTATAAATGAGCTTGGATGAGGATGATCCATATCCTAAGTAGCTTAACCTCCATACCAGACACCGAAGTGGGTTGTAAATTTTCCAGCTAATAGTGAACTGTAAAATCAGAAAGACGCATTGCATGTAAGCATTTCCATTTAAAGTATATGAAGTTGTAGACTGGCTTTCTGATTTAAGGTTATTTTGCTTCAGTACGTTCTTGCTTTGTGCTTAGAATAATCTTCCACTGTCCTGATGCAGCCGCTTTGAAGATGTACACTCCGGTGTACCTTGACAGCACCCGTGGCCCTTGTCTTGCTGTGTGAGAGAGACAGATCGCAGATGTCTGGAATGTATAAGCGGTTGTCAGTGTTTCAAATCGTGGGGTGAACTGTAATTACTACTTTGTGCTGCCAGAGGAAAAAATTGTTCCGAAATTTCCTACCAGAATTTTTTTTCACCTTGCAACAAAGCCAATTTGTATGTTAAATCGTTCTAGTCCTCCAGACTGCGTGTGAGTTACTTAATGTGTCAATTTTTTTTTTTCCTTTTTAATATCTTTAGTGATTAGAACTTGTAACTCTTCTAGGAGAGTGGTGTGCTCTCACCTGAGCTCCTTATTAGGCTTATGTAACTTCTTTTGATGAAGTAGATACCTTGATATTTAACTGTGCTTAGAAAGCAAGCATACCTCAGGAACAGTGTTGAGCAGAAATATTTTCAATGCTTTGAAAATGCAGGTGGGGGGCACTTTGTAGTGCAGTGAAAATGAGTCTTGTATGAGTGAGGCAATTGTTCCAATCCAAAACTCTCTAATAGCATGGGCTTGTGTGCCACTAGGGGAGGGGAATTAATGATCTGAGGATTGCAAGGGTTTTCTTGGAAAAAAATGTTAAAAGCTTCTTGACATGAGCGAGTCTTCTGGTCATGTTACTCTGACAGTAGTGCCCATTTCTTTCATGAAGATGAGCCGGCTCTTAAGGTTAGCTAACCCAAAATAGTCTGTGCTTTGATAGTATTCTAATTTCTGCTAGATTTGTTAAGAAATGGGTGTTGTTTCTTGATAATTGTACTAATCCTTGTTTGTTTGGTGTTTTTCCTTTCCAGAATTTACATGTTTGACAGCAGAAGTTGGCTTTCTACTGTAGTGAGAGAAAATGTAAGTAGAGAAATAAGGTAACTTCTTTTTTTTCTATCACTGGAGAAACTCCTACTATTTTTAAAAAGTGGCTAACTTCAGGATTTTTAGCTGTTAATCTGTGCAAACCTGAAGTACCTGTTTTCTACTTCAGCATGTGTATTCTGATGTCAACAGGAAGGATTTTAAAATGGCCAGGAAACCTGCTAAATAATAGATGTTAGTGCCTGCCTTCTTTCAGAAATGGAACTGGCAAAGCAGAGGGAGACCACAGATGAAACCGTTTCATCTCAGTAGGGCAGGGAACTGTAATAAATAATGATGAGAATAGTTATTCTCTCATGAATGAAAAATTACTTCTCTGCCATGTTTGACAAAAGAAGGCCAAATTTCTTTTGAGCAAAGTGGCTCTTGTCAGAATGTTCTTTTCAATGTGTCAGCATTACTTAAACAGAACCTAAAACTTTCAGAGTTTATATTCTGTGTAATCATAATTATTACTAATGTTCTTGGAGCAGTGAAACCTTCGTTACCTTCCAGACTGTAACTTCAGATGGTTCTGCCTCTTGTGAAGCCCCTTAGCCTGCGAGGAACTAGTTATCCATGTGTTGTGTGGAAGGCATTTGCTCAGTTAAATTACTGGATATTTAACTGTTTTTCAAAACGTGAGCAGCAAGCTAGCCCCCCATCTCTTTCTCTCAAACCATTGCTTTTACTCGGTGGCTTTATGGCATTTTCAGTATTTTGTTTGTCCTATTTTCTACATAACCTTTTGTTTTAACCAGTACCGAGTATTAAGCTAATGTCTTTGAGCTATTTGGTGCATGTTCTACAGGAGGTTTCTTTCCATTAAATAAAACTTGCCACTGAAGCTTGTGTCATTCTGAGATGTCCTGAGTTCCTGTATACCTTTTCTATGATTTCTAACTTCTAAAACAACCTATACCTTTCTGGTTTTGGTGATCACCATATCTGGAGACATGTCTACTTCAGGATCAGAAGGCAGCCCTGAAATTTTTTTGTCTTCTATTTTGGAAGACAAAATGGCTCTCCCTGTAAATGGGAGAGAGAACACTTCAAACTTGTTCCACAAACAATCCGATCTTACTGTGTTTTTTACTGAATAAAAGTCAAATAAGAATCAATATATACTTCCAATTAAACAAAATTAAACCCCTCAGCTTTTCAAAGCCAAGGTAATGTCAAAACATTGGAACTAACAGTGGATTGTGTATAATTCCTTTGTCATTGTGAAAATGTACAAGCTGCTGTGCATGTTGCTAATAGGATTTATGGTATCTAATAGATTAGCACAGCTTCATTTAATCAGATGACCTGCTATGAGACTGTCTGGGAGGCGTAACATGAACTCATTATTAAGGCTGTAAAGTTTTGGCTCTGTTTTTGCAAATGATGTGTTTTGCTTTTCTTCTGGCTGCTTCATACACACTGGAGTGATGCGCATTAGCAGGGAAGATGTTGAGGGAACAAATATAAGACAGCCTGTTCGTTTGGGAGAAAGCTGATCTGGCCAACCTTCTCAGGAAAGTCCTGTGCTTGGGTAGTAGTCCAACAATATAAATTAAACCCTCTGTGTTTCCAGACTTTGCAGCGACAGTGGCTTGGTGGGATTACTTTACTTGTTGGTAATAGTAACAATACCTCATAGCAAGGAAAGTTTGGCCATCAAGGGATAGAAGTTCTAAATATTTTACTTAAAGATAGCTGTGATTCTAAATCTGTGTTATCTTCTTTTAATCTGTGGACATTATTCACAGGCCAGGCTCTTTAGGAGAGGATGGAAGGCTTCATCCTTTTTTATTCTATTTTTAGGAGTGGTGTGAGAAAATGAACAAAGCGTCACTAAGTGTTATGTCATTGCTGTTGCTGGGTAGTTTTAAAGAGGAATCACATTTAATCCAAGAATACATGTTTAGGTGAGATGTATTAAACTCTTTGCATTGCTCTTACAACCTAGGCAAGCATCGCTCTACATATAAATGTGATGGTATTAATGATAGCTTAGTTTCAGTAACTGGATGTAACAGAATAAACAGCCTGAGCTCTGGAAAGGACATTAAAGTTGTAACAATGAAATGAGTGAATTTGAGTTTCCCCTTAGACTCTGAATTGTTCTGTCACTGTTTTCTGAGCAGTGAGCTTTGCCTTTAGAATTAGTATACTGGGATCCCAAGTATATCTCCATTTGCAGGAAGTACATGGAGGTTTTTTAGGTTTCAGAAGGCTTCCTGTTCAGGTCAGAGGTCCCGTGCAGAGTTGTTCAACATAAAATTGACTGCCTGGCCGTAGAGCGTTCCTCTTACATAGGAACATAGCTCATGTAGCTTAGAGAAAAACCAAGGTGCTGTTACTTAGACATGAGTGACACGATAAATCCTTTTGACATAGTTGAGTTGTGAAGTTCCCTCATACGGGAACTAACAAATTAGGTGAAGACAATACTTCTTTGTGGGAAACAGAGGAACAAAGCGACTCCTCTGTGGGTAACCTCTAAGAAAATATTAGAGACTTGGGTCATTTGGAGTAGTGAAGAGTAGTAAACTACCTTGCAAGTACATGTACTGTTGTCCCTAGCAAGAAGAGAATTATCTACAAGGTATATTTGTCAGGAAGATTAGGGAGAATTAGGCTTAGAGCAGAGACACTTAAGCACTTCAGCCTCTGGAAGGGTCTTGAGTGAGCTCAGCAAAGCGAATGTGTTATTCTCGAGAAGCCTGCCTTCAAGAACACAGTAACATAGTCAGAAGAAAGTGAGGTAAGCGTGAGTTTGGCTCCTTCCTATTTCTTCACAGCTATGGTGGTAATTTGGAAAAGAGTGTGGAATTTGAGTAATGATTTCTTGCATGAGGTTTGCTTGATTTAGAAATCTAGTAACTTCTTTCAAAAGCCCCCATATAAAGCTTACAGTTTCTCCTAGAAACCTTCTTTTAAAATGGGATTAGATGCCTTTAGAATATGCCGAGAAACAAAAAAAATTTCATTATATTCAATTGCGCTAGTCTGCAGTGAACTTAGATCACATACTGAACAGCCTCTGCTTGTTACTTCTGTGTCTGTAATACAAATAAATCTGTATTAAAAATTCCTATGTATCAAGAGTGAGAATAGAGAAGAATACTTGTTTTCCCATGTGTTTTCCCTGGCCTTACCTATTGCTCTTTTTTCTTTTTAAATGCTGTAAACTAGTAAGCTGTGTCGATTTACAGTAGAGCTGAAAAGCACGCAAGATGAAACCCTTTTTTCACTATGATCTTGTATTTCTGCCATAAAATTAATTCCCCAAGATTTAGTGTTAAACAAAACAAGAGGAATAGTCAAGTTTGTTGGCTGGTTGTCCCATAAATTTTACAGTCTGCTTCAGAGAACTACTATATTTTAATGCTCTTGGCTTCAGTAGGATTTTCATTTCCTGAGTGTCAGTGAGTTCAGTCATGTTGGCAGGAATTAGAACTTCCTGTTGATGTTGAAACAACAAAGACTACAAAGGGAACGTGGAAATCTGGTTTAAACAATTCCTATGGATGCCGTCAGAAGCGCGGTTCAGAGTTTGGAGTTGCATGGAACGCGTAGGGGCTAACTTGGAACTCTGGAAGTGTATCTAACTTCAAGATATCAACGTATCATATGAATATCTTACAGGTGGGAAAGACATTAAGGGTCATATGCATTCAGCTGCTAATTGTCATGCAGTGACTATTGAAACGTGAGTCCTACCTAGCAAGTGATGGAGGTCGAGATCCACAGAAGCTGCTTTAGCAATAGTAGTTGTTAAGTTCCTTGAACTTCTGGCTGCCTGTGATGATGGAGACAGTGTCTTGTATGTAGCTATAAAGGTTTCTGCAGCATTGGTAAACCATTTTGAAGGTGTTGATTAAATGGAAGCTTTCCTTAAAACATTAGTGAGTGATTGTCCTGCTGTGGAGTTCACAAATAAAGCATTTTGGGAGCTTAGCTGCTCTGTAGGTAGGGCAGGTTCTGCATGTGCTTGTCTGACTGACTGTATGATAAACCGCATTTATGAAGTGACTCTGGTGGCTGGGTTTTGTTGGTGCTTAGTTAATTCCTAGAGATTGTGAAGGAGTTTGGGTTGCTCTGCCCCTGCGTAAAGCGAGACTTGGAAGATGAAGGCCAAGTGCTGACGTAGAGTACTGTCGTGAATTTGATGTGAGAGCTTCTGTAACAAAAATAGACATATTTTACTGTGCTAAGCCTTTCAAAGCGTAACGGAGGTTTTATTTGTGCTGTGTGCAGACAGACACATGTGCTAGGTGAGCTATGATATCCCATCAGCCGGGGAATGTGACTGACACCCCTTCAGCTTCTTATGGCTGTATCAACGTTACTGCTTCTGTGTTACTGCAGGAGACTCTTGATGCTTTTGGGCTGCTCCATCTGGCTTTCTCTCTCGCAGCAGTAGCCTGCAGTGCATGCCATATTAAGCAATAAAGCACAAGCATGAAATAAGCTTGTGTGATTTGTTTTAAACTCAGTGTATGCAAATAATCTTCAGGTTTTATGAAGTGAACTTTCTCAATGTGACTTTTTCCCTAGGATTAGTGTTCATCTCCTTAGGCCTCATCCTGTTCCATACAAGAAGTTTTGTTTCATGTAAATGTGAGAGAATTCTATCACGTAGCACACAAATTCTGGCAGAAGTAAATTGGCACTATTTTAAGCTGTATGTCACAGGAGAACTTCTCTGCTTTGACTGACATTAGATTATCCATCCTATTACATTTTTAAATAAAGTGGCATGTAAATCTTCAGTGTAGTTACCTGTAACTCGGGCTGGAGTTCTAGCGTCCTAAATCTTTATCTTAATCTTATCGTTGAGTTGCTGTGACCTTGAGCAGAATGCTGAAGTTTTGGATGGTGATTTCCTTCTCTGAAGCAGGAATGATACAATCTCTGAATTCTTTGTACTCTGCCTGGAGTATCGGGTATTTGCTTAGTGGGAAATAGGCTTATATATTAACTTAGCGAATGGCAGAAATAGAACTGGGTATCAAAAAGCTAAAAGATCTGAAAATTAGCAGTTTATTCTTAAGAACAGTCTTCAGTGTTTCTTAATTCATTTATGACAAGAGTAGCTCATTGAAGGCGTGTGAGCTACACAGGGGGACCCAGGCAGAGCATTTTGTCTTCAATGTAGAATGAACAAAACAACTTGAGAAACAAAAGAAAAGAAGGGTGGTTACAGGATAATAAAACACTCCTGATGGGTTTTGTCTTAACTGGATTTTGGACTAAGCTGAACAAGCAATCTTAAAGGGGCTTAAAGGTGACCCTGGAACCAGAAGAGAAAGGAGACACCTACTTTCACAACAGAGTGAAAGGGCTTTGAAGTTGTCTGAATGGAGGCTTTGAGAAGCTATCAAAAATTCCTTTTCTAAAATATTTTTGGTTTCGGAGAAGAGAATAAATTGGGAAATGATGATATGACAGGAATCTGACACTTGTTCCTTGAGGTCCTCAGCTTGGAATACCAGCTAGTATGAAGAGACCTCTGAGACGAGTCTGGTTATGTGGGACTGCAATATTTAGGGAATGTTCAAGTCTTGTTAAGTCTTTTGAAACTTCTTGTCTTTTGACAGTGAACTTTACTGCTTTAATTTGCCATTATGATATATTCTCTGTTACTATAAAAATTTCAAGTTATCCTCATCTGTCTCCTTGGAAAGGACTTTAGGAAAAAAACAAGCTCCACATGCTTGCAAAGATAAATAAGCTGATTAAATCTTAACAGAATTGTATGTAAAGCTGCTAGCAAAGCATTTGCTGTATTTAAGAGTAGTGGGTCAATTCTGGCTAGTAAAATGCTCTAAAAGCACACTACCAGTGTTTATTTATAAACTCCGTGTGTTCTATGTAGCATTTGAAAATGGAACTAATTATCTTGTTCTGCAATGAAAGATAAACTTCATCAGCATGTTTCTTGGGCATCTTATATTGGTATCGAGGTGCAGAGATTTTTAAAACAAAAAGTTTAAGAACAGCTGAGTTCTAGGTATGGAATGCTAGTGACAATGCCAACAATAGCTTTGTGGAATAGTGACTTTTAAAGCTAGTTGTGTGCTTAAAGGAAAATTATCTGTATGCTTATTATATTGGAAAACAGTCCAGTAGTTGAGCTCTACAGGCAATAGTTGAGGGTGCTCAGCGATAGTCGTCTTTTATCGTAGCCAGGAAGATAGAGGCTCAGAGTACAGCAGACAGAGGGATGTAAGTTACTGCTTATTGGTGCTAAAAAAATAGTCTTAGAGGGGGAAAACGTCTGTTGGCAGCCGCTTCTCAAACTCCTCCACTCAAACTTAACATAGTTTTATTCTGGCAACATGTTAATGTTAAAATCCATTCTGGAAATCTCAGGGAGACATTTTAGCAATGAAGAAAAATCCTGAACAACGTTTGTGAGTGATCTCCTTTTATCCAGATATCAGAATAACGTTTCCCATAACCACTGTGCTACAGAGAGTGTTCGTAATGGGTCTTGTACAGCATTTTGCAAGTGCTTTTGTCAGTCTGTAAATACTTAAGGTGCTTAGTTGTTGACAGGAGGATTCCTTGCTCTGTTCTTAAGGCCTGCAGAGAACTTCTAACTTTAATTTGTAACATTAGTGTTATCTGCTGCTTCACTCTTGGGAAAATTTTGAGTTTATACAAAACCAAATAAGAAAAACACTAATGAGAAAAAAAAAACCCACAAAAAAAAAAGAGGCCTGAAGGAATGGACTAAGTCCAAATTATATTTTTTTTTTTTATTTACAGTGGCTGGAAAAAAGTGAAGCACGTTTGTGTGTGGCACACCTGTTATTCTGATGAGATTTCAGAGAAGTGTTTGCACCTATATTCCAGTACTTATAAACCCATCTGACTTTTTTCACGTGCTGTTTGAGGTGGTTGAAAGGACCTGTCTACTCCCATAATTTTAAGCTATGACTTGTACTAATTGTCATGATTATCTCCTGTCTTTCAGATTTCTGGTTGTTTCAGAGGTGGCAGTGAAGCACACCTTTAGCACAGGAAAATGAGTGAGCTTGACCAGTTACGCCAGGAGGCTGAGCAACTGAAAAACCAAATCAGAGTAAGTATTGTGCCAGTGGATCTTGAAGCCCCTGTACAGATGAGTGGTCACTTCTGTGCCTTGAGGAGAACAGGGATGGACAGAAGTGATGCACTAAGTCGAATGTTTTTACAACGTCAAAGTTAATGCCATGGATATTTAGGAAGGGCAAGCACACTTAACTGCTTTAGGAAGTTACTTTTCTGGTCTTTAATTTTGCTTAGAAAATAATAGCGACACAAATAATGCACAAAATGGGTTAGATCAAAATTAATGTTTACTGAAGTTTTTCTGAGCCAGACCATAACCGATATTAAGCAACCTCCTACTTAAAATAAGGTCAGCTATAAGGCTGTTCAGGGCTTTGTCCAGCTAGGTCTTGAAAACCTCTGAAGATGTGGGCTGCACAGCCTGTCTGGACAAGCAGTTCCATTGCTTGACTGTCTTCATGGTGAAAAACATTATTACCTTTCTCTCAAAAGAAGAACAATATTTTGAAGTTAAATGTTCAATATGCTCGATGTGATTTGACAGCAGACACAATTGTTTTTTGTGCTGCAGTTGGGATGGGTCCTCTCTGGATGACAAGCAGAAATGCTTTCTGAACCTCGTTTTGAGGGTGCTTGATCAGCTTGACAAAACAGAGATAGAATATAAAGAACTGTACAGGACTTCTGATTGCTCTTTCTTCTGTTGCAGGATGCTAGGAAAGCATGTGCAGATGCCACCCTGGCTCAGGTAAGCATTTAAGAGTTTAATATGAATTACGAATATTTGTCTCCTTTACAAAAAGCAAACACGGGGTAAGAAGGTAAGTACAAGTGAGTTTATGTTGTAGTACGTTGGTGTTACCATGACGACCTGAACCGTAAGACCTGCCGGGGTTAACCTACTTAGTGATTTCCACTTGATGCTGCACTTGTATCTGAACTGCTCCTGAACCTGAGCAGAAGATACCTTTGCATCTTGCTGTACTGCCACATTTCAATCCTATTGGCTTGGCTTCAGTCGCTGTTAGCTTCTGGGAAGGGAAATCTGTACTCTGTAATGCATCTCATGGAGATATGGTGGGTTTTTTTCGAAATCTGGCAGGAATTTAGACTGAAACAGATTATGGCACTGGAAGAGGCAGCGAGACTTTGCTTTGTTTTTCTAGGTATATCATGAATCACTTCACTCTTGCCACCAACTTGAGTCCGTTTGTTTGAATGTTTTAACTATTAATCCTGAGCATCTGATTTCCTATTGTTGGTTCAGAAGTGATTGATGTCAGTTTATGTCACTAAAATATCAAGTAATAGAGGAAATGCTGGTATTTATTTGAGTGTGTATCTTGTGATCTTACTTTGTGTGGCACAATGAGGATTTTCTGGAGTGAAAGTATGGGAAAAGAAAGGGAGGGGGCGGGGGGGGAAGCTTCAGTTAATATGAGAGATGTCCACCGTTAAAGTAGTTTTATGTCAAGGAAACATCCTTATCTGTTCATCTGAATCCTAAGCTGAGTTGATAGCCTTTCAAAAGAAGCAGAGATCTTTACTCAAATGCAGTTGCTGAAGAATTTTGTAACATGGGGACGTGAGAAGTACACAGACATTATCCATAAAATAAACTTACAAGCTCTTGGATTTGTTGAGATGTGTACTACTTACAGCACTGGAAATGTGCTGTGCTGTTTTCGTTTCTCTTTTTAAACTGGTACTTCTCTCCAGTCCAGAGGACTTACTTAAATTAAATTTAACAGTGTAAGGACAGCTAAACTGATTGTTTCCTCACTTCGGTATTCACTTATTCCAGAGACCAATTTATCTTCAAGAAGTTAAATAAATCAGGAATATTATGGATTTAATAATCCTATACTTGGAAGGGAAGGTCAGTTTGATCTGAAAGAGTTATTAATTCATCCTTTAAAAGCAGAGACACGTTTAAAGCCTAATACACTGCCTCCACACCCTACCCTTCTGGGAAAAAAAAAAATTAGTCTACCACATTATCTATACAGGAAAAGAAAACCTGTATCAAAGGTCTGAAATCTTAGACATCTAAGAAGATGTGAGCTAAACAAAGTAATATCCAAGCATCTTTATAAATGCGATAGAGAAGCTGCTTTCTTCATTGGATTAAGACATATTACATGATGATGTATCTTTTAACTGGACAATTTTAAAAACCTCTGTCAATATTCAAAATGTGGGACTTTGGCCTGCATTGAGATGTTTATTTAAATGTAACTGTGTACGTGTTACATTTGAAACTACGAAGTGAAAAATTCAGAGTATGCCGCCCTTCCTATTTCAGATCACAGCCAATATTGACCCAGTGGGGAGAATCCAAATGCGCACTAGAAGAACACTGCGGGGACACCTGGCTAAAATTTATGCAATGCACTGGGGGACTGATTCCAGGTGGGTGCTAGTGAGAGAAAACCTGCTCACGTGGCTTTACTGTTCTTTGGAAGGTTGAGTGTGCAGGACTCTCTTATTTTTCCTGTTCCTACCACTAGGAACCACTAATTCCAAGAGAACTCAAACTCTTAATGTCGTTTTGTTCCTCCTAATGGCCATAGTTTTTTATTGGTTCCAAAATGGCAGTCTTCACCTACTTGCCTGAAAAATATAGTTGTAGTACCACGTGAATTTTGAGGAACTGTGGAGATAGAGTAGATTTCATTATCAGTTGGTTTTTTTCCTTAAATGCTTCCTGTTAACTACTGATGTTCAGTTAGAAACTAAATTATACTAGGGTTGGCTACTTCTATGCTCTTTTCTTTACAAGATAATCTGTTCCTTGTAGGAACAGAAAAAATTCCCCTTAGGATTGGTAACTAAGGGGTTAGTAAGTTCCAGCTAGCATCTTTCTACTCAGAGGTTATCAAAGGGAAGGATGTCATTGAAGGTACCTTTTTACCAAATTTGCATAAACAAGCTGTGCCTCCTGAAAGACCTGCCTGACCTCTTGTGTGTTATCCGTTCACTAAATACACTAAAGCCAACCAACCAAGTGCTTACCAGAGACTGTATGCATCGTTATGGTGAAAAATAATTAACGATATGTTATACTTTTAGCTTCCGAATTGCATAGTACTTAAAATTCAGAATGAACACAATTGTTACTTTGTTAAACTTCAGTGTTTTGACCCTGAGTTTTCTGTACCTGTGAAAGAAGCTAATTTCTCACAGATACATAGAATTCATTGCTTCAGGCATCCCTTTGGCACAGAGCTTATTTAAAAGATGGGGATTCAATTTCTTATTTGGCAAAACAGTTTCAAGACAGCTCTGAAATATAACCTAGAGAAAAAAATAATAATGCAGAGAGACTGGAGTACTTTGATGATGGCACTGTATTGTTCAGCTTGGAAATGGTCAGAAGAAGATGCCCAGAACAAATTTGAATACTATATTGGAGTATTTTGTCCAGAATGACTTGGAGGATGTGGAGTCTATACAGATTTTTCCTGTCAGTATACCTGATCTAGCTTTAAACACGTAAAAAGCTGGTAAGAGAGCTCTGAATGATGAATTCAGTGCGTCATTTAGACTTTAAATTCCTCTTTTAAAAATAGGAAGCCAGTGTGTAGAACACAGAAGCACTGATTCCATGCCAGTTTTCTCCCTCAGTTTTCAAGACTGAGATGTTAGTTAAATGGCTACAGTTTTTCCTGAAGTCAGAACATGTTAACATGTAGGTGTTCCATCACATGCTTCCATAATATTTAGCATTGAGTACTCGCAAAATTATTTTTGTAGTGCTAATAACTGAATTGTGTAGTGCCGCACTGTACTTAAATGGTTTCAAGTACCTTGGCCTTGATAGTGGAGAGAAACACCATCACAGAGCTGTTCCTTCTTGTCTTCCCACCATGATTGTGTTTACCTCCCGTTTCCTCTCCAGGCTTCTAGTTAGTGCCTCCCAGGATGGCAAACTTATCATCTGGGACAGCTATACTACAAACAAGGTAAGTCTAACTGGTATGTTGCTACGTAATTCAGTTGTAAATACAAAGGAAGAAAATATTCCCTGTCATGATTCTGGCTGCGTTACTTTCATAGTCCTAAAACCTAATCTGGATTTTTCCAAAACAGTAAAGTTTACATTTAAAGAATATACCAATGTCTTGAGTGTGGTGTGTATGGAAATGTGCAGCACACCTGGAGGACAACGAAATAGTTAATTCTAGAGAGTGTTTTGGTTTGATACTGCAGAGAAAGTGCTCAACAGAGAGCAAGAAGTAATGATCCTGTCACTCCAGAATGGCCAGAGATTTAAGCAGAGCCATAGTAATTTGTTGTCTGTAATTAAGTATTGAAAGACTTGGCATATGTAATGGGTCATTGCTTTCTGCCTGCGATCACACGAGGCAGTTCAGGATTACTTTCACTTTCATGCGGCAGAGATTGGTGTGTACTGGTTACGGGTATCAGGGCTAGCAGCAGTTCATGTGTTGCCCCTTTTGAGTTTGGTTCTCAGAACTGCTCAAGTCTGTTGTGCACAGGAGTACGGAACTGGCTTTATTTCAGATTTTCCTGGCTTAATTCATCGTAGCCTTAAACCCAATTTTACCAATGCACTTGAGCAAATGGTGTGCTACAGAGGAGAGAGAAGCAGCCAACTGCAGTAGCAGCTCCTAAAGCTCCTACTGTTGAATCCCAGTAGTGAAACTATGAATCATAACTTTACTGAGGAATAATAATACTGCTTGCGAAATAAAAATAACCCCTCCCTTTTCTGCCTTCATCTCCTCTGACCCCAGCCTGTAGGTAAATGTGAAGGATAAGCTGGTGACATGATGGCTGTATACCATGAGTTCCGTGTTAGTATCTTCAGTTCTTATAGGAGCGCTAGTTAATCCATGGCATCAGCAGGAGGCGGAGAGCAGCTTTATCTGGGTAGGGAACGGAATCAGATGTTGTTACTAGAGCGGTAAAATTTTTACTAGAATCAGAAATAGAACTCTTCAGCTGCAAAAACATCCTCCCCCCTTACTTCTTGGCAGTATCGATTCAGTGAAATAGCACCCCGCCCCAGAAGAAGCAAAGAACCACAAACAAAAACCCTCCAAACCAAACCACAAACCCTCTGGATAGGTAGCAAACAGCTTGGTGCTGCAGCGGTCTTAAATTTGACTAGGTAGCACCTTGAAGCAGTTACTGCAAAACCACTCGAATGACAGCCTGCAGATGGTCTTGTGGCAGTTGCAGCACACATGGGAAGTAACACACTTGTCACAAATTGAGTTCTTCCTAAAATAAAGCAGCTCAAGGTGAATTTTCTAATTAGTTCCAAAATGAGCCGGTTGTGTTTTTAGTGCAGAGTATTGTTTTTTGAAGTGCTGATTGCTGCAGGATCACTGATTACTGTAGCAGCAGAGGAACAGTCAGTCATTTTTGCTGTTTACTTAAATAGAGAGAGGTTGTTCATATTGGGTAAAATCTCCCAATATGTGTAAGGATACGATCCCCTTCTCAAAGATGTTACGAACAGACTTGAAGGACGAATGCAATGAGTTAACAAGACAGAACAGGTTTAGCTTCTGTGAATTTTTAAATAAAGTTCTTTGAGCACAAAGTGGCAAGGAAGCATGGGGTAGTTATTTAAATTTGAAGCTTGATTGCTTGCAGTGGGCTTCCAAAGAAGGATTTAGATGGCAGTGGAAGTAGCGATTTCCTTACTTGTTCACTCATGGGATAGCATCTAAGCCTGGAATTGGCAGTTTTGCTGACTGTACTTGGAAGTCACTATTTTCCTGAACCTAGAATAAACCAATAGTAATCAGAGCACTGAACTGAAATAATTTAGTTTTTACCAAAATTGCTGATGAAACTGGATTCAGGAAAGGCAAATGTGAGGTTTAAATTACGTCATTACTTGGTCTGACGAGCTGTATGTGCAAGTTACTCTCAAAATAGTTTGATACTCAAACGGCCAAAGACTTTTCTTGTCGCTGTTTTCTCATCCTTTTGACAAAAAGATGACGTATGTCTTGAGACAGGTGAAAAACTTCCCGATGGCAAATTATTGAATCGATTGCTTGCAGATTAAGTACATTAATGTATCGTTTCCAGGTGCATGCTATTCCCCTGCGTTCATCCTGGGTCATGACTTGTGCGTATGCTCCTTCTGGAAATTATGTGGCTTGTGGTGGTCTTGATAACATCTGTTCCATTTATAACTTGAAAACTCGTGAAGGGAATGTACGTGTCAGCCGTGAACTCGCTGGTCACACAGGTGAGTGACTGTCCGGAATGATCTAAGTTACCTAAGCATGTGGTGAAGATTTAAAAAAAAAAAATCTTTTAAATAACATTTCCTAGTGAAAGATGTACTTCACTGTGCATCTCTGTTTTAGCTGTGCACTGCTGGTTTTTAACTGGCTTTTTCACTGATGCTTCAGAGCATTCAGATTAAATTCTTTGATGCCACTGTTAGGAAATGTTCAATATATGTGCTCTGTTCTTTGTACTGCCCAGAATGTATTTTATTTTTCCTCAATAGTTGTGTGATACAGTCGAGGTCATAAGCATTTGTTGCTCCTGGATGCGGTGACTTACAAATCGCTGTCCTAGTGTAGTGGTTGAACTGGGCATGGTCTGCAAAGAGCAAACCTGCTTTTTGTCCAAAACCTTGGAGTTTCCTATATAAAACCTGTGTATTTTAGGCTTATATAATAGTTCTTGTTGCATCTTCGGGAGAGGAGGAGGAGACGCATACGGAAGGCAGTGTGCAATGTGAAGGGTAATCTCCCATCGTTTTGTTTTCAGGATACTTGTCATGCTGTCGTTTCTTGGATGATAATCAAATCGTTACCAGCTCTGGCGACACCACTTGGTAAGCAGTAACATTTTGACAAGATTGTTAGTAATGACTTTTCACAGCTATGTTATTGAAGGAAACTTCAGCCTTTGTAAATCTGATAGTCATCCGGGAGACTAAATGCGATTTAGTTATTGTTTGTATGTCACGTTTTCACTTGGAATTCCAAGTTAGCTTTGGCTGTTTAGTTATGCCCGTGTTCTGAAGAGTTTGACCTAATTATCTGTGTTAAGATGGGAAATTCTTTTACTATAACTGTTTGACTTTCAGATGTGTACTGAACTAATGACTTTTCTCAAACTTGTTTACTACTCGGAATTTATTACTTTAAAAGTCATATTTGAGTTTTTATAATACAGTATTTAGTTATGTGGAAGAGCTTCTAGAAAATATTCAACAGTGACAGTAGATGGGTTTTTTTGAGGAGACTGTAGGTGTACGTCTTAATAAATACTAGCTTCTGAACAAAAAAGACCTCAATCTTTTTTCATAGATTTTTCTATTATATCTAATTCCTAAAAGCATTGCTGCTCCCAAGCTGCAGTTCTTATCGCAAAGGTTGTCTAATAAACCTCTCCTACACAATGTCAGTCTCTTTGAATGCTCATCTAGTAGTCTACTGATTTGGAGCAGCTATTGAGTATATATGTTTGATTTTTAGACAGAAATGTTTCTAAATGTGTTTGTGTTGTTGAAAAACAAGCAGGACTTATTAAAATTATGCTCTAATACAGCTGCTTCAGGAGTTACTGTAGTACCTCCTCAGTTGTCTAGATAACAGTTTGTCCTTGACATCAGTTCAGCCAGGCTTCAAAGTACAGTCATCTCCTATTGCTGAGTGCAAATCTGCCACTGATGGGTATGGCTTAGTGAGAAACTGCAGAAATTAAAAATTCTTCGTCTTCCTTAAATGTTTAGACAACTTGGTAGGGAGGCGATAGAGTTCTTTCAGCCTTTTCTACTCTTTCGTTGTCACTGTAGTGATTTTGCTGCCTTGGGAAAGTGCTGCAGCTTTAAGATGACAGACAAAACTCACAAAGTTACACATCCTGAGTGAGGATTTACAAATGAGAAATGCTGACTCAGCGTTTGCTGTAGCTTGAGCCCACTGCTGCTTTAAAGGAGGCTTGCAGTAGTACTGGACAATAGTCATCGACCATCACAAGAACTTGCTGCATAAACAGGCATGCCTGTTAGTCGTCAGGTTTTTCACACTGTTTTTCAATTTAAAACCCTCAATATTTTAAAATCCACGTACAATTATCCTCTAACATTGCCAAGATGTTCAACAAAGAAGAGGGTTTTTTCTATTCTCAGTATTTTCTTTGTTAATAGTTTATGGAGTCTCACATTTTAGCAGAGAGAAATGAACAGGTTTAGATAAGAATTGCTGTCTAGACCTTCGAATGGAGTACAGATGTGTTGATTTTTGCCTTTGTAATTATTCTTTCAAGTGCTCTCTGGGACATAGAAACTGGTCAGCAGACAACTACGTTTACTGGGCACACTGGAGATGTCATGAGTTTGTCTCTTGCTCCTGATGCCCGGTGTTTTGTTTCTGGTGCCTGTGATGCCTCTGCCAAACTGTGGGATGTTAGAGAAGGAATGTGCCGGCAAACCTTCACCGGCCATGAGTCGGACATCAACGCCATCTGCGTACGTATCACCTCAGAGGACATGGGATTGACACTCACATTTTTATCTTGCTCTGCTCTCACCTCTTAAGGGTGTATTGTATGGTATCGTATTATGGCATGTTTTCTGTAATTAATAGTTTTTGTAGCTGAGGAAAGTACCTGGAATTTGTACAACTTCAGATTCATTGTGGTAGATGGAAACAGTGGCTGTTCTTCACGTTTCTCATTACCTGACTGGTTTTGCCCATATCCCACTAGTGTGGAGGCGTGTGCCCTGCTGCTCTTTCCGCTTGCTCTGTACGAAATGGTATGTTCACGGAGACAGAGGAATCAGGTCTGAAGTAACGTGTCTTTGTTTTCTTTCCCCTCCTCCCTCATTAAAGTTCTTCCCAAATGGCAACGCGTTTGCCACAGGCTCGGATGATGCTACATGCAGGCTTTTTGATCTTCGGGCTGATCAGGAACTTATGGTTTATTCACACGATAACATCATCTGTGGCATCACCTCTGTAGCATTTTCCAAGAGCGGACGTCTCCTCCTAGCTGGTTATGATGACTTCAACTGCAATGTCTGGGACACGCTGAAAGCTGATAGAGCAGGTAAAACGTTTTTGGTTTTAAATGTTTTTTTGGTGCAAATGGGCCCTCTGCTTTGAGGGGAGGAGATACTGCAGGTAGAAAAAGTATAAAGAAACATAGAACCCTGAACTGTACCAAAATAGTTCCACTGGGTTTGTTAATTTCTGGCTCTAGCAGATTTTGTTTCTTTCAAAATTCATGATAGTTTCTATCAGTGCTGAGAAGTTGAAACTGTGGATGCTCAGTTCATCTACTGTAAAATAGCATTTGCTTCTAACTGAAAGTTATTGGTGCCAAATACCATTATTTCCATACTGAAATGCATTTTGTGAATCAGCCTTGTCTGTGTGCTGAGATTTACAACCTGAGATTCTTGTACTTGGATTATTGAGACCATAAATGTGTAGATGAGCCTGCACATGGATGAATTGAGAAACTTTATGATTAGCTGCATTTAAGTACTGCAAAAGCAGTTACCTGGTTTTTCCTGTATTTTTGTTCTTTGAAAGACCTTATTTAAGAAAGGAACAGAAGGAGTTGGTGTCTTTGCTTACCTGCAGAAGTGAGAATTCTTTATACTGATCTGGGTTTACAGCCTATGTACTCAAGAAGTGTGATTCTTGTTGCTGAGTTTTAGAACTGATCTGAACAGCCACTGTGTCAATTATTCTGCTTATTGAAATGTTCTAAGAGTTAGGATTGCCGGGCAGGTTTGGTGCTTCTCTTCTGCCCGATTCTGCATTAAACACCTTTGTGGTTATGTATGGAGTTCAAATTGTATAAGGCTTTCTTGGCACTCTTTGTTGCAGCACTTCCTGGTGTGGATGGTAGCATTAATACA
Source organism: Eurystomus gularis (assembly GCA_013400335.1). Lineage (NCBI taxonomy): Eukaryota > Metazoa > Chordata > Aves > Coraciiformes > Coraciidae > Eurystomus > Eurystomus gularis. The sequence goes on along the minus strand of VZZY01002049.1, from coordinate 343,960 downwards.
TCAAAACTCGGTTGATTTCCACAGCAAATTCTAGGTAGCCCCTAGACACTCTTGTTAGCTCTGGCAGCTGGTTTCTGTGTTGCTCTGAATTTCTCAAGATTGTGTCATTTACTTTAAGACGTAGGATTTGGCTTCTGCTGCAGAAACGCACAATTCCGTGTTGAAGCTTCCACACTTGTATGGCTTTAATGGATCTGGAGATTAATGTGTTACTCAGCATTATTACTTTTATAAAGTATATCAGAAATGTAACTTCTGCAAACATCAAGAATCTTTCTGTATGAAGTAATCATTTTTACACTAACCGCTACAAATACTGATTTTAAAATGTCGTAGTTTCACTAAGAACAAAAACTGACTTAATTCATGTTCTGTATTGGAGAATAGTAAATGGAGGGGGAAAGCCCAAAATGTGAATGAGGAGAGTCCTAGAGCAGTGTAATTGATGTAGGAAGATTAATTTTAAGTCTATCAAGAATATCTTAGCTCAGTGCTGTGGACTGGAAAGAGCTTGAACATAATTAGGTTTTCTTTTTACCTCCCTGAAACCCTTCAATTAAAGGGGATAGCGGAAAACGTTGGCTTCCTTAATTTTCCTGTTTAGTGTCTCTATTCTTTTTTTTAATGGTACTATAATTGAATGTAGCAGATCTCCATATTGACAAATAGATTCCATGTAGGAGTTTGTCTTGGAAGTGCTTGTAAATGTAGTGAGATAAAATTAGATGAAAAATGCTTTAGTGTTCATAACATAATTCAGCTCAACTTCCGATTTTACACATTTAAAAAACTTGTAAAATCGAGCTGATCTTTATCACTATGGAGAGGAAATATTACAAATTATGCAATGCATGGTTATACTATATTTATTGCTATGACATTGTCAGCAGAATTTTAGGGGCTGTGATTTCACAATTCGCCAGAAATGAGTAAAGGTCATAATGTGGGGAATATACAAGGCAAATTTTGGAGTAAGGTGTTTACTGAACTACCCCCTTGTGAACCCGCCCGGTCAGATCTAAGTTTGGGCTTATAAAACCAAAACCACTTCAAAATTCTAACCATGTTTGTTGAGGATTTGTGAACCTATAGGTTGACTAATGCAAACGTGCGTGTCTCTGTGTTACCAGCACTGAAATACGAAATCCTCAAAGTAATGTAGCATGTCTGTTCCATGTTCTTATTTATAGGTGTCCTTGCTGGTCATGATAACCGTGTCAGTTGCCTAGGTGTGACTGATGATGGTATGGCAGTGGCAACAGGATCATGGGACAGCTTCCTCAAGATCTGGAACTGAAGTAGGTGGGTATCCAGTGCGTGAAGGCTGTCCTTGTTTGGTGTTCAGAAGGCTTTTTTCCAGGTCCGTGCAGTGTTGTTTTACTGATGCTGCCAGCTTATGGGTCAGATTAGGAACGTCACTGAGGGGGGAAAAAAAAATAAATTGTTATTTTAGAAGACTATTTGTTGAATGTATGCAATGACATTTTTGTGATGAGCTATTTTTGGCGTATTTTATTCCCCTGGTAGAGATGACTGTGCAGTCTTTTGAATCTGGGTTAGTAAATAAATGGCGTTCTTGAAAATGTTGAGATAATGGCTAAATGCGTCAGTGGGTAGCGAGAGCAGAGCTTGAAACTTGATTACAGTTTATCAAAGTGCAACTCTTAACAAACCTTTCTGTGTGTCAGAAGAACGGCGGACTCCATGACTGGAAGAAGTTTCCAACGGTTGAAAATTAAATGATAGCATATCCAATCCAACCATACTAACTTGGACCCCCATCCTCCCCAACTTCAAAGGGCAAGATCTTTTCCGTCTCCTGTTGCTGAAATGAAGAGCACAATTACCTTTCCAAGAAGAATTTCTGTGTTGTAAGCAAAATGAAATTGTGCATTCCTTTTGGGACCATTTTTTTTTTTTTCTGTCTTGAGAATTGAAAAATGAAACACTATCATAAAAGCATGACCAGAAAATAAACTTGAGCATAATTGTGAAACAGTTAGCTTTCACTGTAGTTTCCAAGTCGAAGTTAAGGACTTTATCTCACACACTTGCAAATTTTAAAGTCATGTTTGTAGCAGGATTTTTTTCAAGTTTCCTTTTTAAATACATTTCTTTATGTATTTAATTGAGCAAAACAAGGGAGTCCTAGCCCAGAGCATCTGGGGGTTGTTAACGCTGTAAATTTAGTCCCTAATTTTTTTTATTTTATTTTCTAGTATCACAGATAATTGTTGCACAAAACTTGGCATATATAGGATAATGTTAAGCAGTAAGGTAACCAAGCACATGCTGTAAAAGGTAATGAATGCTTGTTTAAAGAACCCTTTCACCTTTTATGGATAACAAATGCAATCCTTGGTCCCTCCTGCCCCCCCCTTTTTCACCACACTGATTTTTTTAATCTGTTTTGGTTTTGTCCACTTGAAAGGGCAGTTTATATATCCTAACACTATCCTATAAGTCTCAACAACCAGGAATCTCTGTTTTCAAAAGAGACCTATCCTACACTTGGGTATTGAGTCAATTCTTTGTGTATGAAATGATGTACAAATCAATGTTTTGAAAATAATGATCTTGAACTTTCTAAGTTAAACAAAAAAAAACCTTTTTTGATTGTTTGCCATATTGGGTGGGTTTACTCTTAGAATCGCATGCTGTAGAAATGCTAAAAAGTGCATATTGGACTAAGTCCTTAGATGTTTTTTCTTTGAAGAAATAACCTGTTTAAAAACTGTAACCATTGTCGCTGTATTCATTTATTGTTGCTACTCTGTGCATAAATCTATGAAGAACTCAAGTACAAGCTATGCACGTTTTGGAGTAGCGTGATAAGTCACTTTTTTTTTTAAAGAAACAGCCTGTTCAAACAATCGCTGTCAAAGATTCTGGGGTGTGGGAGGAGGGAACCTAGACCATCTTCTTTATAAATCAGTTCCTCACAGCCAGTTCCTCTTGTAGGATGAGTCCTTTGCATCTGATCAGAGTCATTTTTGTAACGAGCAGGTTTTCCTGGCTTTCTTTTCAAATAAAATGTTAAAAGCAGCAGTGTTTGGACAGCAGATTGTTCTGTTAAACTTTCCTATCTTCTCACTGTATCCAGAATTGCTCCTTCCTAGCAGCAGTAGTAGCTTTTCTCCATTTTGTTTTTTCTGCAACATTCTGTACAAAAATGTGCTGTAATTGTGCGTTAGGCCTGGATTTGGCATAAAAGATGAATTCCCTCTTACTCTCTTTCATGAAACTACTCTGTAGAGCTTTCTCCACGCCCTGTATCCCTCTTCACCTTTTGTATTTAATTTTAAAGTCAGTGTACTTCAAGAAAGCTGGATGCAAGATAGATACTATATTAAAATGTAATGTTATTTAAGATGTAATAAAGCAGTTTGACATGAGTTTTGACTGATCTGTTTTGCAGCTTATTGTTCAACCCGCAAAGCGGCTCCTGGCAGGATTCGAGTTATGGAATACACATGAGAAGTGTAAGCTGCCCCAGAACAAATCGTGCAGTATTTTAAAATGGCCTGGATTTTTCCTGGTTAATTGGGCAGAGTAAGCAGTGTTAGAAAGGTGTGTATTCATTTGAAGGGATGTGGGGTTTGTTTCAAAGCTAAAAACAGTCACAAGATGAGCTAAAAGCACTCACGACTTTTGTTACTGGAAAGTGTCGCCAGCAGCATCTGGAACTGAATGGCAGGTATGTGGAGCTCAGTGGCTGCGGGCATTTAGCATTAAATATTAACTATCTAAGATGGATATTTCTTGTTTTGATTGCTAGAGCTACTCGAGAGCTTAATCAAAAACTGCTGGTGGCTCGCAGTTGAAACTCCACATGGAAGCAGCTAGTATGATTCATGTGGCGTACATCCCAAAAATGCTTTGTGGAGTATAAGAGAGTGTAACACCTGAAGTAGAAAGTCAGAGCAAAATGTTTAGTAACTTCTTTTAAAACTTTTGTGTCCTTTAATAGGAAAAGAATTGAGTGGAACATCTTGTGTTATTGCCACTTGAGGATCTGGCCAAATAAGCTCAGTTGTCATTGTTAGCTGTCCTTACTGTAGGTACTGAGAAGGGTAAGTAGTTGTCATTTTAATGCTCAGTAAGAAAAACTCCACGAGGCAGAATTATATCTAGAAAAAAACAATGGATTTTATACTTACAGAAGCAAATTCCTGAACAAGAGGAGTTGAAAGGCCATTGGTTTAGCAACTTTGGTCTTGGCCCACTTGAAGGCTTTGGTTTGTATTTTTAGTGAGTTAAAGTATCTTCTTTTGTTCTGACCTAACAAAAGCAGATTTTCCCTCGTTACACATCAACCAAGAGAAATTCCAGTGCCATGCCTTGGTTTCATACCAAACATGGACATTCTCAGCCTCAATGGAGAAGTTTTTTAAAAACTATGAGTATGGAAAATATGATGGTGACATTACTTAACTACCAGCCGTTAACTGTGAGCTTTGGGTTTTTGGACTGCGGAATAGTGGTGAGTAGCTCATGGCTGGAAATGCTTAAATTTGGGAATTCAAATTTAGTCTTTTCCAGTTCCAAATGGAATAGCTGTTTTTCCACTCATGTGGTATGTTTTTGTGTTTTTTTTTATTCCAATGGATGTTTCATATGTGACTTTGTCTAGTCTGTAATAAAATCGGTGCAGGCATGATCTGCCCTACCTTCCTTAATCTCCGTCCATATGCTAAATTACTGCTTCCCGCCCGTGCTGAGACTGCCTTTGCTGGCAATAAAATACCTGCCAAGACAGTAACATCTTGTGTCAAGAGGCTAATGTGCAATGCAATTTATTTGAAATTCAAACAGTTGAGAATGCTTCTTATTAAAGACAGCACTTCTGTTAAGTATGAAGCTTTAAACTATATTATTTAAATATCTATATGCTTAGTTCTTTGGAGGGCTGCAACTGAAGAAAAATGGGCGTGCAAGGTGAGAAGCACTGAACTCTTGCTTCTTTGACTTCGGGTCAAGTCTTTGAGTTTTGAATGCTTTTAATTTTAGGATGCGCTTGGATCAGCACCCAAATCAAAATGGATTATGTAATGTTACCTATAGCAATCATCCTGTAGGCTCTGAAAAGGTTCTGGCTTAAAGATAATCCTGGGATGTGGTTCCAAAAGAGCAGCTTCACCTGCTGCTGGCAAACCTCCAGAGCAAGGTTTCATAAACTGAGAACACTTATGTGTAAGAACGGTTTGTCTCTCCTTGGTCTTAGCGGCAGCGCTCGCAGTGTCTTGCCTGTGGGCTCCTGAGCATGGGTTAGATGTATGAAGGGATGAGGAGTGATGTCTTTGCAGAGGAGGATGGAGTAAAACTGTGCATGTTTATGAAGCATGTTTGGTGACGAAGGCGGACAAGACCAATGGATGTGAGGTATTTGGATAATGAGTGGGTGTGGAGATGGGAAAAGGATTTACAGTTGCCTGGTCCTGGCTTGGACGATGTGACATGATAATAGAACGGGCTTCCATGGGGTTGGAATCCTCTCATGGAGCCGGGAGGAAGGAGTCAAGTGAAGGAAGAGATGGGTATCTCAGTACCTAGAGTTAAAACTTTTATTTATAATGTATTCTGTGCCCCTTATGGCCTTTCATTTCTTAGTGAATTAGATGTATTTTAAAAGATCTGAGGCTCTGCTGCTAGCAGAAGAAAAGATCTGAGTTAGACATTCTAACTCTTGGCCATTAAGTGCCCTGGAGTGTGTGTTTTAAATCAGCTGTGAAACATACTTAAAATTACTGATTGAATCATGCCCTAAAAGAGCTCAAAATAAAATGATCTGGTCTCTGGGAAGTGGCAGAGTAAATAAAGAATGATAAAACCTGTCACCCTTGATGAGCGCTGTGTAACTTGGTCTGAAATCAGGATCCTGTGTGGAGTTATGATTAACGCTGCTTTTAGTGTAGGTGTAACCATGAATTCAGATTTGAGGGGAAAGAATAAAAGAAACGACTGAAGAACAAGTTCTAAGAGCAGCTGGATATTTTTTGCATAGTGATGCTCTGCCTTTCTTCTCTCCATATAATCTTTCAAAAGTCTGCTTTAAACATCAGGCCGCTCCAGGGGCCTCAGTTGAATTGGTCACTTTCTGCCTATATTACATTCCAATATGTAATAATTATCTTAAAATATGTGAAAATTTGGTTTTGGTTTTTGTTTTGATTTGGGTTTTTTTTGCTGGTTTGGGGTTGTAGGTGTATGAGAAAGGGAGGAAGAAGAGTTGGAGAAAGTTTGGAAAGAATGAACAATACGTTTCAGTTCCACTGTTGTAGAACAGGGTGGCTGAGCCTATTCCCTTGTCACCCGGCTCTGAGTGGCCCTGGCACATGAAAATTCGCTGTATGCTCGGTGCTGGGAGCAGGCAGCTCGTATCTGAACAGCAGCTGCTTGCATCCCGTCAGATGGGCTTTTTTCTGGCTGTGTTACTTGCTGATTTAGATATTTAAATATACACTTTGGTCCAGTGTACCTGATGAGTTAAAAAAATCCTGCTCTTTCTCCTCCTGGTCTTTTCTTAAATGTTACTGGATGCTGTCTTGTCTTTTCTTACCGTTCTTGTGAAACCTGGTCTACCAGGAAATCCAAGTCCATGGGCCCGCTCCATCAGCCAGGGCTGAGAAAATGAAGGCCTCGACTCTGATGGGGCTGGATGTTGTTCCAGGCTCTAGCTGCCTGTGTTAAACCATTTCTCCAGGAAGTGCTGTTCAGACAACCTGCAGTCCCCGTTTCCTGACACAGATGATACATGGCGGGCAGATTTCTGGCCCTCTGACCACAGGCCCTCATGTTTGGATCTGTACTTTGCTGCCTGCAAGCTTGTAGCCTGTGCAAATTTAAGAGTGTTGAAATGCAGACCAGGGAGAAGTTTCCCCAGGTAACACATACTCTATAGGTTAATCAATTCCGTGGAAGCAGCAAAGCTTGAGCTCACATCTCTGTAGTGATTCCTAAACTCTTGTCAAATATTGACAGAGTGTGGGGGCCTGGAGCAGGAGCTGGTGTTCCAGAGCACTTCCCCTCGGATAATCCGGGCCCATTCAAAGTATGTTGTTCATTCAAGGATGGCAAAGTTGATTCATTCTGAAACTGTCCACAAAATACTGTTCAAGGAACTCCAAGCTTAAGCCAAGTCAATTTTGCAATAAAATAGAACAAAGAGAATCTTCTTTTCTTCCTTTAATTATTCATAAGCCATTTGCTCTAGATTAGCGCGGTGAGATGTGATTGACCCTGAGAGGTAATCATCTGTGGAGCTGGAAGTGGAAAATGAAAAGTTTCTTTGATAGAACAGATTTTTAAATGGTGAAATACATCAGGGAGGAAAAGGTCTGTCGAAAAGGATGAACAATTCAAGATGGTAAAATGCCGAGTTCCGATGAAAATTGTCTCTTGAAGTACAGACAGTGCAGCTCCATCTGGTGGTATAAAACCTAACGAAGATGGGTGGTCAGCATAGAGAAAGTGTGTGTGGCAAAGCAGCCTGTGCTGAATCTGGCTGCAAGATGTGTTCCTAGAATGTGTAACCTCTCCTTTTATCTTCAGAGTCCACGGAAGATGAAGATTTTTCCGTAAAGACTTATGAACGAACCAAGCTTTTCCTAATGTTTACTTTTATAGGGATATTCTTTTCTATTTTTTAATGTAAAAACTTCAGATGGCGGAGGTGGGGAGGTTAAAATCAGCCAGTGTTAACTGGAGTGGGGGTCTCTTAGACAACTTTCAATCCAACTCTTAGAAAATAATAGGTGGAGATCATGAGGAGCCTCAGTAACTCCCAGCACTTCTCTCTGCCCACTCCCCAATATTTCTGAACGTTTTTGACACACCCTGTCACAGCTCGAATCCAGAGTGCTTGCTTTTTAGCTCTCCTCCTCTGCTTTGAAGAATGAGGATCTGGAGTTTCCGAAGGTATTTTGGTTGACAAGGTATTTATGCTAAACTCAGCCTGATGTCTGCTTCTATCTAGCAGTGTGGTGAAATACCTTTCTGCAGTGGAAAGGAGTATTGCTATGATACATATGATTCTTGTATCTGATAGAACCGTCACATACATTCCTTGTTTACAAAAGCACCATCTTTTAAGATCTACAGAATTCTAATATCTAGTTTTTGTTGCTTTTGCAAAATAAGGATTCTTGTTGAGTGAAGAGCAAGTAGGCAGCAGCAGATCCCTTTCTGCGCTGGCTGGTGCTTGACACAGTGTGAGTCATACTGTAATAATATGTAACTGCATATAAAGTTTCATTGATTTTTTTTTACCATAGTTCCCTATGTTTTTTTTAGAGATTTACTCTCTCTGATATTATAAACAAAATTGAAATGAGGTCCAATGGGAATAATCACATTTGATCTTTGGCTCCCTGAAGCTGGTGCTTAATCCAATGGGAAGAACAGGACATGATTTAGTGTGAGTGGTAGACAACATCTGACATTTCAAGTTACTCAAGGTTTACAACAGCACTGTGTTCTCTTGTGCACTGAAGGTGCTCAGAATACCACGTTAGTATCCAGAGGACATCAAAGAGTGGATGAAGTGCTCTAGGTGTAGTTTATGGCTCGCTTCATGGAAGGTTATTTCAGGTGACTCCTTACATCAGACAGAAATGTTTGGAATATGCTTTCTCTTTTTTTTTTTTTTCTTTTTTTGCCCAGTGAGGATCTGAGCTCTTGAATGAACAATAACTATTCAAGGAGTGACAGCTCTGGAAGTGATGGACACCAGTTTGCTCTAATGAGAGATCTGGGAGCTTTTCCAAGGATGACAGCATCACTTAATTGAACAATTCTATATTTCATCTGCTACTCGCATCAGATGTGCATTTAACCCACTGCCTTCTGAAGAGCTTGTCCAGTCTTGTCCCAGGTTCATACTGTCGAGTAATGTGAAGGAATTGCCCAGGGTGTGAGAGATCTCTGAATATAAAGGAGGGCCACAGAGCGGAGAACGTTCAGTGTGGAGGAAAGCGAGTGAGATGCAGTGGCCAGGCCGGTGTCAGTGGCAGTTCTAGAAAGTAACATTGGAATTAAAAACTGATTCTGTCAAGCAGTTCTATCTTCCTCCTCCCATGGCTTATTTCGATCAAGCGATAGCATCAAACATGGTGACAGGAAATGGAGCAATTTCAGATAGACTTCAAGGAACAGCTTATCAGAATTGAAGGTTAAACTTTCATAAGCAAAAGGACCATTCTTGTTCTTTGAAGCTTGTCACTGTTCTACATGCAAAGAGTAACTTGACCAGAAATCCCGGCGAGGAGCCAGGCAGCCCTCTGACCTCCGCTCTGATCCTGGCAAAAGTGAAAGTTCCTCACCAAGTCGTAGAGCTTAAATTAATGGGGCTAGCTTCTCATTCTCTACTATAAACATACATTAAAAGTCTTGGGCCTATTTTATGGTGTGGCAGCTGTGTCCTCCTCGCTCTGAGACGCCAAATTATTCTGTCAGTTCTTTGTGCTTCAGCCAGCGTCATCAATTAATCTGTGCTGCACGCTGGGTGGAAAACGTGCAGTGCGGGTTAGCAGTGCGACGAGGAACTCCAAAACCTTTCTGTCCTCCTGTGGGTTCTGAATAGCTGAACTTGCTCATACGCTGTTTCTAACGCTTTTCTGTTTGTTTTGGATGGCCAGCAGCAGCACTAGCAATAGCAGGCACTTGGGCTTTGGGGGGTTTTTTTGCAGCTATATTGCAGTAGCAGGAAGCATGCAAAGAATCCTCTTCATCTGAACCATTTTCAACATATTTTTGAAGAAACCAAGTAAGAAATCTCTTGGCAGACCTGCACGTGCCCTTTTGAACGCTTCTGTCAATTTGGTAACGCAGAACCCTCCCAGCAGATTTCATCCTGCTCTGTGAGGAAGGAGTTCTCTCCATCTCGTATACAGGCAGTCTGTACGTGTCCCTATGTGTGTATGCTTTCTCTTATGTAGTGGCCGAGTGGGAACACAGGCTGCTCCCTGACCTGCGGCCCTGTGCTCAGCGTTTCTCTTCCCGTCTGACACCCGCTTGCTCAGGCTGACGAATCTTGGCAGTTGCCATCATTCTCCGCCATGCAGAATCACTCCAGTGAGCAGCAAAAGATGATGGCAACAGCACTGGAGTGGGATTAGCATGACATCCTCGTGTTGTTGGAGGAAATGTCACCTGTAGTACTTCTGGGTGTCAGCCAGATAAAGCACGAATATTCTTAGTTCTACAGTTTATTCTAGTAGAGAGAAATAATCTTAGTTGTTTGGCCGAGTCCTTCACAGGACATCCTCTGCAATTATATCAAGGGGATTTGTGAGCCTATTCCTCCTACTCAGACGATAGCCCTGTTTTTCTTGGTATTGTCTGAGATGCTCTAATGCTTGGAAGCATGGAAATTCAGCCCGGTGGAGGAAGACCAGACCATAGAATAATTGTCTGTGCTCTTTGAAAAGTTATATAACTGGGTAGCTGCATCACATCTGAAACTTTCTTGGGTCCTTCTTTTCCCCATCTCCCCCTACTCTCTCCATGTCACAAAGCCAACAACTTCCACTGTTAGTCCAGAGCTATTTAGGATCCATTGATGAAACACTGAGAGTGATTCCAGTTCTATCCTACCCTTTTCAGAACGGCTACCTGTACTATTGCTGACGGAAATCAAGACTTGTGATGCTGACAGAAAGCACGTGCATTAAGAACTAATTCATAGTGATGCTGTGCATTATTTGGGAGCTCTGCTTGCTTGAGTGGTCATGCTCAGAGTCTCCAGCTGCTGGGAACTGAAGATTACGCCATATGTGAAAATAAAACATGGCTTTTGCTAGGCTTGTGTGATATTTGGGGTCTGACTTCTGACCTTGTGGTCATAAATGTGTAATTAACATGATAGTTAATTCTAAGTAGTTTGGTTTCTGGCCACTAATGTTGAAATTTTTGTTTTTTTGATGTTTGACAGAATGCGCATGAATTTCCTGATGTATTTTATGAAAGGAAACAAATAGAAGAGGTGTGAGGGATCAAGACCCTAAAGTTCAGCAGAAGCTTTTTAGCTCTGAGTTTTGATTCCTATTACTTCGTAGGCAGAACCCAGGCCAGTTAAATGTTGATCCCCCTGCAGCTTCATGCTGCAGATGTGATGTCCAAAGCTGGGAGCATTTGTATGCAGTGTCTTGTGACAGGTGAATGTTAGCAGAAGGTATTTCCTTATTTTATGGACGTGTTTTAAAATAGAGCTAAAAGTTCAACTCTTGGCTACAAAAAAGATCATGCTCTTGTGATTTCATAGGATGTAATTGACCATGGCAGGAGAACGTGTGGAGAAAACAGCAGTTTGGATACGAGTAACTTAAGGCCCTCGATTCTGCAAATGGCTTGCCCGAGGTGAGGTGCAGAGACCCGTGTCTGGCACGCTTCTACACACACAGTACAGCGGGGCACGATCTTGCAAATCACTGTAACTGATGTACTTGGCTCCACATCATCTTTAGCCAGATACCTTCCCATGATGAGCACGAAAACAGCTCTCAGCCCGCTGTACCGAGGGTGCTGAACGATGGCACAAGCTTTGGCTTTGCAGTGTAGCGCATGTGTCTGCTGGCCCGGAAGTTCCAGGCTGCAGCTTCCGCTGCCACCTGGTGTTGGTGCCCAGTGTAGCCTTGGAGCTTGTTCCGGAGAGATCCATCATGCTTTGTAAGGGTCCTTCTCAGTGCCAAGGGCAAATGAGGCACCAGAAGTAGGAAACGTGTGATATGCCCTAGCCCCGATGTGGTGAACACCTTGGAAACGCACCTACAGCACTAAAGAGCGCGCAGCATGAGGTGTCTGGGGTTTTTTGTACCTGTTACTGGGGTTCATCCCTAGAGGAAACCTAACTCTTTTTTCCCTCCTGCTCCACTTTATGGAATATGAGAATGTTATTCCAAAGGGGGCATGATACGTTCTCCTCAAAACCTACCCTTCAGACCCGTCAGTCTGAGAGAAGAAAGCTCAACAGAGTGAAGGTCTCTGATGCTTAAGGCCTCTTCCATTCTCTGGTCTACTCATCCAGTAGGGCAAAGCTTCTCTGCAGATCACCTGTTAATTTCATAAGCTTTTCATGGACTCGTTGTCTGAATGTCCTGCACTGCTCTTTGTTACCGTTCTAACCCTGATCCCCTGTCCTTGTCAGCTTTTTCCCTCTTATTTTTCCTGCTAGAGTCTGATTTACACAGACCCATACCTCCCTGGAGAGAGGTGGACTCTCTCTTTCCACAACAGGCTCTTCCCACCAATTCTAAGGATCAGAGAGGCTGACAGCTTTCAACAGGATCCCACAAAAACATTGCAAACATGACAAACTACTCACACACAAAAAGGTAAACAGACTTACTTTTAAATTTAGTGTGTTGTTAAGGGTATTCATCTTGTCAAATGTCATCCGTATTTTTTTTATTACATTACGTAAATGGGCCGTATGATTGTATTCTGAGAATTAAAATACGTAAGAAAACCCTACGAACAAAGGCTTAAATTGTGGGGCAGATTTTTACGCCAAAATAGGAATACCAAACCTGCCAGGAGGTCGCTGGTTGCCAGTGGTGTTCTGGCGCATGGTAGGTTCAAGGGCATGGTAAGACACCGCTCTGATGGAAGATGGTAAGCAAAGGCTCGGGCCAGCATCGCTTTTCCAATGCACGATTTATACCAGGAAACAGGCCTCACTGCATGTTTCCAGAGACTTGTGTTTCACAGTGGTCTGGGGATATAGAGCAGCTGTTGTTGGGGAACGCTGTCACAAACAGTGCTCTTTTGTAAAGCCTATGACACGGACTTACGGCATCCTTCCGTGTGCCAGAGGCACCGTGGTGAAGCATGCTGTTCCCCTGAATCCTCGACATTCCTTTAGAGATGTGCCGCATGACGGGGAGATGCTGCTGCTTCTGCACTCCCAATCTTTACAGCCAATGTGTGAAGGAATAGTAAAGCCAACCAGTTGCATGTTCCAAACAGAGCTGACCTAGAAGTTACTCACAGGGCACTGTCTGGGAAAGACCCTAAGATGAGTTGTCTGGCTGGAGGCCAGGCTGCTGTCCCAGAGGTTGTGTGAGGAGCGTTTTGAGCTTCACTAAAAAGTTCACCTTTTGGGCTTGAACCTTCTCCGAGCTTGATCAGAAAGTTGAGTTCAGGACTTGGCACCATCTCAGAAGCACTAGAGGGCACTGCTGCAGCTTTTACAGCAGCTGTTTCCTGGTTTCTGGGATGTAATGCTCCCAGCCCAGCTCCGGGCAGGCTTTGGAGCAGGGGGGAGCGGTGTGACAGCAGCAATTGCACCTTCTGCCACTCCCTGTGTCACAGACTTGTCACGCACGAGCTCGCTGTAAGGGGAAGCAGCTCCAGCCATAGGCATGGGCTGACAGCGCTGCATGGGCTCTGCCATCCTGTACACATCCTGTGCAATGCTTTTTTGTTACTGACACAATTTTTGTACCCAAGGAAGTTCTGTGTGACCAGTCAAACCGGCTAAGAGCTGTTGCTCCAAGTGTTTGAAAAGGGAACTATTGGCTTCAGAATTTCTCATGTATTTCAAATACTTTCACATTTTAAGTCTTTTAACAAATCTTGTAAATAAATCAGTTGCTTTAAAACTAAATTTGCAAAAGATGTGAGGAAAACCTTTATCATTTACTCTGAGTAGATAATGTGAGATTGAATGGGACCATAAATATGTTGGAGAACACAGAAATCTGCAGTGATTAGGTCAATGAGAGAAATAGCCCAGAAAATATAAGATGACAATTGGTAGGAAAAAGTACAGCCTCGCTTAGGAGTAATAAAATGCAAAGATACAAACAGGTGAAGAAAAGTACAAGCAGCAGTGCTTCAGGCAAGAATCACAGAATTCAAACAGATCCGCAACTCAATATGAATCAACAATATCACGCTACTGCAGAGAAGGCTAACCTCATACCAGGCTGTACGAACGCACTGATCTCTGCAAGCCTCCTAAAGTAGCTTTCTTTTCAGTGCAGTGGTTGTGATTTCAGATGCTGCTCTCCCAGAAAACGTGGATAAACTGGAAAATGTCCAGAGGGCAGCAATGAAAATATCAGAGATGTAGATACCAGGCTATGTAAGGACCGTTTAAGCAGTAGAAGCATTTCAATCCAAAGAAAAGACTGAGAAGAAACATGCTTCTGTGTAAAAGGCTGCTGGGTTTAATGGAAAAAAAAAAAAAAAAAATATTCATATATATANNNNATGCCCTTGAAAGTGGAGCAAAAAGTAACGGGAGTTCAGAATGTACGAAGGGAGTTTTGCCCTAGAAAAAGCTTACTAATGTAAGAGTTACAAGTAACGCTGACATATGGATCCTTAGGTTGCTGTAAGTGTTCCTACCATTAGTAAACCTTAAGAACAGTTTTGGTAGATGTCTGCTAGACGTGACACAGATAAAACTGATCCTGCCTTGGGGCAGAGGGATGTAGGACCTCTTGAGGTATCACCAAGTCCCATATTCCTATGATTAGGAGCTGTTCATTAATAGACTTATAAACATGACGTTGCTGACCTGGTTCCTGACACGTCGTCTGAATACCTGACCTGCTGTCGCACAGCAGGTGAATACGTGGAGACAAAACAGGAAATGAAAGCGTGAGTCAGGATCAGCCATGCTTGCTGGAGATCTTTGAAGGTTACTGGGGAGCGCTGCCAGAATGGGAAATGCTGGAAACTTTGTTCTCCAGTAGTAGAGGAAGACATCAGCAAACGCGGGAAACTAAAATGGATCTGTTAGGTTAAAAAGAAACGGCCTTTAAGGAAGAGGCGGTTACCTGGGGGATTGAGGCAGAGACACGGGTCTGCTGGGAGATGGCAACGTACAGGGATGTTATCTGGGATGCTGTTTTGCTTTAATATCTGCCTGGCCACTGAATTAGGGAAATCATCTGTGAATGAAGAGGGGAGGTAAATTGGTGCCCAAGTGTAGGTAGCTGGTAATCATAAGAACAAGGCAGTCCTACAAGAACAGGCCAGTGCTGCTTTCTGGTACTTTTTCTAGAGCAGATGTCTCGGGGAAGGACAGGTTTCATGGGCTCCGCAGTCAGTCTAAGCCTTCTGTCTGAGGTAGCAGGACCAGTATTTCTACCCAAGCCATTGTAAATGCAGGTGCAGATCTACTGAGCGTGTGATTATTTTATCTGAAAAATTACCTTGCTCTTTTCTATGAAGAAAAGGATCATTTAACTATGGAGCAGGCTGTGCTTTTAATAGGGGGTGTTTGGTAGGTATATTTCCTTTTGTGCGAAGGAAAAGGATATCTTCATTATGGTTCTGTGGCTTTCAGAGGGATAGAACAAAGGTTTTGAATGGGAAGGTTTTCAAATGCATCTGTGATCTGAGCATCTGCAAAATACAAGGGAGATGAATACATGAAAAGAATAATGTTAATAATGCCCGGGTATAGAGAATTCTAATGCAAATGAACCAGTAGCTGGCAGAGACTAGTCTCTTTTTATTTCTGTTTTTGACAGTTAGAAGGGTGTGATGTAAATCTTATACTCAGAATTAATCCTATCATACATTGAAGCTTTTGGATTCCAGGCTGGTTTCCTCTGCATTTGTGTTGTACTGATCACATCAACTGTTTCTATGTTTCTGTTTCCAGAATTATATTTAAGTTTTCCTTTCACATAGATTTTTTTTTTTTCATTTCCAAGCGTTAATTGTGTCTCTTCAAGTCCATGTTGTGGTGGCGTTGGCCTTAGTTTGGCTTACCCTTTAGTGAAAAGCAAGCTGACTCTGTATGACCTTCATCAGCAAATCAGGATCCAAACGCATCCTTTGAAGCTCTTCCAGCAAGATGTTAGGTTCAGCAACAACCACCAAGTGTCATGGTAATACCAAGTCACTGGTTAGAATTCTTTCTTGTGCTATTAGATAACCCACAGGACAGCACAAAGGTCAAAGGGAGAAAAAGCTGCAATAAGAAGAAAAAATAAGAGGAAGAGTAACTTTTTTTAATCTAGGGGCCATCGTGGGGTTTTTATAAGTGTTTAATACAGGAGGACTCTGATAAGCCAACCACTGCGAAGGAGCACGTACGTCCAAGGACTTTAGAGCCATATAGTAAGAAGATATCAAGAACTTTGCTGATTGTGGACGACAAAGCTCATGGACTTAGAATTGTAGCGTCTTAGGGCTGCAAGGAAATGTTTGCTAATGACCAAGCTGCAAATTGGCTCCTTCTTGACTTCCAGAGCAGAGTCTAAGTGGTAACCCACAGTGAGATAACACGCATCAGCTGCGTTGCAGGAATGACTGTGCATGTTTGCAGTGCATCCTGTGTCTGCTTGGTGCTTACTGGAGTCAGTGAGTGTGTGGTAAGGTGTTTGTTGTGGTAACCTAGACGTAAGAATGAGGCTTCCATCTCCATTTCATAACTGTACAGCACTTAAGAAAAGCCTGTGGTGATAATTCTTCCACTTGCTAACCCTTGCTGGTGACGAGAGCAGGGTTTGGCCATTTTACTTTCCATGTCACCTGTTGAACTTGTGCCTCCTGCTATTTGCAATCATCCCATAGCTGCGTAACGGTCTCCAGAAGTCGATGTGACTGACACATGATAACAAAGAGGAATTGACTGTAAAGGAACCATCTTGCTCTGTTTATTTGCTGCTGCTCATCAGAGTGTTTTCAAAGTTTGGGCAGTTATGAAAGCTTGTGACCCAACTTCCTCCGTTATTACAGTAAGGTGTTTATCTTACTGTTTTAACTTGGAAGGCTTCTGGCAAGTAAAGGACCCAGAACAGCCAGCTCCTCCTGCTATCACGAGCCACGCAGTAGCTGAAGTTGCCATTTCAGTATCTTTACCTGTTATGGTGATGGGGTGTGTTCTGATGATAGCCTAAGTGATACAAATAAGCCAGTTTCCTTGAAATACTGAGAGAGATAGAATTCCGTAAGGCTGGGTTCTGACGTCTCTCCTACATTCCTACCATGAATGTTGGAAGCACTGGTGGCTTGGGGGCAGGTAGCAACTGCAGTTGCCCGGACCTCCCCAAACAGTCAGGGCCAAGGTATTGAATAGAAAACCAAGAGAAGTTTTTCCCTAGATTTCCCTCTAGTCTCTCCACTTGAAATTGTGGACAATGTTGGCTTTGCCAATGTGAAAGTCCAGCCTAGTAAAGGTTTAAGGGATGTTTGACTTCAAAGGGATCCTATAGAAAACAGAAATAACTCCTCTGGACCTCACATCCAGCTAGTAACTTGGCTTGAAATTCAGTGCTACCGCAGCGTGCTTGCCCATCAAACACCTTATTCTGTCTCCCCAAGGGGAATCAAAGCGACTAGAAGCTTTGGAATTTTCCAGTTAAGCTGCTTTCCTAAAAATATCAAGGTCTCCTGTGAATCAAGGTCGCCTAAAAAGAATCACCAGGTTTCCTGTGAGCAGTAAAATGGTGTAGTAAGTAGACCTGGTTTTTAATTACTTGTATTAGGGTAGCAACTGGAAAGCCTATAAAATATGGACAGCATGCTTCTCAGGCGCATGCAGAGAGGCATTTCCTGTATTAGTGAGATCAGTCTTGACAAGATTGATAAAGAGGGAAGTAATTGTTTTTATCTGTTTTGAAGGCAGAAAAGCAGACGCCATTAGTCACGCAAAGGAGAGACAGGGACACCTCCCAAACCAGCCCAGGCCGTATCCCAAGCCGTTCTCCAAAGGTCTGTCTCCTCTCTACATCCTACTGCGAGGCAGGAGGTAAGTCCTGGGTGCCTGTTTTGATACTACTCTTCACATGTTTGATTTCTCCAAAATCTCTCCACTCCCTGTTACCTACGTCGTCTTTACTGGCTGCCACCAGCTCTCGGTCCTATCCTGATACTCCCAAAGATGATCTGTGTCGTCAAGGGGATGGAGTGAGGGGCTACGCGCCAGCGTTCCTGACTGCTCCTCTCAGCTGTGCCACGGAGTGGTTAACCCTTGTGCAAGTCACCTAGTTAGCTCTTTAAAATCGGGATAATGACATTTATGTAACAATGGGAGTGTTTGTAATCAGCCTGAATAACGAATGCAATGCTGCGACATACCTTTCTCTCTCTTGACGTCAGTGACTTTGTAGGTTGTGACCATTGAAAAGCAGCTTGTCGCACTCATGTGCCACCATTTTCTTCAGAATTTAAACTTTGTGGTACGTTCCTATTTCTCGTTATTCCTCAGGAATTCTGAGTCATCAGAGACTGTCTGAAACGAAGTAGGACAGGTGAGAACAATGTTCTTCAACCCTGTTAGGTGTTAATAGAGTCAATTTGTGAATTGTTTCCTGTTCACTGGAAATACCTTCTGCTGAAGGTAGGTTTGGGTGGTAGGTGGAGAGAGTGCCTTTTTTTGTTAAGCTAACGCCAGTGAAATTATATTTCACAGAACTGAGAGCCTTAGTAGGAAAAAGCAGTATGTTTTAATGCTTATTTCTCTGTGCTACTGCCAACGTTTCTCTTTATTTTTCCCAGAGTCTTCCCTGGGAGAAAGGAAGCACAGCCTGGGTGGGAGTGCTGCGCTGAACCGTTCTGATCCTGCTGTTAGGGAGGATATGCTCGAAAGTGCCACAACTCTTCTGTTTCTCATGGCGCTTCCCTCCCTGTACAGAGGGGGAGAGGTGCCACCAGCCCGTGTCTTGTATTCCTCCAGACCGGCACATGGAGCTTCCAAGGTCGCTGCTGAACCCGGGCAGCTCAGAGCTGCTGTTGTAACTGTAGCTCTTTTATAAATAGGATAGGCTCAGCTGATTAGCAGCATTATCTCCACCAATTAATAAGGTTAAGCGTTCATCATGTCGCAGAGTTCATGCCTCTTACAAAATGTTGAGCAACTGCGTGTGCGTGGGGGGAAAAAACCCTGCCAACTTGAAATGTTTCTTTTTGAACAGCCAGTATATATTCTTGTGGAAAATGGTTGTAGTGGTGACTTGTCACCATCACCTTAATGAATCTGGGAAATATCCAGCCCAAGAGCCAACTCAAATGAAAGGTTACTCCTCGGTTAGCTTTTGTAGCCAGTAGCTGGGTGTGGGCAGGCAGAGTTAACAAAGGCCCTGGGTCCGGACGCGGCTCCTCCCTGCTGGAAACTCTTGTTTTACTGCAGCTTTTAAGAGGAGTGCTTTGACTCTGTAAGACCTAGCTCTGTATTCCTTCCTAGCGCCGTGCGGTGTTCCCTGGACAGTTTGAATATCTCTTTCAGCACCGGAAAGACTTTTGAGTCTCCAAGATATAATTACCTTAATAGAACTGTGTATTGTTTCCTTAATTCCTTGCAGACTGGGCTCTTAGCGTTGTCTGAAAGGAGGACTGAAGAGAAATTGTGACTCAAAATACTGCACTTTCTAAAAAGTGGCGAAACATTGCCCGTGGTATTTCCCCAAATGGAGCAACTGCTTCCTCTTCTTCAAGTCTGTCTCATCATTTATTGAGTGCCCTTTCTTTGCAGCTCCCCAGTTTACAGAAATTTCTGTTTTCAGGAAAGGAAGAAGAAGAATCAAAAATCCCAAACTGCCACATCCTCAAAGGCGTAAAGTCGTCCTCCCTGTGTCGGTTTATCCCGACATAGCAGCCAGAGAGTGACAGGTATGAGTCTGTGATCTCTTTAAAGTAGTATTGGTTGAGAACGCAACTTAGAAATCGGAAACCTGATTTGGTTTTGGTCCATATGAAAGGTTGACTTCTCGTTGGCGTCTCCCAACGATCCTGCTTCTGTTGAAGTTCGTGACCAAGTCCCTGGTGCTTTCACAGTGACACGCACACCGAGACCACCTTGTTTTCTGTCCCCTTTCCTTTCAGTTTGGTTTCAGGTCAAGCCCAGGCTGGAAGCGGGTTTCCCGCAGGGCCGGCGCTCCCGGCTGGAGCTGAGGGTGGGCGACTCCGGTTCTGGGATCGTGCGGGACACGCTCCCCCAGGAGTTCCCCGTCAGGACGTGCTGAACCGCGGCTCCAAGGAGCNNAAGGAGCGACAGGGGCGGGCGGTAAGCGCGGAGCGGCGGGGGGTGAGCTGCGCCAACAAAGCGGTAGCGAAGGGACGGAAGGAGGTCGGGGCACGGCGCGCCCAGGCCCGGCCGCGCTCTCCC
>VZZY01002049.1:288393-323497 GCA_013400335.1 Eurystomus gularis | reverse complement strand
GAGCCCGCCTCGGCGGCAGTGCGCGGCCGGAGCGCTCGGGGAAGGCGAGCCCCGAGGTGGGAGAGGCTCCCGGGAGGACGGTTCGTGTGGCCCGCGGTCCCCTGCTCGCACCCGCCGGGGGTGCGGCCCGCCGCCTCCTCTCTGGGTTTGTTTTAACGCCCGCGATTCTGTCTGGGGGTGGTGGCGGTGGTGTGGTGGTTGTTGACTCTTCTTTGGGGTTGTAGGTGAGGGTGTTGGTGTGTCCGAAGCGGAAGGGTTAACAAAAGGACTGGTTTTTCCTGGGTATTTAACGCCTGATAGTCAAACTGTCTGGTTTTCAGTAGAAATAACACTTGAGTATGTAATTAAAAAGCACGGCAAGTGCTGTCAGACCGCTACGTTGCGGTATGGAATATTGCTTTGTTGTTTTCTTTATGCACATGAGAACATGAGGTTCTAAACTAAACCAAAAAGGAAGTTTTGTCTACCCGATACAGCTGTTCCTCCTTCTTTTTTGGATGAGAGAGGGTTTAGTGCCTTGGGGATGGAGTCATATGCACGTAACTGCTGTTGGAGTGCTTTCTTCAGCAAAATAGGATGATAATAGAATTAAGCGACTAAGCAAACGGGTCTGTAGCAATGGGGCAAGTGGTGCCACTTCTGGATCTAACGTTGTCCTCTTCTACCCTAATACAAGGCTGATATAAAGGTACAAAATGGGGGGGTTTGAATGTCTGATGCAATTTCTAAGAAATCAGTAGAAATGCTGCGGTCTTGAAGGCGTGTTAAAAGCGGTTTATTTGGTCAGGATGGACCCTGCAGTAATGGCCTAATCATAAGATTTAGGGCAATGTGTTTGTCAGGAAGTTTGTTACAAAATAACAGCTTACAAGCGTGCTCATTAAAAGGCCCAAACATTAAATGGTTTGATGATTTGCAGGCTTTTCAAGCGTAGCTGCTCGCATCAGAAGATCATACTTCTTTATACACTATTCAGTGTGATCAAACAGTGGAGAAGAAGGGTTTTTAAGATGTGAGTGTGCACCTGGCTGTGGAGTACGTATATAGAAAAGCTTAGTAGAATTGTTTCAGCCTCCCTTCGTAACTTGGACTCTTAACAGGCAACTTGGAGTGCGATTCCTTAACAATAGTTTGAACAGTGGAGTAAAGCTTCGGGGTTGTCACATTATTGTATCCTTCGATATAAAGGTGGTTTGATGAAACCTCTGTGAAGTGCTGCTTCACAGGAGCACTCGTTTATAATGACAGAGAATTTGAAGATGGGAAACTGCAGCAAAAGGTTGGATACCTGTGGGTATGAGTACACACAGAAACTTTTAAATTGTGGATGTGACTTAGACCAGAGCAGCCTTTTCACCAGTTTGTTGACATGCTTAAAAGTTTTTTGGAGCCCATCCTGGAAGCTGTTCAGTGATAGTTTTGTCCTTATGTCAGGTCTGCTTATTTAATAAAGGTCTTGTGAGGGAATGTTAATTAAACAGTACCGGGTTTAAGCTGTAGTTAAAACATCCTGAATTGGAAAGTATTACATGGAAGGAATATAAAG
The DNA here is from genome assembly GCA_013400335.1 of Eurystomus gularis. Taxonomy (NCBI): domain Eukaryota; kingdom Metazoa; phylum Chordata; class Aves; order Coraciiformes; family Coraciidae; genus Eurystomus; species Eurystomus gularis. The sequence continues at coordinate 321,951 of VZZY01002049.1, read as the reverse complement.
TTCTTAGGCTGTATTTAGTAGGTCTGCACACCGTCTTATTTCCAGTTTTGTACTAATCTGATTTTCTTTACTGGCAGCACCTGTTAGATGAAGGTGCTTCAACCAAAGCCACTTGGAAACACATCTTATTTATTGCTTACTATAGAAATTATTGTTTTCTGCCCCTCTTAGTTAAGGGGGGTGCTGTGGAAAAGGGTGCGTTAACTGTTAACTTAATGAGAAAACTAATTCTCCATAAACTACTTCCACAGCTGTTGCATTTCCATACACTTTAATTATTGTAATTTTTATTTTCCTGGGCCTAGATCAAGCTTTCAGTGTTTGGGTTATCAACTCCTCATTCCTGTTTATCCACACAGTGGGAAAGCAAAGGAAAATGATGTACTGTTAACGACCTGGGCTTCTCAAATTTGTGTGCGTGCTCATTTTGCAGTGCAAGTTATAAAAGTGTTGCGATGACTGTTTCCAGAGTCATGGTTGCAGGTGATAGTAAGCAATAAGTAACCAACGACTGAACATTGATACCTTCAAAAGTTCAGGATCTTATAAATTGTTAATCGATGACAGTAATCGTGCCCTTTTGTAGTGACGTTCTCTTAGGGTAAGGCTAGCCTACAGTAGAAGCAAAAGCATTTTCTAATTTGAGTACGTGGTGGTTTTATCTAATTTAGTAATGAGCCAGTGCTCATTCTAGAATTGCAACTTCATGTTACTGATGCTTTTGCTATCTAGAAGTTGGGATGCTGTGAAACACAGTGCTTGTAAAATTGTGGAGCTGTCGTCCTCTGGTAACTTTACAGCTAAATATCTTTATGAGTATTTTCCAGAGCCGTAGTCCATTTTAATGAGTACAGTCGTGTTATGGTCCATTCCCTAGAGGATGCAGTGGGAAGTGCATCTGAAGTGATCAAACTTTTTAAAACATCTGCCAGTTTTTAATGAACCAACTTTTTCAGGGTGTGGAAATCGACCAACTCGAGCAATGTGCTGCTCCTCTAGACTGTGTTATCTCAGATACTGTTTGTTTATACTTTAGTGTTTATTCATGCTCTGAAAGTTGTTTTCTACTTATATTCTAATAAGGCTTCTTCTACTTGGCTCAAGTAATGATGAGCGCTTACAGACAGGATTTCTAGTACTTTTCGGGAAGCATGGTTATTTAAAGTTTGGGTGGTTTTTTATTCTTTACTTCCGCAGATTTGCTGTCTAGCCAGCTATTTATTTGTGGAAGTGAAATACTTCACATTTGTCCTTATTTCATCTTGTTTGTTTTGGACCATCTTCCCAGTTCGTCACAAATGATTTAAGAACTTTGGTTTTGTCCTCCAACTTGTTTTTCTCTCTTCTCAGCTTGGTATTGATCTCATTTTTGTCAAGAACTGTAGTTTATTAAAGTTATCTTCATTGCATTATTTCTTGATTACTTTGACAGGTTTTTTTTTTCTGTTACAGCTTAGGCCACACTAGTTTTATTTGTTCAATAGATGTATCACCTAATAGGAGGCTTTATATTTTTTCCTGAGTCTTTATTCCTTAGCAAATGTTTAAAGCTTTTCTTCTTCTTCATTATCTAGAATAAATTTATCCCATATATAACTGGAGACATGAGCCTGTGCTCGTCTTGAAACAACTTTGTATTGAGCCTCTTCTAAATCCGGGAACGCATGTGTTTTTAATTCTAGTCATTTTTCCTTCCAGTGTCTTCTGGTTACCTTGAAGAACTTCTCAATTGCCCAACACTTCTCAACACAAGAAGTGTTTCTCAAAGTGTGTGAACTCAGTGTTTAATGCTTACTCTATTGGCTGTGCTAATACTGAGTATTTTTTTCCCTCTCTCTTCCCTATCCCCTTTCTCCTGGCATTTTTCCACAGGAATTGAATTTCTCTCTCACTGAGGTTCCTTCACTTCCAGTATGGAGATGAATCGAGAAAAACTGTGTACCAGTAAGGCTGATGTGAGCTCAGATTCTGCTTATCATTGCTCAGCATGTCATGATGATGAGGAGTGGAGCAATACTAGCCGGGGACGAGCGAAGTCACGAAGTTTGTCTGCTTCACCAGCCCTGGGAAGCACCAAAGAATTCCGGTATGGCTCTTGGTTCTTCTTTTTGTTGCTATCTTTAAGAAAAATGAAAAAAACCCGAATTTTTTTAAAATTATCTAGATTTTAATTTTTGCTTCTCTTTATATATAACCATAGTCCTGCAGCTGTGCTGAGTGATAATGAAGAGAAATAAAATTAGTGTTTTATGGTAATAGAGAGGGAGGTGATTTGTGAACCATCCTAGTGCGGGCCATGCTGTGGATGATGTAGGTGGTGATCTCTAAATGGATGTTCATGTAAATAGGGGCTGGCTGGTTGTGATGCTTCAGCTCTAGTGCTGTGAGTTAAAAACCTGTAGGAATATTGAGGTTATATGGTGATGTGGGGCAGCACAAAGGAAGTTCATGCTTGCAGATTGCTTCACAGCAGTGACAAATGCCCGTTTTTACTTTGAGCCTCATTTCTAATCTAGTTTGCAACGCTCTTGTCATGTGGACAGCTTGGCTAGAACTTCTGATGTGGTGATCTTTGGACCCCTTGTAAATATTGAATTGCACGCTGTGGCCGCAGTGTGTCTTGGTCTTGTGGGAAGTGTAGAAAAACCTCACCTTCCTACCTTGTGACTCTATAAAAGCATGGACGGAATCACGGAGGAGTTGCTCAACAGATGACTTTCTCGTCCAGAGTTACTGCTCTGCTGGTAGGAATGCTCTTGCAAGGCAGTGCTTGTATGGGTGAGGCTGGAGATGGTAGGGGGAAGCTTTGTCATGAAGGGAGGCCTAATAAAAGCCTTTATCTGGAGAGCCTAAATGGTTAGGAAGATACTGGTTTTGCCTGTGTAGTTCAGAAATCGGCACACTTGAATGCTGTTGGAAAATGTTCAGAGAAGACTGCTCTGGCTGTACTGTTTGACCTACAGTGTCGTGTGTCATGGCTGATGTGTGAGATTTTACATTAAAAATATGCTGTGAGTCTGGTGTTTTTTCCCTTCTCCACTGAAACCTTTAAGAATGCAGACTTCAGTCCAACTGTGTAAAAGACCACACGGTCTAAATTTTTGTGTATTATTATCTTCCAGCTAAGTACCGACTTTTTCTAAACCAGAAGAGATCGTTGTGGACCCCACCCATTGTGGGTTTGAATTAGGGGTATTGTTTAGGAGCTTTTTTTCATTAAGATCATTTGCATTCATTGACTGACTGTCTTTCAATTTAGTGCAAAATTCTGACAAGGCGTTTTGCAGGACGACAGAAAGTGCTCTTGGGCTTGTGCATAGTGCTCAGGTTGAAGTAGTTGCCTGTTTGCTTTGAGCTGACAAGTGTTTTTGTAAAATCTGTGTATTTTCCAGTGCATGGCTGCACATTCTTAGCAAAGACACTCTTAACTACAAACTCGTAAATTCTGTTCACTCAAACAGCGCATAGATTGAGTACTGATAAAACCAAATTAAATCTCAACCAAAATGTGTACCAATGACTAATTAGAGCTTGCAGAGTAAGCTTTGCTTGAATGTCGTGAGGAACAGACGGGGATATTTCATGCCTCTTGTAGGAACAGAGTTTAGCCGATTGTTGGGAGTGGCATGGAATTACAACCTGTTGAAAGAAGGCAAAAAAAGACAGTTATTTGGGAGAAGCTTGAGTGGAGCAAGAAGTGGGAGGTGATATTGCTGGGGAGTTACTGAACTGTCCCAACTTCAAGTGTAATTGTTCACAAGTAGAGACTTACCATTCCTTTACGTGAATTAGTACACGCTAATCTCTAATTATGTCACTCCTTGCTCATTCTCCTGTTTTAAAGTAAATAAAGTAAACTGTGTGAAACACTTAGTAATAACCTTATCTGGGTTAGTCATGCCTGGACTTAGAAATGAAAAACAAATATTTGAAAAACAAATATCACTTCCATGTTTTAGATGCAGGAAATTAAATATTCATTTTCATTATTGGAATTCCAATCTTACACACACATTTTATTAGACATGCAACAAATTGGATGTTGCTGTTATTCCTTAATCATGTCTTTTTAACCTGTCATCTGGTTTTGATTTTTATTCGATTTCTGAGGTTTTTTTTTAGAGCGAAGAGTGAGTCATCAGGCTGGTCTGAGCTACTTTATAGCACACAATAGAAGGCAGTGCAGCAGCAATTTGTTACTGCCAGGCAATAGGTTACTTACCAGTTCCTGTGTTAATTGAATTAAGCACAGGAAAGGCATATTTCCCCCTTCTTTTTAATGGAATAATTCTAATAGCGTTTACATAATGTTTCAGTGGTCACATGACTTGAGTAAGTTTTACTCCTGTTTATGGATTTGCCGAAGGAGGTTGGAGGGAAGTAAGGCAAAACAGTTCTGACTTGTTCAAGGTAATCTCACCCTAGAGCTGGGAGTAATTCTGTGTTCTGGGTGGGGTTTAAGTTTCACAGATCGTATTTATTTGAAGACAAAGATCATATTACCTCTCACTACATAAAGAAGTGGAAAAAAATAGCATTTTATCCTACCTATTCCAAACCAAGGCTTAGTACTGCAGGTATATATCTCCATATACCGTAGAACTGAAGGACTGGCGTTCTGTTAATTCATTAAGTGCAGAGATTTAAACAATAACAAAAGTGTTTAAGTGGTTGGGACACCGCTGATGTGACTTGACCATGGCAAAAAAAATCTGAAGGTGTTGCCTTAGCGTTGGAGATTTCATTGTAAATGCTTGTTGAGACTTACACTGGAAGACATAATTTATATGTTTTCCATCTAAATTACAGAGAGGAAGAGCACTCATGAAGCTGTTTCCTGTGTATTTGTACTAGTTTCAATCATTCTGCATGTCCTGTTCTAAAGTTGTGTGCTCTTAGGTTAGGTGCAGTGCTTCAAGAAGTACAGGAAAAAAGGAGCCGTGGCTGTTGTCCGCAGCAGTGAAGCTGATGTCACTTCGGAATTGGTGCAGACTAATCCTTTACACACACTAATGGCACAACTGGCAGTCAGCGCCGCTTGCTCTGCTGAGAACAGGGCCTGACAACAACAGTCTTGGGCTTATGGGTTTTGTGTGCTTAGCAGTTTGCTTGCTCGCTGTCAACGGAAACTCGCATGCCAAAATCCTACCGGAGAGAAAGTGCTTATACTACATAAACCAAAGCCCTGGTTTATGTTTTGTATTTTAATTAATTGATCAGGCACACTTGTTAAGGGAAGGCTGTGAGACTACTGAACTGCATAAAAAGAACCCAAACAAATGCTGCTGCTCTTCTGCTCAGCTAGTGTTGTTACAGAGATCTTTTGAGTTTCTCTTGAATGTTGCCACAAGTCTCTCCTTGGATAATTGGCCGCTGTTGTTTAATAACTTCCTACAAATCTGAAATGTTCAGTCAACTACTACTCAGGTACCTGGTTGAATACTTGAAGTGTTAAGTACTTGTTTGTGTTATTGTGTTGACTGTTATTCAGGATTACAACAAATTGAGAGGTTGAAAAATGTGCCTTTTGTTTTAGATTTGAAATGTGAGAGCGAATACGTGTAAAATTACCTTGGCTGGTCAACCACAAATGTATCCTAAGAATTGTACTTTGCCCTGTATTGCTTAGTGCTGCTTTTTCAAAGAAATATTTTTGGTGGTTGGGGAGCTAATTCTATCCAGTTTGTCATCACAATTCTTTGACTTACTGATCATTCTTATCTATTTAGGAGAACACGCTCTTTGCATGGACCATGCCCAGTGACCACGTTTGGACCAAAGGCCTGTATGCTGCAGAACCCTAAAACGATTATGTAAGTACTTGTCAAGGGAATGGTATTGTGCTTATTCTGTGTGAAAGAATAAACACTGCTTCTCTGCTATTCGCACCCTGATCAGCATTGCCTCTGTTTTACCAGGTGTTCAGAGATTTTCACGTTGCTTGGTGGCCAGCTTGGGGTCTGCATAGCCAAGTTTGGCCTGGCATTTTTATTAGACCTTGACCATTTGAAACGTTTGTCTGAGAGGAGAATGGGTAGGACTGCTGAACTGTGTGCTCGAGGAATGTCCGTTAGCTTGAGCTGCGTATTGCAAAGTATAATATAGGTTTGCATGTCATTGGGTTTTTTTTCTCCCAGGAAATTATTGGACATAATCAGTATTTTTGTGTATGGATTTATGGTGGTTTTGCCAGTTGGAACGCTTCCTGCAGGGCGACAGACAGAAAAGGAAATGAATTTTACTGGTTTTACATTACTAATTCACGTGGTGTTCTTAAGCCCACTGTCTGCTACCTAAACTAATGGGAGCCAGCTCAGTATGTCTATTTTGGAAATAAAAATTAACCATTTCACATGAAAATACAGCAGGGCATGTGAATAGTATCAAGCACTGAAGTTTTGTTTAGAGGTGTTTTGCATAATCTGCAACCTGTAGTTTGATGTCGACAATGGCAACTATAATAAGCACTTTCCAATGTAGTTGTCAGTAAACTTGCCCCATATATTAAACACCCTTATAGCAGCCTGTGGAGAAGCTGTTGGTGGCATTTTGCTTATTCCATCTACTTGAAGTATGTAAAGAGCGGTGTTTCTAAATGATAGAGGAACAAAAATTTTTATGGACAAGACAAGGAAAGGAGGAGAAATAGTTCCGTGTGCTGTGAAATCTGAGGAGAGCTGCTCCCTCGCTTGGGATCACGTGTTTGAGCTCGTAGTTTGAATTTTTGTGTTTGATCTGTGGCACTGTCAGTGTATGAACTCATGAAGGCAAGTTTGCTTTTAGACTCTGCTGATGAATTCAGTGTGAAAATAAGAATCATAGAATGCTCTGGGTTGGAGGGGACCTTTAAGGGTCACATGGTTGATTTCTGCTTGGTGGGCATGTAAACATGTTAATTTTTGTAGGTTAGGTGGTGTAAAAGTGTTGCTTTTTACACCAGGTATTATATTCTTAGTAAATGGTGCCTTGACTTGGTCAAATGAGGAGCGTCAGGGTTCTACAAATTAACCAAGTTAGTGGTTCCTATATTTTGGCCCTTTAAAAAGTTTTATTCCATGGTTCTTGCAGTTAAAATAAGGTATTCGAGTTAATGATTTACCTAAATCTTTACCTAAATAGTAGTAGTCTTCCTCAGAACGGGTTGGTGGTATCCTCACTCTTCCTACAAAGGTGTGGCAGAAATCATGCAGCGCCCAGGAACTCTTAGTTAGCTTCCTCATTCTTTCTACCAGTTCTGAAGTCGCTGGCTTGAAGTTCTGCAGTTCATCCGCAAACGCGGCTTGTGTATGTTGACCCATCTGACTGAGGAACGTGCTCCTCCCCATGGGCTGGGCCAGCAGGGTCCGATATAACCTGGTGTCAAGATCAGTTGGGCGCAGAGCTGCAGGCAACGCCAAACGCATGCCGGGGAGCAGGCTGCTGAGGTTCAGGAGAGCTGGGGAGAAAAGGGAGCTCTGGAGGTGGACGGGAAGGACTATTTGAAGACCAAATTGTAAATGACTGCCCTTGTTAGATGTAAGGTTTTGTTGTGGCTTCTAAGAACAAGCAAAACCTTTTTGTTTGGGTTTTTCTTCTCTACAGTCAGTAATATTGTTAAACTCTCTCCACTGGAGAGATTTTTTTTCTAACAGACAGTTTTATTTTTCATGTACAGGCATAGGGCAGTGAAGGTCTCGGTACCTCTGGAAGTGCTGGTGCCCAGAATTGTCTTGGAAAACCTGCTTTAGAGAGACTTATGTAATGAATGATTACTCAGTGAAAAAGCATCAGGTGCTTGTGTGGCTGAGGAGAGGGGAGGACAAATACCTGTTTTTAAACTCTTTCTTGGGATTTTTCTTATGAAATTTTGCCTCTGAAGATCTGTCATAAACATTTTATACAGGATTTTTCTGTAAAAGCCTCTCAACTTTTTTGTTAGGACTAACTGAAAACTGGGGAAAAAAATTCAGAGAAAAATGTTTTCTTTTGAGGTATCAGTTTATTAAGTGATAAAAGCCTCAGCCTTTTTTTTTTTTTGGAGCTGTTGCATTCGCCTGACTGGTGGAAAGAAACATGAAGATCTTAAAGCATGTTGTGAATAATCTTTCATTTAGCAGAACTACGTGGAATTGGTGAGTGGGGTTGAAACAGGCTGAGTGTCCTTCGATTGGATGAGGTCTGTATTAGTCCTGGGTTTGTTAAGCAAAAAGCAGGGCTGCAACCTTTTGTTCTTTGCCAGCTTTGGGAATGGTTGTGAAATGGTTCTTGGGGGTGGTTTCTCTGTGTGTTTTTTTTACTGTTTAACAGTGTTGAGACCTGAAGGATTTAATTTATGGAATGAACTTTAGTACAGAAAACGCTTTCTTAGTCACCATCTGTATTGGAAGTAGCGTGGAAAACTTCAGCTCCTTTGCAAACGTTTGGCAGCAATAAACACAATGCAGCTCTTCCTATTTTATTTGACTTTATTTGACTTTATTTTCAGTCTATCTATTGGTTGGTTAGCCAAGTCAGGAGGAGCTCTCCAAATTTGTGGTCATGTTTGTTAGTAAAGGTTACTGGTATTAGACTACTCCATTAATCTCTAGTTTCTGCTGCATTTATATGTAGAATATAGGCATTTTGGAAAGGAAAATGAGCAGGTTATTCCATCTCCAGCAGCATCATCTGTTTTATTTTAACCCTTGAAGTGCTAAATCCAAATCTCTTTGCAAATTTGATTTGTTCAGCGTTTATACTAATCTGCTTTAGTTTATGGATTATATCTGCACCATATGGAAAAGGATGGGATGCCTGTAATATGCAAAATGCAACCGTGAAATTGTGTAGCTTAGAGGTAGATGGAGGTGAAGAAGGAAAATACAGCTGAGTATTCCTAAATTAACTGAAGGTGTTATAGAGCAACGTGAGTGTTCTGCTACTGAACCCTCTTGAAAGCCACAAAATTATTTGTTCACATATATTTAATTTTTGAGGTTCTCAAGTCTCCTGACCATAGGCAGACAATAGTTTAAAAATACATTTTAAAGTTATTTTTTTTTGTTTTCTTAATTTAAAGCAGTAGTTGTGCTGCTTTAAGCAGATGAACTTGTTTTGGGTTCATCACTGAAGGAAAATTAATACATAGATGGGACTTTTAAAGACATTTTGCACGAAAGTTATGTATGCTTGCATATCTGCAGTGTTTGCCCGGAATAGAAGCATAGAGGCGTCTGTTCCTGTTTTAGCCCTTTATTTGTGAGACTTTATGATAGGAAGTATGAATTGCAAATGCATGCTTCCCAAAATAGAGTTTCTGTAGTTTATTTTTTAATTGTTGATAAGGCTGATCTGGAGGGTTTAGTACAGATGACCATGTGAATCTTTGATTATTTGCCCTTCTCTCTTGTGATGGTGTTGTTTAATGTTAGTAAAAACACTGTATAATTTGTGTCTGCATCTGCAGGCTTCAAACCGTATTGGGAAAACCAGCTGCATGCTGGGGTCAGTGAAGAAGTGCTGGGGGGAATGCTGCAGCAAAGAGTATTTGGGTTGGAACTATTGCACTATTTTTTTAAATTTACATTGGCTTAAGCTGTTTGACGTACAGTATTGGATGGGAAAAAAGTTTATTCGGAGCTGTTTCTGGTTGTTTAATTGGGTATTTCTCCTTACTGGGAGCCAGCTTAAGAGGAGAGAACATAGACAAGGTAGAGGAAAGCCTTGTGGCTGGAAGCGTCAGGGACACTGTTGGTTGGTTGAAGAACTCGATCCGAGAGCTACTGTAGTGCTTCTGTTAAAGCCCCCGTTCGTGTGTGTTCCTGCTGCGGCAGCAGCCACGAGAATGGACACCTTAATACTGTGTCACCTTCTTCATGGAGGAGAGCATCGGCTGGTTTCCTGACGGAAAAAGCATCGCTAATATATGAACGGCTGCACCCTTTTTTCTACTGTTCTGGGACTGCGTGCAATTATAATTAAGGATATATTCTCAACAGATGAGAATGTTGTCAAAGCAACATGTAGTAATGTTGTCTTTTTGTCTGTTCTCTAGGCACATTCAGGATCCAGCAAGCCAGCGGTTGACATGGAACAAACCTCCCAAGAGCGTCCTTGTTATTAAAAAGATACGTGATGCCAGTCTGCTGCAGCCTTTTAAAGAGCTTTGTGTGTATCTGACTGAGGTAATGAGATGGAAAGTCCTCTTTTTTTTACCATAATTAAAAGTTTTACATCTAAACGGTTTTCAGTTACAGATTCTGTTGCGTGTGGAATGTGCAGAATAGTATAATGCAGACCAGTCCTTTTGCCCACTGCCACTGGAAGTGGTAAAACTTGTTTTGGAGCTTAAGATCAGTACTTAAGTACTTTAACTACAAGAGCTTAAGAAAAAAAGTGAAGTGAAAGCTTTCCTTCATTCTGTTTGCAATTCTAAGTTACAGGGAGTACGGGACACAAAGTTTTAAGCCTTGAACAAAGAGCAGTGCTCCTGCATCGTGTCGTCTATATTCCACATATTAGTTTATTAGATGATTTGTGTGTGCTGCAGAATTCTCGTTAGAATTAGACCACACATTAAAAGTAAACCTTACCATCAGCAGGTGCTGACCATTTCTGTAAAATTTTATTTATATCTTTAAACTGATGCAAATTCTGGGGAGAGTCGAATATTTTGTCATTTTAAGAGGTTGTTAACAAGCTTATCTTACCTCTCTTAAGGAGAACAATATGATAGTGTATGTAGAAAAAAAAGTACTGGAAGACCCGGCTATAGCTAATGATGATAATTTTGGACCAGTGAAGAAGAAATTTTGCACCTTCAGAGAAGGTATGGTGATGATTTCTTGAAAGTCGAGCTGGAGTATGCTGCTTGTTTGCCTTGGTGTTTCCTTAGTTGTTGGGTCAAGTTTGTAAAGCTAACTAACGAGCTGTTGTTACATCCTGGTTGTGTTTTTTATGTTTGTAAGTCCACACTGGCATGCTGCACTTGATTTATGTTAAGAAATTAAGACTGTCGATAATACTTAATTCAGATCTTCTATTTAAATCTTCTTCTAGATTATGATGATATCTCCAATCAGATAGACTTTATCATATGCCTGGGAGGAGATGGGACCTTACTTTATGCTTCTTCCCTTTTCCAGGTTAGTCTTTATGGGAAATAGACTTAAAGACTCTTTTCTTTTTGAAGTATTTTAAAGTTGTTGTGTTGGTTTTTTTGCTTTGTTATTGAGGACAGCATTTGTCCTTTGCTGTTGGTTCCTTTTTTTTTAATCAAGCCTGTTTTACCCTATACCTTCTGAAAACAGTGTTTGTAATGTGTTGTTTTTATGATGCACACTTGAAGTTACATCAATAGTCAAAATATTTGCAGGCAATTAGTTGAAGTGTGAATTGCTTTTATTCAGTAGCTTTTAAATTCTTTTCTTTATTGATAGGGTAGTGTACCTCCAGTTATGGCTTTTCATCTGGGATCCCTTGGATTTCTTACTCCATTTAATTTTGAGAATTTTCAGTCCCAAGTCACTCAGGTTATAGAAGGTAAATGTAAGGGGACAAGGTGTGGTGTTTCTTTTTGTTACATTTCCTGTAGCTTTTCTTAACCAAGTCATTTAGGTTGTCCCATAAGATTGAGTCACAAGAAATGTGTATTAAACTAACAGAGGTATTGAATTACGTTGACCCATTTGGTGCTGCTTTCCCTACTGTTCTGTAGAGGAAAATGGCTAAGAAATAACTTTGTGTGGAGTAAACAAGTACAAGGAGATGCAGAATTTGGGTTAAGTGACAGATAAACATACAAACAGAGCATAGCTCTGAAGTTTGTGGTGGTCTGTTTCTCTAAGCAGCGCAGTGCTTAAATAACCGAGAAGTCAGGCAAATAAAATATTCGAGGAAATACTTTATTTCTTCAGTATGAGGTTGAGTTCCATCCCAAGTAGATTCCTGAAAAGATGTATAAAATTCTCATGTTGCTAGAATGTTGTCTTTTAATAGGTGTTTCTAATGCACTGATTTCCTTTAAGCTTAGCTTTTGTCTTGATCACATGAGCCTAACGGTGTTTGCCGAGCTTGATCATGTCCATACAAAACTTTGTGTACGCTATGAGGAAAGGGAGGAAGGCCTGGGTTCAAATTCGACTTTAATTTTGCTCATTACTACTAAAAATGAGTTTTGAGCTTTAACCAAATGTAGACAATTATGTTGTGAATGAAATGGGAACATTGAAAGCATGGGCAGTAGAGGGATGGCATTTCATAGCTTGCTAGTCATTACAGGGGTTTATTTACTAGACTAGCACATAATTTGGTGTGCTTTCCTGTATTCCCTTCTAGGCAATGCAGCGCTCGTTCTACGGAGCAGGCTCAAAGTGAAAGTGGTAAAGGAGCACAGAGAGAAAATGACGGTACAGAATGGAATAGAAGAAAATGGAGTCGTGTCTGCAAATATAGAGAAAGAAGTGGGCAAGCAAGTTATGCAATATCAGGTCAGAGGGCAAAATCAGCAAAAGAACTCCTATGCTGTTCATGAATAGCTTCATACTTGTTTTATCATAACCTTCCCCTTTTCATTTAATGTACTTCCATTAGCACAGTCGTGTGGGACAGACCCGTATTGCTCTAACTCACGATGTGTGCACTGAATGGGGGACTGGTGTATCTCAGTGCTCTCTGCAGTTTTAAGCACAAATATCATACTTTCCTGTAATAATATTTTCCTCCTATTTTGAGAACAAAGTAGTATTTCTAAAATGGGATATCCTGAAGATTTTTTTATAAGCGAAAAGAAACTCTGCACATTGTTAGTAACCAGGTTCTGGAAATAATTCTTAATATGGAAAAACTTCAGCTGGCAGAAATGTAAAGAGGCTCTAATTTGGCAGGTGCTAAATCAGCATGAATTTATGAAAGATCTGGAAAGCACGTTTTGGCGTGTCGTTTGTTACACTGCCAAGTCGATAGCAGACTGGTGTAGTATTTCATGTCATGGCAGGTTCTAAATGAAGTTGTAGTGGATCGTGGTCCTTCTTCTTACCTTTCCAACGTAGATGTCTTTCTGGATGGACACCTGATAACAACAGTGCAAGGAGATGGTGAGTCTGCTTCTTGAGTTAAATTGCTTATCATTCATCTGTGGGCTGTTGCTATTTTACTAGAGGATTTTCTCACATGGAAACCAGATCTCAAGCCACAGTTCACTGGTGACAGAAAACATTAGTGTACAAAGAACAGGTATGTTTATTTGTTGGTAACTACCGTGTTCCCCAGTGAAGCATTCAAGTGTTGTAAGCTTTGTTTCTGGACTTGAGAAGGTAAGCAGCAGTTTCTTTGGGTATGGTATGTTAGAGTTAGAGCTAAGCACGAGAAATAGCTCAGAAAAAATTTGCTTGGATATCTGGAATTTCCTGAAGGGCTAAGATCCCAACTTGTGAAATACAGAAGTTCATCTTTAAAGCTCTTACACTTAAAAAAAGGGAATATTGCTGTTACAACGTTGTGTAACCTGAGATGTAGAAGTTTATGCCACCTGTGTGAAGCCACAGAACAAAAGTGCTGTGCCAGGATTAGAAGAGTTTCTGGCTTTTTGTGTCTTAGACTGCAATTCTCCTCTGAAACACAAGTTGATACGTTCTTTGCTTGATTTTCCTAACAGTGCTGTTTCTTAGTTGTCTTCCAGAATAACACATTGATTGTAATGCAAATGTAAATGAAATTTTTGCCCCTTTCACAGGAGTCATTGTCTCCACGCCGACTGGTAGCACTGCTTATGCAGCTGCAGCAGGAGCTTCTATGATTCATCCCAATGTTCCTGCAATAATGATCACCCCGATCTGCCCTCACTCGCTGTCTTTCAGACCTATTGTTGTTCCTGCTGGAGTGGAACTCAAGGTTAGCTCTGTTATTTCTCTTTCTTAGTTAAAAACTTTTGTAATAACCATGTGAACCTGACCAAAGCAGAAGAGGATAGGAAATGCTATGTGTCTCCTGCATGCTTTCATTTGTAGGAGGACCATTCTTCTGGCTGAAGAATGCATCTTTGTTTAAAATAATATACCCACTAGCGGAATATTTTACACTGCTTCCTACTTGATTGTACTTGAGTCATGTTGTGCAAACTGAGAATACGTACATTTGCATTCTGACTAATGACATTTCATGTCATTTTGGCTAAAGCGGTGTTCAAGGGACTGAAAAATTCTACTTTCATGGCTAAAACAAGAAATATTGCGGGTTTTTACTATACTGATAGTTATCTGCAATTCACCGACTATTTTTTGTTGATGCTGTCTTGCAGAAAAAAAGCATGTAATAGCCAAATACAAAATGGACTTAATGTGTATTTTTAACAAATACTCATGTGTAAGGAAGAACTCCTTTCTGCTGCTTGTATCCGTTACAAGCCTCCAGTCTAGTTCAGCTGGCAGAGAGCTAGTGTGTTTAGAAGGGCTCTCCTCAGGACGTTAGAAGATTAGCATTAAGTGTGTACGGGGGTTTTTGTTCCTGTTTTACAACAGAAATCTAGTGTTTATTCATGGCCCTGCTCTCAGTCCACAGTTACTGTCATGTCAGTGGGTGCTACAGACCAGTGATGGTCCATTCTTTTCTCTCCATAGGAATCATGCTAAATGAGAGCAAAACTTCCTACATCTGACAGCTTTAGATTCATTGCCTATTAAAATCTGTTTTTCTGCATCAAGTTTATTATTTTTCTTGAATGAGATGCCAAATCAACTCATAACTGAAGTAAAGCATGCACTGGCTGTAGCTGGAAGGTCTTTCTGGTTGATGACCTTGTATTGCTAAAGAGGGAGTTACTGCCTGTAGAAAGATGTATGTATATGTACCAAATGTGAAACGGAGGTTTGGAACTTGTGTGGTGTGTCACTGCACTGTTACTGTGGACAGAGTACGAATTTCAGCACAACTGTAAAGTTGCAGAGAGTCAGTTCTGTACTCAGAGGGAGGATGAAGGAGGTGTTTGTTCCTTGCTCTTGAAAAATAGGTTTTGGGCCTCAAGTTTTGTTCTTTTCTCTTTTTCAGATTATGCTCTCCCCAGATGCCAGGAATACAGCATGGGTTTCATTTGATGGAAGGAAGAGGCAGGAAATATGCCATGGAGACAGGTCAAGCCTCTTTTTTTTATTTTTTTTGTAGTATCTCTCTAGAAGTATAGAAAATACTGATTCATGCACTTCTCATTCTCTAATGTCTGTCAAAAGGGTTGTTGGCAGTGAAGGAACAAGCTTTTATAAACCCTAACATCTCTTACAGCACAAACTGTGCTAGAATTACTTAATTTCCAACTTGAGCTTTTAGATCTCCCCACGAAAGCAAGTGAAATGTTGAGAAAAAACATGTCAACATTGCATGCTTGGCAAGGAAGATGGACAAGCCTTTAGAAAATTGTGTAAATGTAACTGAGGGAAAAGCCTTAGGGGTTTGAGAAGATGTAAACCAACAGGAGTTGCATAAAAGCAGTGGTTCTGAATAATGCCACGTGGTTTAAACTGTGTTAACTCAGTGAATGGTTGTGGTCACTTGTGAGGCTGTTGCCCCAAGTGAGCAGAGCACAGCGTGTGAGGTTTCCTCAGCAAAACGTGGTGGCTTATCCTAATGGGAGGTGGTTTAAGCAGCAGTGTGATGTGTGACTGGCAGACTTGCTGTTCAGGATGACTTGGTTTTTTTTCTTGGTCCACACAAGTTGCCAGGAAGGTAAATGTATAGCTTGACGTGACACTCCATCTTGTACTGTATTGCCTCTGAGGTTGAAAGGCCTGTAGAGCAGATCGGGAGACTAGTAAAGATTCAACGATGAGATTTGGCCCTTTGTTTGGTGCTAGACTTCATAGTGCTGTTGCTCATTGTTAAAATTTGAAACTTAAAGGCCAAGGTGGTGACTTACATTTTCCTTTGTTCCGCTGTTGATGTGAAGACCACCGAAAGACTGCAGGATGTCACGGAGTGGGTTCAGTGTTCTCACTGTGTCAAGGAACACAGTCCACAGAGCATCTGTTAACAACTCTGAGCCCTCTGTTCACTCTGTTGAGATGAGCCTGCAGACCTGGTCATTGCTTGATTTTGGAAACTTGCTGTTGTACCAAATTGGCTGAACGTAGCACTGTGTTAGCTAGTGAATAGAAGATTTTTTTTTTTAAATTGCTATTTATTGCCCTTGACTGACCCGGGTATTCCTGTGTTGTTGCAGTATTAGCATCACTACCTCTTGCTATCCCCTTCCTTCGATCTGTTTCCGAGATCCTGTGAGCGACTGGTTTGAAAGCTTGGCTGAGTGTTTACACTGGAATGTTCGGAAGAAGCAAAATAATTTTGCGGTTGAAGAAGAAGAATTTTGAGTGTCTCCATCTAACAAGACTCATGGGAATGGAAAGTGGCAGTATCCCTTCTATGCTTGGATTTTTGTTTGGCTAACGAGTGTGGTCACCATCTCAGACATATATAGTGATTCTATCTGTCTGATCTGCTGATGGCTGGAAGTTACTGAGCTACTTCCTGTCACCAAGGGCAGGAGTGGAAGAAATTAGGCTCCGATTGTTGTAACCCTTCAAATGAGCAATCTGAAAATGGATTCTTTGGTTGGTATTGACAACTGCATCTGTGGATTTGATTGTAACCTATAACTTACCAATAACGTGGTAGGCTGAATGTAGATACAGAACAGAAAAGTGGCAGTAGAAAAGTGGCATTAAAATAACCTGTTTAATTTGGTATATTCATAATTCCATTTAAGACTGCTATGCATATATAGGCTCTAAGAAATTTTCTTTAAAGAAAGAAAAGGCTCCTCATTGTTAGCTTCACTGTGTCTTGCCCAGAGCAACTCCCTATCAAGACAAAACTTAAAATACTCTCCGTACTTGCGAATGTGACACACTGTGAAGAAACACCCATGAAGAATGTTTTTTATTAATAGATGGAACTAGTAAAAAAAGTATATATATATATTTTTAATATATACATATTTATGTATCGTATGCCCATTTGAACAGTGTTTGACCCTTGGCTGTCATCACTGTGTGATACCCACAAGCAGCATGGACGAGCATTGCCGTGGACTTTGGTGGTTGTTACAGCGATCTCTGTTTTTGTAGCTGAGCTGGTTTATAGCTCTGCAGTTCCTCTTGGTGGGAATCACTGACATGTTGGTTTTTCTTACTATTTCTGTTTGATTCTCTGGAATAAACTGTAGCATTAGAGACTATAAAGTAAAAAAAAAACCCAGTTCTTCAAGTGTCCAAGAATCTGGACTTCAGTTACTACTATATTGTCTAGTTCCGCTATTGCCTTGAAGAAGAGCATATCCTGTACTAGGCCCTGGATGCTCTCAGCTTCCATCGGTAGCTTCCAGCTCCTGGTGCTGAGGAGTGCAGAAAGGGGGATACTGCGTTGGTAGGCTCATGGATGAGAGGACACATTCCCAGTAGAGTAGCAATGGTGCCTTCAGCACACTCAAGATATTCAAAGTCTCGTATTTACTTTTTTAAGATGCTTTCAAATGTTTCTAACTTCTCTATGTACATATTTTATTGTGTGTGCTTTTATGAAAGAAAAAAAAACCAACAGAAAACTAGTTGGGAAAAAAGGGTTTGTACTGTACTTTAACTGAAAAATATCAAACCCAAGTATAATGTTTACATTTATGTTCTTTGTGGTGCAGTCTCATGATCATACTATCCAACCTTTAGCATTTTCAAAGTCTGGCTGCGTTGGCCGTTACAGGAATGGACATTACCTGTTAAACTTAAGCCTATGGCATAACATCCGGAGGAATGAATTGCCTGATTAAGGTGGGATTTCCTTGGAAGTGGAGTGAGAAGCTCTGTTGGACTTTTCACGACTGTCTTATGTTGTTTATGTGGTCCAAAGTGGTAATGGGAAATGTATTCATTTCCAAACTCTGCCCAACCTGCTGTCCTCTGATGGTTTAAGTAACGTCTCTTCCATTTTGGATGCTGCCCTAGTCTGTCTGATTTTATGAAATCCAAGTGAGAGCGCTTTTCCATAGGAGAGAAGCAAACTCTTGCTTAACGATACAAATCACAATTAAAATGTATTAATATAAATTCTCAGTTTGTAAATTTTGTAAAATAGAATACTGGTTTGATTTGGTCTAAATAGATTAATTTTGTGATATCTTGGAGAATAGCCAGAGAGCTTTTGGGATTTCTTTCACTTGAATCCACGGTAATTGTTTTATCACTGTTTTGAAGCTGCTTACGGGTTTCCTAGGTGGAGTATTCAGTTTATTAATAACTGTTTACTTTTTGAACTACGGAAGTGTCAGGCTTTTTGCTTTGGAACTATTTTATTTAACATGCAATAATTGAGAAAAGGAACAGGGTATAGTGGTTATATAGATGTATTGTTAAGTGGAAAACGAGCAGAATACTAGGCACGCTAGGAAGTGGAAATCATTTTGCAGAGGTGAGGCGAAATGATTAATGAGCCTTATCTAGTATTTTTTTAAAGATAAAACTATATTCAGCACTTTTTATTTATGCTTTTTATAATAGTAGAGCTTTTATCGACTGAATTGCCGAACTTTAATTTTCAGAGTGCATAGTTCATGAAATCTGTAATCAAAACTTACCTAACTACTTTCTCTAGATTAGATCTAGATCAGGAGTTCTCGTTAAATTTATCACGGGCTGCAATTGCATTACTGGCTTTGAGGCTTCTGCGGTTTTGCTTGTACAAATATTCCCACTCGATAACGATCTCACTTGGATCGCTGATCAGCCGAGTAGAGAGCTGCAGAAGGACTGACGGAAAGAAAGTCACACGATGGCTTTAGTCTTTCCTTTTTCTTCAAAAAGCTGTGTTGATTCTAATTGTACCCGCTGCTTTATATTAAAACACAGCCCAAACTGTGTTAATACATAACAAATTTATCTCACTGTACAAAGTCCCTCTTCAAGGCCTTTAACCTGCAAACCACCAGCTCAGAAGCAGGCTGGTGAGGTTTAAACAGCGCTCCCGTTTTGTGCATTTAACTGCATAAAATGTGGGTAACTGCTGTTCAAACCACAGCTGAACCAGAAAAAAGCTCTCGAGGCAGGCTTGGCTATATGGGCAATAAAAGCTCATTTTGCTGATGTAGCTCACTCGAAGTCACTTGTTTAAGCTGTACTAGTGAAGTTGGGCTTTGCTGGTTAAGAGCAGCGTTTCCAATACAAGGGTTTGTAAATGTCACGGCACCTACAAATCCTTTCTGGTCTACAAAGGGCCAAAATGGAAGCTCAGAAATTAATTTTTTTGTTTTTTGTTTTAAAAATCATTCTCCAGTAGAGAGTTTAAGAAGTTATTAACAACTAATGTAGTGTGGAATAAAGCAGTGTACTGAATTTTTACAAGAGGAAAAAATCCTGTTACATATTGTTAATGCTTTGAAAACTTGTTTTAAATATTGTTGAAAACAAATATTTTTCAAACCTTTCAATAAAATCTTTTTGTAAAGCTGGATTTGTAAAGTGGCGCTTTGATGGTCAAGAAATGAGGTTTACACAGTTCCTTGCTTGGAAGGCACGTGTCCACCGTGGGGTTTGGGGTTGTTGTCTCCTGGGACAGCAGCGTCTGTTTTCTAGGAATACACCCAAGGCTTTTTTTGAATGTGTGTGTCTGATACCAGTCTTGTCTCAGAAGTTTGAAAAGAAAAGCTGGATTTGCTGGGCACGTTGAAAGAAATCTGCAGTACAACTACTTGGGCTACAATAACTGCTTTTTTGAAGGCTCCAGAGTAAAAAAAATATGAGGAAAGAAATAGATAAATGCAGTAATCTGAGATAAACTCAGATAATTTGGATACCGAGTAAGCTTAGGATGGAAAGCATAGATTAAATGTCCGTTCTATCCCTGCCGTTGCACGTTGTGACCAAAAGTAGCCTCTCTACATGCTGTTTCTGAGAGATTTCTCATAGAGTATGGAAAAGAAGATGGATCAAAGAAGGGGGAACGTTTGTGTGTTAATCAGGTGTTATGTAAGGAATCTGTGCAAATTACCAAAAACGGAAATCTCTCTTTATGTATCATTCTGGGTAAAACTTGCTAAATGTTTCTGCCAGGGGACATTCCTGATGACATGTAGAGCAGTAGCTTCCATTTGCTTGGTATAGTGTGAATTGTTCCTGTTGTTTTCACCTTCTGTTGGTGAATACCAATACAAAATGTGATGAGTAACTTTGGATTTATCCGAGGTTAACTCTGGATTTAGCTGGATTCATCTCCTGTGTTACTAATGGAAAAAGTGAAGCTGGTTGGGTAAACCAGTTGGTGTAATGATTGGCCACATCCAGGCTCAGAGTGGCTGGGCAAAAACTGAAGTGCTTCAATTTAGAGAAGGCCAAAGAGATTGTCTGTAGATGATGACAGGATTGTGCATCAGGAGACTTCCCAGATTCAGTCCAGTAGCTCTTACCTACATAAGTATTAACCTCAAGACCTTGTGAAAATATGAAGGTTAGTTCTCCAAGGCAGAACAAAACGTTCCTGGTTTGGGGGAGATAAATGTTTGAATGCAATGACAACTTTTTTCCTTTCAATGGCTCAATTGTTTCTGCCATGTCCTTGCTATGAAGATAAAAGGAGTGTAGCGCAAGACTTCTTCCTTCAGCTAATTTGACAGGTCCAGGCCCCCTGCAAGATCCAAGTCTTCCCTTGCTGGTCCTGCTCTAGGCAAGACCTGCTGCTTGCTTGCTTGTTTTAGACTGAATATGCTTAATTGTGTTCCTCCATCTCAGCAACAATCCCGAGTCACATTTTGACTTGTGGAATGAAGTCACAGTATCAGCTGGTACTCGCGTGCTTTCTCTGGGTATTGTCAGCTGTACGCAGTCTGACCATAGACATTTAACCTCTCTGCCTCCATGCTGCTATCTATGAAGTAGGTTTGTTTCAGGTTTAGAAGACTAGGATGAGAAAAATACTTCTTTTATAGAAGTTTTGAGATCCTCCTTGTGAATTTCCCTAAGAAGCTGCAATAAAGGAATTTAACTACGTTTGCAGTGTATGGATACCTGCCAGTTAAAGGTGTATCTGAAAAGGGATGTGATAGCAATGCTCACAGCACTTTGAATTCCGGTTCCAGCCTCTTCCATGCCCAGTGTGTAAACAGGCTTCCCATGGAACTCATGCTGTTGGTATGGGAAAGAATTATCCATGTGCAAACGGTGTTTATACTTTATTAAAAAATAGACAGCCGGTAGCTAAAGGTTCCAATCAATAAAATACCAAACTTTTAAATTACAATATTAAAGGCTTAGTTTAACAGTCACCCTGGTGTATGAAATGGCACATCGGTTAGAGACGCTAGAGGAAGGCATGAGATTACACTGGGGAGTTTTCGTGTGTAGCTGGGATTTTAAAAAAAAAGAAATCACAATATTGTGAAGTCAGAGGAGGATCAAGAGCCGCAGCCATTCTGTTGGAGTTAAACCATCACACAGCCGTAGTGGAGATCAGGGAGTACAGCTGGCATCAGAACAGCTTCGGGCTTGTTCAGCAGCAGATCCGAGTTGAGAAATGACAGCAGGGAAACTAGACTCGGCTATATAAGATGGGTGTGCAAATTAGTTTCATTATGTTTGTGTACATCCAGAGAAGCAGTGTTTATATTAACAACATTCTCTACTCACATGCATGTTGTGAACCTCCTGTGGTTACAAAGCAACATCAGGAAAACAAGGAGTGAAAGATGCGTTGTCCCGTCAGCAAAACTCACTGAATCGAGAGGATTACTGTTAATTTCCCGAGCGCACTTTGCTTTCTAAACTAAGTTACCAGCTGCACTGCTACAGTCCCCTAGCACAATACCAACCAAGACACGTGTAGACATTGTTCTGAGCAGCTTCCTCTGTGAAACTCACATCCTGAATGCAAGCACTCGTTTGGAACTTCCCGGCTAGGATTTCACTCTGTAAGAGCTGCAGATAGAACACGAGGGGGGGATGCTCAGGAGTCGATCCTTCCATAGGAAGAAAACACTGTGGGAAGAAAGGAAGATGGGTCAGCAGCAGTGCCTAGCAGCACGCGTCCTTCCTGTCAAAGGGGTAGTTTAAGGTTAGTGGCTGTCTTGGTGCCTTTATTCTGGCTCTCTGTGGAGAGTCTCCCCCACAGGTCTGTTCTTCTGGATGGCAGCAATTCTTGCACAGGTCGGAAGCAACTTTAATGTCAGTTTTCTTCAGGGAGAAATTACATATATCCAAGCTTCTGGACTTTGTCAGGCCAACCAGTTCTGGGGCTGCAGTAGTGCTTGATGTCATCAGGGATCTGCCTTTGGTTGTGACTATCCCTGACTCTGTTCCTGGCTCCACACGTTCTCTACTTAATTGTGTCTGGGATACAATAGGCCACAACCTTCACAGTTAGGTTAACGTCTTTCAGTACTTACTTCTTTCTCTCAGCCCCTGCCCAAAGCTGCGGTAGACGTGAATCAGCACCCAAAACAAAACAGATTTTATTGCAACAGAAATGCAGGAGCCGGTAATGAAAGCAGCTTCCAGAGTGTAAGAACTCCCTTTGCCCCACTCCCTTATCACCTGTGGGGAAAATAAGAGACATAAAACAATCAACACCTAGTGCCACAGATCCCTTAAGCCATAAAATGTAATCAACCTCTAGATTTCTGAAAGAAGTCACTAGATAGTTAACTGGGGGGGGAGAACAGTCGCTTTTAAACTGTCTTGTTTCCCTGTGACATGATGCCCTGGCTGCACACTGACGCTGGCTACACGCTTTAACCCTTCTGATCTCTGCATCGCTCAAGTCGTATGAAGAGTGTTGTGCCCAGATTGAAAGAACCAATGAAGATAAAGAAACCAGACTTCTTGCATCTCAGTTTCTCTCCACTGTAAAACAGCAAATGAAGTTACATTCCCTGGCTGTCATTGTACTGTTAAAAGCCACCAAGGAGTGCGTGGTCCTTCTGTGCTCTGCCAGATCAGAGAGGCCTGTGAATAATGGGAAGAGCCTGATTTCACCACGTACTTTAAGGCATAGAACCCAAAGGACTTGGATGAATGCAGCCACAGGGCTTTTATCAGTATCTGGAGACTGTTTCTGTGAAGTATGAGAAACACTGTCTGCTATCAGCATTTGAGCCCTTCCCGTGCGGAACAGTTTGCTTTTGCCCTTGCTCTTCTTCTTCACCTCCTTTCACACACGTTGCTGGGGTGCCCCGGTGATAAGTGCTTATCACTATCACAGTGCCAAAAAAATGCCTAAGCCTGCAGTTTGTTGAGCTTGTGCTGTCTCATGTTTTGGCTACATCAGGATCAAGAGCTGGGTGTGCTGCTTAAGAAATTCTTTAAAATGTAATGACTTGAGGTGCTGTAGATGGTCAGATGCTCTGGCACCACTTCAGACTCCTGTGAAGGAGTGGGGGTGTTTTTGAGGTGCTGCATATCTTGTACTGGAAGGTTTTGTTCCATCTTTCCCTAATCATTCTGGACACTTTGCCAGTTGCAGAGACTTCCAGGGCCTCTCCCTCCAACTCATCAGTTCAAGAGCAGTTTGACATGGTTTCTATCTTGAAAAGTTGATCCTGAAGAGGCTGGACATGCCGCTGCTCTCACTGATTCTAACAGGAGCTGCAGTGAAGGGGTATGCTCAAGAATGAGGCACCATGTTTTGGGCCCAAGGATCCAGTGATGAAGAGGAGGCCTCCAGCCTTGCTCCCCATTATTGAGTGAGTAAAGTTTGATCAATTACCGTGTAAAGCAGGTAGATGAGATAAGCTACTTCAGGTACATTCTGACTCAGAAAAATCCACACTAGAGGTTTCAGTTCTTTTAAAATCTGTAAAATAAGATGAGATATAGACAGCTTTATAACCCATTGCTATATGCTCTAGAAAGGCCATATATAGTCAGTTTTTCAATAGTGTTTCAAGTGCTGGTCTAGCTGAGTTCTCAGTTGTAACTTTGCCTTCTCTACCTGTGGTTTTTTAGCAGGAAATACAGTCTCTGTTTTCCACGGAGCTGAGCCAGGAGTGATGTTGGTGAAATCAGAACTGGTTGTTTCATGGGCACGTCCTGACAGCTGCGTGTGATTTGAGCCATCCCCGCATCCTCCTGAGCTCTGCCTTTTAATACTTGCAGGATAACTCTCAGCTAGCTTAGAAGGAGAAAGCAGCTGACACTTCTGAGTGGTATCTAAGCTGAGGTACTTTGGGTACGCTCGTATTTGTCTCTTAATGTTTTCATAGCTAACAGACTGAAAGCGCTCTGTGCTTTTTCTTCTGCACCTTCATTTCTAGTACAGGGAAGTCACTGAGAACTACAATGTGGGAGAAGCAAGAGGATTTAACTGTTGGAAAAACTTTGTTTCACAATTAACCTTGGGCCTTGGGAAAGAAGAGACGATGGACTGCTTTCCAGTAGGCAGCAACTTTCGCAGTCCTGAACTGGAAGGGCAGGTTTGAGCAAATGGAGGAAAACCAGCTGAGTCACTGGGAATGAAAGCAGGGACTGTGTCAGTGCTGTGATAAGATTTGATGCATCTGATCAAGCACAGGTTGCCCCCAAAACCAATACTGATCCTTCTGCAGTGGTCAATATGTGAACCTCTACAGAAGCATCAAGGAATTGTTCCTCCCCTAAGCGGATTTGTTTATTCTCTGCCACCTCTTGCCTCTGTTTTCTGTGGTACTGCACGAGCTCCTCTTAGGGGAAAACAAATGCTGAGAGACAAGAGGAGGTAGAGAGAATTAGTAATTAATGGGAGAAAAGAGAAAATAAGCAACAGTGATAGGGAGAATAGCTCCGCTAAACTAAATGGGAGGGCCTGTATATAAATGGAAGTAATGAAAAGTCCCTTGTGAAATGGCATGTGCATCAACCCAAAAATAAGGGAGCGTGAGGTTTAGCTGTGCTCTCAGGCACTGTGGTTACCAGAAGGCACTGCGTACGAGGTGTTTCCAAGCTTTCCCTTCCATTATGCTTTCTGGTGGACTATGTATGTCTCCATACCTTCCTTACATAACAGCCTCATCACAGGTGCAGTTTCTGAGAGCATCAGACAAGACAATGACTTCTCTACTGCTGCATTGTCTGCAAGAAGCCGATTGTGAAAAACTTGTCTGAACAGGGTAAGGAAAAGGAGTTCCTCTTGTCACCCCTCTGTCAAACTCTGTGTGCTCTAGCCTGGGACAAAAGCAGTTTTATCTTGGATGCAAATCTGCCAGACTCTTGTGAAACATATCCACCTTTTCTAAGCTGCTGTAGCCCTGCAGTGCTGCCACTTACGAAATACAGCACTCTTTTTTTTTTCCCTCTTCATTAATTTTACATTTCCTATTTCTTAGCTAGACAAGAAGCTGTTAACTGTTTCCAGTAGAGGAGTCAGTAATCTGCATAGAGGGGGCAAAAAGTAGCTTTCAAGTAGTTTGAATGTAGACAGTTTTGAGCAAAGGGTGTGAGTATGTACTTGTCCCTCAGGTGTTTGCTGTTACTAGTTGAACTGTTAAGAAACATGTTTGCTGTTGATGAAAGCATAAGGAATATCACGTATGGTAAGACATGAGACCATCTAACCAAAGCTTTCTTCCAAGAAACAATGCCTCTCTTAATGCCTAAAGGCCAATCAAGGAGAAGTGAAGAACTCATCATCTGTGAACAGCAACTGGTCAGATAACTAAGTTGTTTCTGATAGTGTGGAAAAAGTAGCTGCAGGGTTTACACCTTCAATCCTAGCAGGAAGACAGAAGTGGTCCTGATACAATTGAACTGAAAGCAAAGATCCAGTGCCTCACAAAGGTATTTAAGGAGCTCCCAGGAGGACACCAAGGTATTTAATATCCCTGTCTGCGTTCCTAAGTGCCACACGCACAGTTCTGTCTCCATTTTTCCCTGCTGGAGAGCTATCAGTGGCCACGAGACTCCAAAATCCAGGAGAAAGATTATTCTGTGCAACTATTCACCTAAAGTTGCTGAAGCATTTTAAAAGCAGAGTGCTTGGTGCTGGTTTTTAGCAAGGAAAACAATCAAAAACACTTGGAAAGTTGTATTTCAGCTCTCAGGAACTTGTCTGAATGGCTAAAGCAAAGCCCCAGGGAGCCTAAATAAAACCACTAAACCCAGAACCCCCTGAACTCCTTCCTGGTTATAAAATACTCACATATCTGATGTACTTTGGCCCCGATTCTACAATCACTCTTGGAACAGAGCTCTCAAGATTTCAGAGGAAGTTCCATCTGAGTGACAGGAACAACTACATGCTTCAAGTTCACAAATCCTTATGCTAACCTGGAAACCGTCACTCACCTTTAAAGAAGCTGCCCCCATAAAGGACCACTCATCTTTTTGGTGTGCTTTCCTCAGGATATAAGGCCTATGCAGTCGCACTGTGTCTCTGTGGAGGACTGTGCCAGTTTCACCTAACCTTGTCAGAGAGGTAGAAATATTGAAGATACTGTGATCCTACAGGTTTCATTAAAGTTGGTGATCAAGGACTGAGAATAAAACAATGTCCCTCAGAAAGAAACGATGATAGCATGACGTTGTTTCAGCCTGTATGCTCAGCTGAGAGACACAGGTTTATAAGAAACCTGACTATGTTAGGGTTGGTGCTGTTGTTTTCTGCTGGGATCCGTTCTGGCTCCCTTCCACTTAGCAATATGAGGTAAAACGGGATGGCTGTGACTTCCCGGCCTGTGGTCATTGCTCAGGGTGAGAACTTGCAGTCTCAGAAGTCGACTGTTCATGCTAGTTTTGCTGTTAGGTTAACACTTACTGCAATGATGCTAATGGTCACCTTCAGGCAGGCCCAAAGAACCCCTGTTGCTGAGATGATGTTATGTAGAAGGGTGATCTCATGCAGACTTATCAGCAGAATACACAGGCAGAGCTGAAAGAGAAGAGGTAAAGGTTTGGTAAAATTCTTAGTTTGAGACTACACAGCCTAACAAAAAATATTTCACACAAACTCCCAGCAACGGTAAGTTGAGTTCAGGCCTAAAGGCTAAAACGTTGCCTCAGAAACTGACGGACAGTATGAAATGGGACACAGGGACAGTCGTGCTTCCCTGTGTGCCACGTTAGCAACAACAAAGAGCAGGGAAGGAGTAAGATGTGCTCCAGATAAAGCGTGAGGTGATACAGGGTCATACAGAGCAGGAATGGAGGGTAGTGTACACAAGAACAAACCCTTTCTAAAGAGGTCTGGGCTTCACTTCATGTATCTGTAACCTCAGGCTGCTGTCTCACCCTGGTGCTCTGCTAGGTCACACTCCCTGCTCCCATCCCAGTAGCATTTTCTCACGCGCAGGAGACAGCTGGATGGCTGGAGAGCAAGCGACTGTAGGCTCAGATGTTGTGCAGTGGTAACCTTTCTTATTTTAAGAGGCCACATTGGGTTGGAGCTTCTGGAGGAAATTGTTTTTATGGACAAACTTCCCAGAAATGTCTCACTTCTCCCTTTGGGCAGGACTGATAACATATAAGTTGATTCATTTTTATGGATTTTAACTAAGCTTCCCTAAAGCAAACACCCAGAGAAATGACCATTATTAAGGTCATCTTACCTAAAAAGTAAGGTACAAGCAGGATTGCTCGGGGAAGTTAATAGTTCAGCTCAGCTAGTCTAAAATATTCTCAGTAGAAGGGAAAAATGGGAACCCGGGGGGAGAGAGTTTTATACCTGTGCCTGAAGATCAAAGGTCAACATGGAAAAACAGAGGTTCAGCATGAAGTACTGTGACTGCAGGCTCTCCAGAGCGCCGCCCACTCGGAAGGCCATCATGCTCTGACTCTGGATGAGGATGATGGCACAGATCACGTCAAAGGAGCCGACCAAGAGGATCAGAACGAAGCGGGCCTGATGGGAGAGGGAAATAAGGAGGTGACTGGCTGTGCCGAAACAGGGAGTCTTTAACCTTAAATCTTAGGACTGGAAATAAAAGTATAAAGGGCTAAGGAGAACCAGGCTGCCTATTAATAGCATTTTAATAGACAACAATTAAAGATAACAGTTTGCCACTCTGTTAAGTGGCAAAGATCAGGACATGGTTTTTGCCATTTGTTGCAACCACTTGGTAATAACTGGGAACTCACGCTGGCTACTTTGGTTGACATCACCCTCAACGTGGCAGTTCTACCACTGCTGAGAGAAACAAAACCTCTGCATTCCCTGTAATACTGTGCTGACTTTCAGCCAGATTTTGTTTGAGGCTTTATCATATAGTTGGAAGAATCAGCTTTCCTATTTTTTTCTCTGTCAAAAATATCTTTGACACAGACTGTCCCTAAGCCTCCTGTATGGCATAAACCAACTGGTGAGACTCTTCCCTGTTGATTTCAGTGGGGATGCTCAGTTATTTTGAATTACTGAATTTCAGAAAACGTTGGTTTTGTCTGAGTTGTGTCCACAGCTTTGCTGGCTTTCACGCTGAATGTCTGCTGCTTAAAGATGGCTGAAGTGGCAAAACCTCCTTCATAATTACATTGAAAATATTTGTACTACTGTGTCTTATTCTGGCTCAGAAATTTTGCTCAGGAAGCAGGAGTTACAGTAATCCAAGCTACTTTTACAGCATTTAAAAAAAGGTTCTTTATAGTACATCTTCTGCACCAGGCTTTACTTTGAGGTTCTTGTTTAATATATAAACCGAGGACTGGGCTTCATACCGTAAAGCAATTTGCATCTCTTTGAGGCCTGTTCTTTATTGACCCCGACAACCCTGTTTGTTGTAGATAAGTCTGTTTAACTACATGTACAACTGATATGTAAATTGACTAGGGAAATTCTGCTTTGCTGCTTCTTCCTAGCTTGATTGCCATCTCTTCTATTGAAGAATAATCTTTGGATGACTTCACAGCAAGCAACCTCCTTCTCACATTGTGATAAATATGTGACCACAAAAGAGAAGGACTTCTGAGAAGCACAGCAAGCAGAAATTTTAACTACAAATCTTAGTAACACATAGAATGCAACGCTTGTATATTAAATTTTCTTGTTATGAAATGCAAGCAAGATCATCTGGAATGGCCACACCTCCCTTAGCACATCGTCTCTTTTTGTTTCCTCGCTGCAGGTTAGCACAACTCTCATACAAACGTGTGGCTGCATGTAGGGAGCAGTGGCACTAATGGCTACGTCCTTGTATATAGACTTGAGATTCCAGTTCTGCCCCTAGGTTGGATTTACATGACTTCAGGACAGTCATTTTATAGACAGAAATCTGAAGCAGAGTAGGTGAAGTAAAGGATACCTTCTGCAGTAATCCTGTGTGAGTAAATTCTTTTACATTTATGCTTCTTTCAGATACTGCCATTAAAAAATCCATAGAAAGCTTGGAGAAACAGATTTGCAGTTGTGGAGGTGCGCATTTTATTATTCAATGGTAGGAATAGTTCAGCCTGAGTTTTCTCTGTTACCACAGATGTCTTGCCTTTCTAACATTTTTTCAAATCCAAGATGCAGAAAAAAAGCAAAGTTAATTAAAACCAGGAGACTAACCAGGAGTTTCGGCTTTTGCTCAGCAGAGAGAACTGTGAAGTTGACAATGGAACGAAACATCACTAGCAAGATGGAAAGAACAAAGACGATGAGCTCCTGGCGATTCTCCTGCAGGATTCCTCTAGTCACATAGTACACACAGAACACTGGGGAGGAGAAGGAAAGGTCGGTTACTGGGGGCACGCAGATTGCTCAGGGTGCAGATTCTCAGTATGCTTGATCCAGATGATAAAATGGGAGTAGCGAGACCGTGTAACTTCAGCTCCTCGTCAAGAGCATATCTTTGTTCTTACCGAGGAGCCTGAATCAGATACTTAAAGTGAGTGCTGTGCCCTGTGTTTAGCATGCAAGGAATGAGATAATTGGTTAGCTTTTTAAATGACTTGGGAAGTAAAACACTTTGAAAACGGCAACATATTAGCTATCCAAATTAACTGGCAGCTGTGGTGCGTTGTTCTCTTGATACTCTATTGAATAGTATGTTGCATGGTATATTTGAATTAAATGAAGCAACGCCATTTTTATTAAAGAACTGAAGCTACAATATTCCCACTGAGAGTAATTCAAGCAATTTACCACTTGTGCACATACCTCTACACTATTGTTTGTGTGGTTCTGACCACTACAAATGGCTCATGGCTCATTGAACCTACACAGAGCAGATTCCCAAGTTTATTTTTGTTGTGGAAATTTTGAAACCCCCCCACCTTGCAAACTATAATCCAGGAAAGAACTGGTGCGAGAAAGTTCTGAGTTAGGTTTTTCTAAAATACATCAAACCCCATCACTTTTGACACCACAGTTAGCTGTTGCTGTTGAAGTCTACACTGTTTTGACAAATAAGGAAAAGGTTTTCTTTTCATAAAAAACAGGAAGAGGTGTTTGTTCATACAGAGGATGCTCCTGCAAACACTAGTTAATTTTTACCACAGACAAAGTAACAATAGAGTTCTTTTTCCAGAGGGCTACTTCCTGGATTCCTCACATCAAATAACCTGTTTTTTCTAGGTTGCAACATGGGTACAAAGTGTCATAGAAGTTCTCAAAGTAACTTAATAACTTCCGTCAGTCTAAAGAAACCTTCCAGTGTGTGAACGTCCTTTTTCACTTTTATAATAGTGACTAAGACAACTGGAAATGATTGGCAGGTTACAGAGTGTATCATGGGATTTGGGCTTTTTTTGCATGCTTATGACCTCAGGAAGACCTGAAAGATTTAGGACAGTATTTCCTTGTTTTGCAGATTCCGCTGCTAAATCAGAAGAAGTCTGTACAAATAATTTGAAACCAAACCTTTTTCTGAGCATTAAGATTTTTGCAGCGCTAGCGCAGCTATGGTTCTGAAATAAAGGACATCCCTTTGCTTTTGGTAAGTGAACGTTTTTCAGCAAATTAAATCCCAAACTGAAACTAAATATCTGGTGGCAAATCCAAGAGATTGTTACAGCCAGAGCATCTGTTTGTCTTTAAAGAACTACTCTCAGTTCTGTCAGGCTTTGTCTACCCTATGGAAGAGATGTTTATGGAGGTTATCTGGCACACCTTGAAATCTCTAGGTAAGCCAATCATAGTTTTAACATGTTCCTTGACTGAAGTTGTCTTTACTAATATGTTGAAATAACTTTTGCTTGCTTTGCAATCTGAAAAGTGTTAAAAACACACACTGCTTCCTGATTTAAACCAGAGGTTTGCGAGAGGCGCGCGCTTCTTCCTGTCTGCGTGTTGCAGCATAAAATACTAATTAGTATCAGTGGAAGGTAGGAGGGAGAAAAACAGATTAGCAAGCATGCTTCCACCGTCCGTGTTTATAACATCACGTGATTCATTTGGTTTATTATGAAAGTTCTTCATTTTTCTCTGAAGCACAAAACAGCGGTCGCTAACAAAAAACAGCGTGACAGGTTACAGGCACCAACAGCCTGCTCTAACCTTGCAGTTTTTGTTGGCGTGCTGAGTCCTGTGTGAAAAGCTGCTAATCAAACCAGAGTTTTGGAATAAAAGTATTGTTTTAATGTGTCTAAGGACTGAATCTGGAACAAATCTGTTGGTTTGATTCCCTCTGGGTGAAAGTTGGAAAGCAATGACCACTTATGATTAGAGTGTCCTCATGCACAAGGTGTTACACCCACAGAGCATCAATTCTCTTCTACACTGTTTTGGCCAGTGAGCCAATGGCCAAGACCTGCTGAAGCCACTGAAGAGGGCTTCCTAAAATACTTATACTTGTATTTACTGTCCTATTAAGCTTAATTTTTATTTAATACAAATGGACTCAGGAATATGAAGATGCTTCTACTGAAGCTCTAATTGGAAATATCCAAGGATTTTTGCTTCCAGTAGGACAAAAATCATTAGACAAAAGAAAAAAACCCAAAGCCCTTAACTTCTTTTTTAAAAATACTTCAGGTGAAGTAACATCCCTGCAGGAACTTAACACAAAGAGATGACTTGACGGTTTCTTGTTTCAGATCTAACTGTGTATGTTTGGTTTCTTGCAGTGTCAGAAGGTGCCTGGAAACCAGCTGCAGCTTGGGTATAAGCATGGCTCACGTCAGGAGACCCCTGCTCTGTGACAAGCCTTGGAGCGTGGACACCTCTGAATTCCCCACATATTATGGCTCAGACATTAAAATGGTGAGTTCTCCCTGGCGTAGCAGAATGTTCAGCGTATCTTACACAAAGTCTGAAGGCAGATGGGGCAATAACTGCTTAGCAAAACACTCGTAAGAAAGCCAGTTATAGCAAAACTTCCTAAAAGCTGAATGTTTTTTCACACGTGAATATATTTTCGATGACATCGTATCTATTACTGATCCTTTCCCTAAAATACTACTGGGAAAAGCAACAATGGCAAGAGAACCAGCTTGTTAGTGCTGAACTAGCCAAGAATTCTCTGTAATATTTCAGGCCAAATGGAGTGACGTAAGAAACTTTGGTTGCTCTTGAATTACTGCCTTGGGAAAAAAAGGTATTTGTTTTAAAATACAAACAGTATGTTCTTACCAACTCCAACTAACTGAATAAGCGAAATGGTGAAATCTTCCTCAGTCTGCCGAACGAGTGTCTCTATGGTCAGCCCTATTACACTTAGCAGGGACAAAATAGTGACACAGAAGTAGATCTTCACAGGGAATGATAGCTCTGAACAAGGTTTTATCTGCAAAGGAAGAAAATCTGTAAACAAATAATGCAGTATAAGCTAGCTGCTGTTCCTGGAAATGCATTAAAGCTAAAGGGCACAAGTGCTGGGTTTTCATCGGGAAAAGGAAGATAAACTCTCTGCAATGGAATTAAGACTCCAAAATGCTGAGGAAGGGGGAAGTCTAACTTTATTTTGTAATTAATCTCAGCCTAAATTTTTCCAGTTCGTACCGACAGCCTGCCTTCTACTTTTCTCAGTGCCTCAGGAGGGCCACGCTGTTGTCCTTTCACCTCCCGTCCCGATCCCCAGTGCCCACGCCTATCAAAACAACCACGCTCAGCGTGGAACTTCTCCCCAGTACCGCGAATCAAACTGTGCAGAAAGGTTCTGAGCCTGTACAGGATTTGAGAGATGGGTTTTTTCCTATCATCCCAGGCAGTCCAAATCGTGGAGAGGGATACACTGCACCACGTGAGCCAAAATCCCGGGTTTCTGCAGTCAGGAGAGCTTCACCAGGGCGGCCTGGACCTGGGGCGTCACCTGCGGGTAGGGCTGGGCTGTGGCGCTTTGCCGCACGCTGCTCTGATCGATTGAATACCCAGCTTTTAAAACACATCAGTGGCGTTACTCGTAATTTCTGTGCACGCAGGAGCTTTGGGTGAATTACTTGATGAATTCGCCATCGGAAAACACTGCTTTATTCAAGCAAAAAACCACCTCTTTGAAGCCAGCGGGGCACCCCCAGGGCAGCGCCGGCTGAACGGAGGCTCCGCCAGCCCCGCGGCCACGCACCCGCTTTGCTCTCGCCTCCCCCGCTGCTTCTTTCGGGGCCTTTACCGGGGACAGCAGCGAGCCCTGCCCGGGGGGTGCCCGGCGCGGCGGCGGGAGTACTCACGGGGCCGCAGGGCGTGGGGATGAGCTGCCGGTGCCGGGGGGTGAGGTTCGGCAGAGGGGGGCCCGCGGCGCCGCTGGAGGGGGAAAGAACGGGG
>VZZY01002049.1:203071-287701 GCA_013400335.1 Eurystomus gularis | reverse complement strand
GGGGTCTCCGCCCCGCTGCTCCTCTCCGCTCCGGGGAGCAGGGCGGGCGGCCGCCGCCCCGAGGGCCGCAGCTCGGGAAGCCGAAGGCTGGTTTGAGCGGGAGCCGCGGGAGCGTTGGCAGCGGGCAGCTGCGCCCTCGGGAGCCTCCAGGTGCTGACCGTGATGCGCTGACCGGCGCTCGGGAGGGGGAATCAGCCGCCGGGCTCTGATCTCTGAAGGAGATCCGAAGCCGGTTGTCTGAGCGCCGGGGTGCTGGCTCAGCTGCGGCATGCTCTGGGAAGGGACATGTCTGCGCTTCCTCCTGCTGTGCTTTGCTGCGAGAGCTGGTGCTCTCCGAAAAGTCCTTGAGCCGGAAATTCGGGTGCAAAAGGACGGGGTGCAGCACTGCTCCCTTGGAGGTCCTGCCTCTCAGTGGGGAGGGCAGCTCTGGACGTGCAGCCCTCCTGCTGCTTCTGTGTCTGGGAAGCTCGGTCAGCTCCGGGATGCTGCGGGGCATGCGAAAACACGTGCTGGGTTTGCCTGTGGGAGCTGATTCTGAACGAGAGGAGGGAAGATTTTAGGACTGGATGGCTAGAAACACAGCTGAAGTGCAAGTACTGAGCGGTTTCAGTCCTTTATCCTCTTCTCTGTATGGGAGATATTAATAGTTTTGTGACTATTTACGGTCTGTGCTTACAAGCATCTTGGATGCTCTCGTCATTTAGTGAAACTTAATATTTACAGCTTGCTTGAGGTGCTCTATGTTCATAGTGTTGGAAGCTATGTTTGGGTGACCTGTGTTGTATAGATGAATAGTTAATAGTAGATTAGGGGATACACACACCAAGCTTCTGGTTTTTCGCTATCAGTTTTGCCTTAGTTTCTCTAATACGTGCAACATTTTTGAGCTTTTATGTTTGTGTGAGGTATAGAGCTGATTGAGTTCTTTTGGATATTGTCAAAAGAAAGTATCTATCTTTATACATAGGCACTAACAAGCAGCTAGAAAAACGGTAGCAGTGGCTTTTTGTCTTCACTGTTCGATGGTGGTCATTCCAAAGTCTAGAGCACTTCCAGTCTTGGGCAAACGAATGCAGTAAGAAACCAGCAGTGTCAGGTATGTAGTGGTGATTGTCAGGATCTGCTTACCTGCTCAAGAAATAGAGCTTCTGAGCAAAAGGTATCAGTTTTGAGGGTGAGCTGCATCCCAGAACTTTATATTAAATTTGTTAGAGTACCTGATAGATGCTTGTCAATTAATATATTTAAATCATTAAGAAAAAATGTTGAGTATGCTGTGTGGAAGAATCATGAAGGACTCCATGCAGAACCGAGGCTAAAAAACTCAATCTGTAGAGCTGAGAAAAGGTTTTTATCTGCTTCTGTTTTAGGTTTGAAATGAATGTAATTTCTGATTAAGTTTTTAACTTCTTGCAGTAGAAAGGGAAAAGGAGTTTAAGTGCAGGTAGACTTATGAATATTGTATCTTAAAGCTGAAGAAATTGAGAAGTTGTTGAATTGGTAATTAGCTACTTCTCGTAAGTCAGAATTTGTCTGAGACCCTCAAAGCTTATACTCTGTATTTTTTCCACCTTTAATGCAACACGTTTATTGCTAACATAGTTGAAAGTTGGAGGAGATAGAAGGAAGAGTGCAAAATGCACTGCATGCTGTTTGTTCATTTGAGCTGGAAGATTGAATGTTTGTGTGTAATCCAAGAGAAACAGTCTATCAACCACTGCCACGTTTCCATCTATTGGTAAACATCAGCTGCGGGTTGGTCTTAAGGGAGGAAGACTGAATTAGTTCCAGATGGAGAACTCTTTCGGCCCATTTAAGAATTTCCATTTGATTTCAGACAGCAGGTCAGTAACTTAGGGGAGTAGTTTTGTCCTTATTTGCTGTTCTGCTTCCTGCGATGTGTGGAACCGGTGACATCAAATAGGCTATCGCAGTGCTGCTGAGGTGGGAGTTCTGTTTTGCTTAACCACTTTTGGGTTTGAGTCCTGTAAGCAGAAGAAGTATTAACAAAGTTGTGATAACTAAGCATTTTGAAAGTAGAGGGGTATGGTTTTTTAAGACCTGAAAAAGAGGGAGGAGTCAAGAATCCATTTTTCTTGACAAATGCTCGTAAAGAATGTGTGCCTTCCCTCGGAGTTTTGTCTTGGACAGGGTTAGCACACGTATGTGGTTTAATGTCGGTGCGCGGCTAGCATGATTTCCTGGTAAAGTGGAAAGAGATAAGGGGATAGGATGGAAACCTTCTGTGCTTGGCTGAATAACAGAAATGGAGAATGTGCAGCATGGAAAATGTCAGTGTAAAGAAGCTGCTGTTTAGGATAGGAAGCCAACAGGATATATTTAACTCCTTAGTACCTCTTTATGAGTTACTCTGAGATGCCGCATCGGACAGTAAAAAAGCACGGAGAAAGTAGTGTGTCCTCTTCACCTGTTCACATGCGGACAAAGTCAGGGCAGGGGCAGTAGCTCGTTACAAGTCTTGTGTTTTTGCTTGCCATTAATTATTTCGTGTGCTGTCGTTCTCTGATGAACTGTAGTATTACGATCTCATTTCAGACAGCTTTTCCAAGATATCCAGTGATTAACTTCCCCTCCAGGAATCACTTTTTAGCTGTGTAGGGCCCACAGTCTTGTCCGTCCAGCAAATGTACTTCTGGATAAAAGTATTTCAAATGTAATTTCCCCAAGTGTTTGTTCACTGAGCAGCAAAAGAGGTCCTGCCCGTCATTTTGTTCTTATCTGGTTCATCCTGTTTTGTTTTGCTCGTGACATGCAGACTGCAAAATAGAAAGCAATAAATCTGATTGTGTTTTAGTGTTGCAGATAAGCTGCTCAGGTGCAGTTTATTTCTTCATACAGACTTTGAATCTGTTAGCGTTGTGACGCTAGCTAACATTACAGGACTTGAGGGTAATAAAGGTGGTGTTGTTGCCCTCTGAACTCTTCTACTGTAACTTGCCACGTTTCATGTAATTTGTAGGAGTAAGCTTTAGTTGCACATGATTTAATGCCTTTTTGTGTCAGATCTTTTAAAAAGGCTTTAGGAATTCTTGTAAGTACTAATATTGAAGGCAAGCTGTGACGGTGCTCATGCCAAAATAAGGTATCCTGCGTTATTTATAAGTAAAGCTCTTGGATATATTTTCCTTCTTTCCTCACCCAGATCTCATATTTACCAGGTTAACTGTGTCTGTGATTACTGAAAGTTATAGTCCTTGACTGTTGCTTGCTCACTTTGACTCGAGTTGATAACAGGTTCATTAGTACTAAGGGTACAGGCTCCTACCCAGACTTTCTGTGTTGTGATGATTTTTCCGTTGAGTGGTTGAAAAAGACCTTAGACTGAGATGAAAGAAACTGCAGAATCTTGAAGAGGAGTTAATGATAATTGAAAAGGCTGTGTTGACATGCTTTAGAGGAGAAAGAACTTAAAAACCCTTGAAGTCTTGTGTGTGTGTGTCTGCTATTTTAAAAATAAAAAAAAATCTCCCTTAGGTAGTTCTTCGGGCTTAATGTTGGTATCATGATATTAGGAGTGCAAACCCCAGCCTGAAAGACAAGCTCCAGAAGTCTTAGCTTTCATAAACTGCGGGGGGGAATGTGGTATTTTTGCTGCATTAGGGATTTAAAATGTCATTGTGTTCAGACTACATGCTTTTTCCCGTTTTACTTTCTTTTTTTATTTCATTCTTAGGCAGAAGAAATGGAACAGACCGCGTGAAGACGCGCGTGAAGTTCATTTTTATGCAAGATGTTATCTGGAGGACGAAGTACACTTTTCCAGGCCGTGGGAGATGAAGGACTAATCACGTGATAGTTGTGCTCCATCTGAGTGCTGTTCTGTGCGAAGTCAGTGTTGGTTTGTGTTAAGGACAAATATTAATTGCTTCATGTCAGCATGTCGACCGTGACCAGTGCTCAGACACCGGAGGAACCTAATCCTCCCTCGCTTGAAGAAAAGCCAAAGGGAAAATCGCTGTTTCACTGGGGTTCGCTCTTTGCTAACAGGAGTGAGAAGTTCGTCATCGCTCGGAGCGACAGCGTGCCAGAGGAGAACGTTCTGAAAATCACTATCACCGAGACTACAGTCATTGAGTCCGACTTGGGCATCTGGAATTCTCATGCTCTCATCTACCTCACTTTGTGGTTTTTCTTCAGCTTTTGCACTCTTTTTCTTAACAAATACATTCTCTCGTTACTGGAAGGAGAGCCAAGCATGCTAGGTAACCCTACCTTCTTTTACACTTTAATTCCAGTAAGATGTTTGACAATACCAGATTCTTCTGTATAAAGCTGAGGGACAAAATGGTTTAACTGGAGTGAAAGCAGACCTGGTCAGGAGATGCAGGGGCGGATCCTGGGGCTGGGAACTCAGGAGCTGTGGTGTCAACATGTAAAAGGGGCTTCTGATGCTGCCCTTTCCTCCACCCGCTGAAAGATGGTGTGAAACTGTGCTCCCAGAGGAGGAGTAGGGTGGTGTGTGAGAATTAAGAGCTGGAAAGAAATTTATTTTTTTTCAGAAGTAAAGGGCTTTTGTGAGAATTTATAAGATCTAGACAGTAGCTATGTTGCTTAACTGCTAAGACTACGGCGCATAAGTTTGTCTAAGAAATTTTTCTGCGTTGCTTGATTTGTCATGTTCCCATCATCTTCTGATTTTACTTTTTTTTCCTCTCATCTTTCTTTAGGTGCTGTTCAAATGCTTTCAACCACCTTCATTGGCTGTATAAAAATGTTCGTTCCATGCTGCTTGTATCAACACAAAACACGCATCTCTTACCCACCCAATTTCATCATGATAATGCTCTTTGTTGGATTAATGAGGTAAATGGTTAAATATTTCCTAGAGATCTACCTGGTTGCTTTGTTGCGTTCTTCTAGACGGAAGCTGTATTTTCATGGCTCTCTTTATTCTTGACTGGAAAGTGTTTGGAGTATTCACCTTTCCCCTCAGAAAAACCACAGGATAATTTTATTTTTCGTTCTTATTGCTAAATGCTATGTTCCCTTTTCCAGACATCAATTTTTTGGCTAGCTTGGCTTCCCATCACATTTTAGCTTCTTTCAGGACACAATTTTCTTTCCACTTACTTTCTTCCAGTTCTCTTTTGAGGCTGATGTTGGTTTAGTGTACTACTATTTATTATTATATCGCTTGGTTCCCTCACCTTTTCCAGCACTTCGCCTCGAAAGTGATACGGGCTATTAATATTTATCTTTTAAAAAGTACATATTTGCTGTGTGCTTGGGTCGTATCAGTTTGTGGTCTCGGAGCTAATAAGAATATATTATTTGGTTTCCTTTACACTGCAAATGTGATAAAGGGTAACAGGACTCAAATATCTTCAGAATAGCTTTATCAGATTAACTGTGCTGCCCTGTTGTTTGGGTTCATGGTTTAAAGTACGGTAAATATGCAGTGCACCTGATTTACAGTAACGATGGATAACTGCACGTGATACAATTTCCTTGGTGAATTACTGTTTATCAGCAGGATTTTACAAACGTTTTCAACCAAACCTATGGAATACTTGAGCTTAAAACTCTGTCTCCTGAAGCGCAGAGCGCATTAAAAAGTAAACGTGGTGTTCTGAAGTCCACTGCACATCCATAGACAATGCACAGTTGCCCAAGGGTGCCTTCATTTGTGCTAAATGAATAAAAATGTTTTTCACCTGGCAGGTGCTGGTCAGAAAAGATGCAGCTGCTCAGTTACTGCAGTGAAGCCAGGCTGCCCTGGTCTGATCACTTCACTGCTGGCTACTCCTGTCTCTTCTTAGCTGCAGCAGCTCAAATTTAGAAACCTCCAGAAATTATAACGCAATTCTTTTTTATGCTAGGTGTCTTAGAGTAGCTATTCAAGCATTATTTTCTTTTCTGCTCAATTCCCCGTGTTCTTCTCTTACAGGTTTGCAACAGTGGTCTTGGGTCTTGTCAGCTTGAAAAACGTGGCGGTTTCCTTCGCAGAAACTGTTAAAAGCTCTGCACCTATTTTTACTGTTATCATGTCTCGGATGATATTAGGAGAATACACTGGTAAGTACTTCACTATTGACATGCTTGGGGGGTTTTGTTTGGTTTGTGTCGCTTGGTTGGCCATGGATGAGGAGATTCCACCAAAATATAGTAAATGCAGCTTGAAGAATCTTTCTGTTTGAACCCAATAAGCAGGGAATAAGTAAAGTAAAAAAGGATTTACTTGAACACAACTGTGTAATGACACTGTTCCTCTGAAGTTATTTTTCTGGCATGAAAATACTGCAGCCTTAAATAACTGAAATCAAGTGTGTCCCTTCTTGTAAGGACAGCTTGCTGCTCAGAACTTAAAATTCTTGAATTTCTTCGCTGTGTTCACTCTGTGCTTAAAAAAACCAAACAATAAACCCCCCAAAACTGGCTTACTACAATATAGTTTCTTCCAGTCCACAATATCATTTCTTTGCAATTGCATTTTATTGTAACCGAAGAAATTAAGGTGGAATTTAAACTTTCCAAAAACGGTGTTATCGGATACATGCGTTTGGAAGTACAGTAATGAAACTCAGACAAATGTTTCCTTTCATTTGCAGGATTGCTGGTTAATCTCTCTCTCATTCCCGTTATGGGTGGGCTGGCTCTATGTACAGCTACTGAAATCAGTTTCAACATTCTGGGTTTCTCGGCAGCTTTATCCACTAATATCATGGACTGGTAAGGCGGAGCGAGGGCCGTGTATGGGGAGTAAAGGAATCTTGTTTATTGGCAGATTGAAGAAAATTGTTGCCTGTAGTTGTTTTTGTACGTGTAAACATTTAAATGTTTGTATGTAAAATTTATTTTTAACAGAATAAGTAGTTTCTCTGCCATATTAGCTAGCATTAATGCGATGAAAAAACAGTACAGCTCCATTATTCTGAAGGAATTAGACCAAACTCCTTTCTGTAGTTGTGTAATGTGGAGAAAGCACATCTGCCCATCTAAGGGACAGAACTGTCTTTCACATGAATTGATTTATTTGTCCTAACCAAAATACAGATAAATGGCGGTGGTTTTGGTTTTGTTTTTCCAGTTTGCAAAATGTCTTTTCCAAAAAGCTACTCAGCGGAGATAAATACCGGTTTTCGTAAGTATTAAAAATATTTCTGGTTTTATTCTAGTTGGAATTTGGGCTGCATAAGGAAACCATATAGTTGTGATTATATTGCACCAGGGTTTGTTGGTTTTATTTTGGTTTTGTTTTTTTTTCTCAGACTGTTTACAGACAGCTTTAACCTCAATTATTTTATCAGGAACAGAAAACTGCCCTCTGCTCAGATCCCGCTGCGCTAGGCCGGAGTCTCACAATCGGCTAAAACTCTCAGCGTACCCCAAACGAGTCACGTTTTCACAGAAATAAGTCCTTATTCATAATTAGCAGTCATAATTAGCGCTATTAGGCATGCAGAAACAAACTTCTGCAATCACTTGATGTTTTCACTATGAAATGCGAGCCAGGAGGAAAATCTTGGGGTAAAATATACCTAGAGCTGTATGTATGTATTTTGCTACAAGATAGAATGCGAGTGTTGGTCTTTCTGTGCCTTTTATCTTCAGTCCCTCTCAGCCAGCCCAAAAAGGAAAACACCATCTTTGCAAGAGTGCTGAATTGGTTCTCCCCGAAGCTCAGTAGATGGCTTTTTGAGATCTGTAACTACACTAATGATGCAACTTCCTTCAGCTCTAAGAAGGCTTTCTGTTACCTTAATAGTTGTGTTTTCTCTTCTCTAGAGCCCCAGAGCTCCAGTTCTACACAAGTGCTGCTGCAGTGGTTATGCTTATTCCAGCTTGGATATTTTTCATGGTAATTTGAATTCACTAACACAGATTTCATGTTTTCGTTTTGACTTGTGAGAAGAATGTGCAACTAAGGGTAATCTTAATTTTTACTTTTCATTCTTCCCCCTTTTTTTTTTTTAATCACCCCGAAATGCATTTCATTTTAGGTCTGCAAGAGATTGGGAGGGGCAAAAAAGATAAAATTTTCAAAGAAATAATTTAACGTAGACATAAGTTGACAATTGACCCAGAAAGCCTGACTGTGTCTCAGGATTTCTGAGTTCAATTTATAATTTTGTCCAAGTGCATTTAAAGTTTTAGAGAAAGACTTCAAACCCAAATCTTGAATATCTGTTGATTTTTTGCCGGTATTCACACTGTGCACAGGAATATTGACTCTATAAACTCTTGTTGTTTAGGATGTGCCTGTGATTGGGAAGAGTGGGAGGAGCTTCAGCTACAACCAAGATGTTGTCATACTTCTTCTGATAGATGGAGTCTTGTTCCACCTACAAAGTGTTACAGCCTATGCCCTGATGGGAAAAATTTCTCCTGTGACTTTCAGGTAAAACTGTTTTCATGTCAAGAACAGGTTTGTTTGTTTGTTTGTTTGTTTGTTTGTTTGTTTTCTTGCTCAGAATTTCTGTTTGAGAACTAGGCAGCAGTAAAGGTATTGTGCAAAGAAATGCGAATGTATAAATGCTTCAAATTAAGAAGAAAACATTTCAAGTCTGGATCACCAAACTCTGTGGTTTGCTGTGTGAGGAGAGCAGCATTTGACCCGTGCTGTGGAGCTCACGGAGCAGGTGTTCACACTTACTAGCAGGGGTCTTGTGTTTGGGTTCAACAGCTGTTCTTGAAGCTGGCTAACGAGACTAAACAGATTCACCAATGCCCAGGAGCCAACATTTAAGCTGCTGTTTGCTTCAGTGATAAGGCAACACCTACAAACATCTAGGTGCAGTACAGAACGTGAGCAGCCAGCTCTGCACGCCTCTTTTCTGAAGCGTGACACCAGCGTGTCAAGCTGTACGTGTTGGATTGTGTGTGTTCTGCCGAGG
Source organism: Eurystomus gularis (assembly GCA_013400335.1). Classification (NCBI taxonomy): domain Eukaryota; kingdom Metazoa; phylum Chordata; class Aves; order Coraciiformes; family Coraciidae; genus Eurystomus; species Eurystomus gularis. The sequence goes on along the minus strand of VZZY01002049.1, from coordinate 278,846 downwards.
GCTTCGGCGGTGGGCAGCTTTGTCACTATCTGATTCGATAATGCTTCATTTGTATGGGGCTAATCCTGTCCTAAACTGCGAAGCTTCTGCTGCCCTGTACTTTCAGGTGCCTCTGCTACAGTCCTGTGACAATTCAGGACATGGTTTAGCAGCAGATGTGGTAGAGCAGGGATAAGGTTGGACTCAACAAACTTAAAGGTGGTCTCCAACCTAAATGGTTCTAATTCAGTGTTACACACATGCCAGTCAGTCTTCTCTACATAACAGGATGTATAAGCGTACATTCATGTTTACACGTATAGAAAATGTCTGAGCTACTTGCTGCAGTGTTACTGGTATGATTTAGGTACTGATCTTTTCAGGTTGTTGTGCTGTATGACCTGACCAGTAGCAGCACACTCACAAATGATCGCGCTGCTGCTAGCGTGCGGCGTTTTGTGGATGTCTGTGCTAGCTAGAAGTGAACTGCTAACACTGCTGCGTAATTCAAAGAAAACAAAAAACCTGGGGTGAATTATTTGTACCAGCTCTAAAATTAAGATAAGTGTAAAGATCCAGATGAGCGGTTTGGTATTAGATTCAGGAGAAGTGGAATCTTGAAAAGTGAGCAAAAGAGAAGTGCCGCTGCGGTGAAGCGTGGTTGTGTGGGCTCTGAGAAAGCTTTCTTTGGCCTCAATTTTTATATTCCTTTCCAGTGTTGCTAGTACTGTGAAGCATGCGCTGTCAATCTGGCTAAGTATTATTGTGTTCGGTAACAAAATCACAAGCCTCTCAGCCGTTGGGACTGTTCTGGTGACCATTGGAGTTCTACTCTACAACAAGGCAAAGCAGCATCAGCAAGAGACGATACAGAGCCTGGCGGCTGCCGCCCCGCAACCCGCACAAAGCACAGCGGAAGACACCGAGCCCCTCATTTCCAAGGATTTGAAACCCTACGATTAATACGGCCGGTTATTCCTCCAGCGTAGTGTAACTCAAAGGAACTCTTCCTGGAAGCGGTTGTTTCTTCAGCTGTCGATGCTGGTTTTGAATTCCTGGCAGGTCAAGCCTGGAACTCGAAGCAGAGGGAAAACAACGGGAAGAATCCAGTAAGCTTTGATTTACTGCGGAACTGGCATACCAAACAGAGGACCTGGTGTCATGTCATGTGGTAAAGAAATGTGGGCTTTATTGCCTTTCCTCGACTGCAAATAACATGTAAGACTATATTAGAGAGAGAACTTCAGTGTCTTGTGAGAAAGCGATTCCTTTCTCCGTCCCCATCAACATAATGTGAAAACGTGGACCCTTCACTGCGTTCTGCTTGCGGTGGGATGAAACTGTTGCATAACTGAAGTTCCGTGTTGTTTGTGGCTCTGCGCTATCTGCATCCTTTGTAGAGCTGGAAGAAGGAACCCCCTCGTCTCCCAGCAAAAGACTGTGTGCTCGTATATGCTTAATTGGAACAAGCAATGGAAATGAGTCCGTGCCCCAAAACAGCCATGAGCAGCTATTGCTGACTGCAAAGCTAGGAGTGAAAAATGGTTTTTCTACTACAATTTATGTGGAAATTGCATCCTAGTTGTGTATTGACAATATTGGAATGCAAGTATGCACACGTATACATACACTGTATAAATGGAGCGTGGAATTAAATATCTGTAGTTGCTTAGAGGTAAAAAACACTGAAAACTTTTGTAGATAAAGGAAGCAGGATCTCTATTTCTAGAAGAAACCATTTTAATTTCTTGCATTTTATTATGTATTTCTGTTTTGAGGAAATCAATTTTTTTGGGGTATTATTTCTAAGAGTGCAACAAAAGGCTGCCTTTTAGAAACTCAGGGTTATAATTCTGACCTGTGTGCAAAGTATTTCTGTCATTTCTGAGTATGTAAAGAATTCTGGAGGGATCTGTGACTGATGGAAGAGAGGTCACTAACGGGAGGAATATTAACTATAAACTGAGGCTAAGCTTTATTTCTGTTGCTCTTAGGCTTTCATTTTTAAGGAAATTCTGTTTTGTGGTAAATCAAAGATTAAAAGTTAACTTAAAAAAAAGTTCTTAAGTATCAGTATTTAGCTTTGGCAAAAAAGCACATGTAGCTACAAAAACATTCAAATGGATTTTTTTTTTGTAATAAAATTAAATCAGCAGTTGAAATGAGCTGATTTTTAATAATTGCCACTCGTCTGAAAGATTGTAGCGTGGCATTAGAAGCATGGATTGAGTGTCTTTATGGTAAAAATAATTTGTAATAGGAAGTTACCAGTGGAGTTGCTGCAGAATTTAAGCTCGTGTTTGCGTTTCCACCTGTGAGGTGTCCCCTTAGCTGTAGTGACCTGTTCCTGCCGAGAGCAAACGTGTTCAGGAGCGTCTCTCAGAGGAAGCTGATGTTCTGTGAAGATAGTGTGTGGTAGTTTTGTCTTACTTCAGGTTACATTCCTCCACCTGACTGGTTGCCTGGGGCCTGTTCTCTGCAGATTTGAGTGGGAGGGAATTCTTTTTAATTACTGTATATGTCTGTGCGGTTGTTTCTTTGGACTCGTAGCACTTTTACAAAAAGCTGTGGATTATGGGGTGGAGCTCTGTGGATTTTTGGTTTGTTTGGGGCTGGGTTTTTTTGTGGCTATCCTTGCAAAAATCTCAGTGTATTTGGCAGGAAAAGTCTGCTTCGTATCGTATTTCTACTCTTGTTGGAAGACAGAAATGTAAGTGGCTTCTGGCTGCCTAGATCTGATCTCGTGAACCCCTTCACCAACTGATGGAGCTTCACTTTAAAAGTCAGGCTTTTGCCTCCCCTCTTGCTGGAAAACTGTGTGTGACCCGGAATGCTGGGGGTTTTGGAACCTGTGATTTGTAACACGTCTGAGGTTATTGGTGGCAGGTGTAGCCCCACCTGTTCTGCGGCAGAACCAGGGGGTTGTTTTCACAGCGTTGACTTGATGTACTTTTCTATGCAGTCTTCTTGGCCTTTGTTTTTCTTAGATTAAACAAACCAACCTGTTCTCTGTCCACTTGTAAGACCTTTTCTTCCTCCAGTCATACTGGAAATTCTCCTTTGCCGTTGTTCCTGTTGGGTAAACAAGGACCATTTTGTTCCCCGTTAAGAATTCATTCCAGTGTTACACCCCAGCTATTGCCTTCTCCTTGCTTCGTGTGATGGCGGCAAATTCCGCCTGAGTTCTTCTGGAAGGTTCTCTCTGGAACCCGTCCAGGGTTTTTCACTGGCATTTCTTGCAGCCCCACCCTTGATGCTCACGCACTGATCAAGACGAGCTCTGCGAGCTCAAGCTACGTGGATTATTTGTTTGCCAAGTGTATCCTCCTAGAAACGGCCTGTCTTGTTTAATGTGCCTTCCTCAAATAACACAGGTCCTTGCTGAAGAAGACGCTTGCAGATGGCAGGCGTCACTCGCAGCAGTTAACACGTCTCTAAAATGACATTATTTCCCCGTTGGAGCCATGGATCAATACGTAGCTGTGCATCATGATCTTTCCGAGCCTGTGCGGGGTTGTAGCCTCTGCTGCTGGCTAAGCCCCCTCAGCGCTTGGATGTGTGCGTGAAGTTCTACCTCCATCGTCTCATCTCCCTTCTCACACTGAAGTGATGGAAATTCCCCTTCGGAGAAGGCCACGACGTGACTTGTCTAGACGAGCGTTGGAACCGTGCTGTATTGGAATGAAAAAGAATAAAATTCACCATTTTCCCGTGTAATCAGTGGGCCCTGAAGCAGGGCCGAGGGGGGCTGCTCCTTCCCGGCCCCTCGGCCTCTTTGCTGCGGGTTGTGGCTGGGCAGGCAGAGCCCGGCCGTTAATTAACGGCCTTCCCGCGGCGCTGAGGCTGGTGCATTGTCGGAAACAGACGGTTTAACAATTTATTAGCGATTTTCTTTAGTTTCCAGCCGGGCCCGCGGCCGCTGTGCGCCCGTTCCGCCCAGGGCGACGCACTTCCGCCTGCGCCGCGCGTCAGACGTCATCAGCCTGCGGCGGCGGGCGGAAGTGGCGNCGGGCCTCGGGGCTGCGTTACCCTTCCGGGTGCGGGCTGTGGGCCGCGGGGCTGGCTCCGCACCTGGGGTGGGCTCTGGGGCGAGCCGGGGTTGGGTTTGTCCGGTGGGAGCGAGCGGCCTGGCCGCGGTGGTGCCCACCGAGAGCAGCGGTTCTTGTTACCTTCCGGTACCGGGGGTGCAGGTGCCAGGCTGGGGGGTACAGCGGCCTGGGCGCCTTCCTCGGCGGTGAGGCACCGCACCGGACTTGTAGGCGGTGGTTACCGGTCATCTGGACAGGTCCCTGGGTCCGTAGCCAAGACGCTGTGTGTGCTTCTGGGTTTAAAACGGACTTTTCTGGTCCAGGCCAAGTCAAGTCCCACTTGAATTCACTCGGAGGTGGTACATAGATAGTATGTATTGCGCGTTCGTCTGCGTGTAGACAGTCAGTGTAAAATCGACGTGGCTGTGTTGGACTGTGTCGTTGGTGTAGGTTTCATGAATGATTTTTTTATTTTTTCAGGGTTTTTTTTTTTTACTCAAATGGGTGATGAAAAGGATTCTTGGAAAGTAAAAACTTTAGATGAAATTCTTCAGGAAAAAAAACGAAGGAAGGAGCAAGAAGAGAAGGCAGAGATAAAACGTATGAAAAATGTAAGCAACCGTTTGGTATATAAACATTTCTAATGAAACCTGAGGAGCTTCAGTGCCTGGATCCTCATTTTCTGATATGAACGAGGCTTTTGCCCTATCAGCGGAATTCCTCTGTGCTTTGTTTTCTGTGTGGTCTCTAATTCCAAAGTTTGACAAAAATACGATGCCTTGCTGAGATCTTGTTGGCTTCACATTGTGTACTGTGACTTGTTCCATAGTTATTGGCTAGAAAAGGTTAAAAAATTGATGTGATTATTTGGAAGTTGCAGCTCAAGTAACGTGCTTTCAGAAATTTGGTAGAAGAATGGGTTTAAAAAATTGTTCTTGAGTAGCCTTTATGTTACTATTTGTTTTTTTGCAACTATGTACACAAAAACATTCTTTTGGAAAAAAAAAACAACATAATGCGATCCTCCTTAATCACTGCTTAGTTTTAATGACACTGAATTTACAGAAGCTCAGCTGTAATTGTGAGCAAACTGCATTTGGCTGCTTACAACTGTGAAATGTCTGTTTCGTAGGTGAGTTTTACTTTACTGGTGCGACCAGCTGAGGATGGCTTTTGAGTCAGGAATGGAAGAGTTGAGCAGTATTTACATTTTTTTCATTTTGTGACCTAGAAATTAATTGCATTTTGGTTTTGCCCTTTCTTCTGCTTCCATCGCAGTCAGATGATCGGGATTCAAAGCGGGATTCTCTTGAAGAGGGGGAGTTGAGAGATCATCGCATGGAAATAACAATCAGAAATTCACCTTATAGGAGGGAAGACTCTATGGAAGACAGGTAAGAATAAGAAGAATCAGGTTACCTTAGGAAGAGTTATTGAAGTTAGCCTTTAGAATCACTGAAAAGGGGGGCTTAAAATATCTAAGGGGAAAAGGTGTAACATTTTTAAGCATGCAGATGTGCCGTTTTCTGTCCATAGAACATTCCAAGGTGTCTTTTTGAAGTACTGATTAAGGCTTAACAACATATTGTGTGCTGATTTTGACCACTACCTAGTAATAAAGTGTTTCGCTCAAGATGCAGTTAAAGCAGGCTCCTGCGTTCTCTCCAGTGCTTAATTCATCCTCAGTCTGCTTGTCTATTAAAAGCACGTGTATAATAAAAGCTTCACGTCCCGTCTGCATGGCTACGATTGCCTGTAACGTACTGTTAATGCCTCAGTTCAGAGGTATTGTGGAAATGAACTTTAATATAAGTTAATAAAATAGGAAAAAGCATATTTTTTTCAAAATGGAGGAAAGAGGAGGCAACAGAGTCTGACAGAACATGTAACCTTCTTGAGTTCTTTGATTTCTCTTGTGTTATAGAGGAGAAGAAGATGATTCCTTGGCTATAAAACCACCGCAGCAAATGTCACGGAAAGAAAAAAACCATCATAGAAAAGATGAGAAGAGGAAAGAGAAACGCAGACATCGTAGTCACTCAGCAGAAGGTTGTTATTAGTGAATTTGATAAGGTGTCTGGTAGCTGGCCCCGAACGGGCACTGTGTGGAGAGCGAACAACAAAGAAACAAAGGAAGATAAAGGAATTTAAACTTGTATTATTTATTTGATTATGTTTAATGCCCTTATGTGAATGACAGGGGTATATGTGTGTTTTAGAGGACAGTGATCACGTCGGGACAGGGACATAGAGTCTGCCTTTGCTTCTTGGAGTCTGTTAAGCTTCTTTCTGGCTTCACTGAGTGAGTGGGCTGAGCTGTGATCTTTGTACCTGACTGTAAAGGGAAAAATACCCTTTCTAGAAACACTCGTGTTGTATTCCTGTTACTAACAGCCTTTTCCTGGTTTTAATGCAAGTGCTCGTGCCACATCTTACCATCTTTTAGTTTTCTAACACACTTTCAGATCAGGATTTTTCCATTAACAGAACAACAGAGAACATGAAAATAGGTTACCAGAAGTTTCACCCTTTGTAGTTCTGCTTTTTAAAAATAGGAGCACTAAATACTTTGAATAGTAACACTCCAAAATTTAATTTCTGTTTGTTTAGGGAAACATGCCAGAGTGAAAGAGAAAGAACGGGAGCATGAGCGTAGGAAGAGACATAGAGAAGAGCAGGATAAAGCCCGTCGTGAATGGGAAAGACAGAAACGGAGAGAAATGGCAAGGGAGCATTCCAGGAGGGAGAGGTACATCCAACCCTCCCTCCCCTGTGACAAGGCAACAGAGAGCTGAACACCTTCCTCTTCTAAATCTATCTCTAACCTTTCATTGTTCTGAAATGACAGAAAATTCAGAGCAAAAACCCGTAAGCGCTGATGCCAGTGCCGTGTTCCTGCGAATGTGCTGTCTAGTGAAAATGTTCTTTACCTTTGGAAGCGGCCTCATTGCAATAGATGTTTCTAGATGAATTCATTACCAGTGTGTTACTATAATGAAAAAAAACCCTCAAACCAGATTTGTGCAGTATCAGGGGGTTTATTAATTCAACGTGCTTAATTTCTGTGTAAATCCTGAGAAGGGTTCAGAAGCTCGTGTTTTCAAGCTCATGGTCTTTGTCTTTGAAACGCGTTTTTTAAAAGATCAGCTGAAAAGCTGTGTCTGGTTTTGGCTGATGGTATTGCTGCTAATGAAATTGATTTGCCCTGTAGTTTGCTACAGCAAAACCGTTTTCCTTTACTCCATAAGGTGAATTTGTAGTGAACTGTAACGTGACAAAAAATAATTCTTTTCCAGAGACCGTCTGGAGCAACTTGAGCGAGAACGAGAGAGAAAAATCAGAGAGCAGCAAAAAGAGCAACGGGAGCAAAAAGAGCGAGAAAGGCGAGCTGAAGAAAGGCGTAAGGAACGGGAAGCCAGAAGAGAAGGTAACTATCTCTGCCAAAATGTTGTTTGGGCTTCCTGCCTGCTGACACAGTGGAGGAGTAGAAAGCATTCGTTACTTAGGTCAGTGCCAGAATTTAAAAAAATTGAAGTGAGGAGGCCTTCTACGTGGGAGGGGATAAAAAACCTGTTAAATTCTACATGGGGAAGTAAAACATCATGTGCCTTATGTATCACAGCAATTGATTAGTCACTAAGTCGTTCTTTGCCTCTCTCTGTTAGTCTGGTTTCCTGTAGAAATAAGATCTGTGTACTTGACGTTGTCTCTGTGCGTGCGTGTGTGTGTATCCATCATGATCCCAGTCGCTTCTGAACTCTTTGGCTGAGTCTAACCCAATTTGATAGAGACTGAAGTCTGAAAGTGTCGTTAAGGATTTGGGGAAATATGTGGCAAAGGCAGAGAGAGGGATCATGTAAGTTCTCCAGCCACGAGGGAGGCTGTAGTGGGAGTCGAGTGAGGAGGATCCCATAACCGAGCAATGTAACTTGTACACGTAACCCTCACTTTGTAGCATGTCGGAAACTTGCACTCTGAATTCAGATCATTTTTGGTTAAAGGATCTCTGTCGCAGCTGTCAGAGGTAAAACTCAGAGCCCGTTCCCGTGATCAAGTGACAGGGATTGTTCAGGAGCAGCAGAAGCAGCCGTATTTATTGCTGTTCCTTCTAGCTCGGCTCATACCGAACAGCTCCGGTTTGTGCTTGGTATTTACACAGCTATCGCTCGCTCTATCTAGTCTTTTAGTTATCGTTATTTCTCTAAACCTTCTGTCAGCTCCTTCTAAACCTTAGCTGGTTTTATTCTTTTCTGTATCCTCCTGGCCTGTCCGCTTCTCTCTCTGGCATTAATGCCTTAGCTTCAGGGTGTTTACTGCACAGGGCAGCTCGCTTCTGCTTCCCAAGCGTGGCAGCACCTTTCTCTAAAGAGTACAGACCCATATGTTATTGTGCATGAGGTAAATCATAGTCCTTTTTCCTCCTAGATACAGTTAGATTCCGCTTCCACTCCTCCCTACTACCCTTTAGCTCACAAGGTAAAACTGAAAAGCAGGCGGTGGTGGCAGACAGAAGCGTTCCGATTAGGGCAGGGAGATGTAACGATTTCTTCCGGTTTTGTTTTCACTAGTTTCTGCACACCATAGAACAGTGAGGGAAGAATATGGAGACAAAGTAAAAATGAGACCCTGGAGTCGCAGCCCATTACGACAGCAGAGAGACAAGCTTGAGCAAGGAGATAGCAGGAAACCAGGTAGCATTTGCCACTTTATGATGTCTTTGCCTGGGGGCTAGGAGGAGCTCTGCTGGGGTAGTGGTGGATTTTTAGCAGTAAACCTGTGTCCCTGGTACTCTGCTGAAAGTACTGCCTGCTTCAGCCGTGGTGCCGTAACTCTGGAATGTTCACGAGCACGTACCTGTGTCCTGTTTCCTAAAGCAGTGCTGGTTTGCAGGTAATTGTGCAGGTGACATGCGGGATGAGTCTTTCCTTTTTAGCAGTAGGAGTAGTAATTCAAAGTGAGTTACTGCATTCGGTGACAAAAGAAGCAGCTGACTGAATTTTTAAAATTTTGTAGTTTTAATTCCCTTGCAGATTAAAAAAAGATTGTTGATACTAGCTCCCATTGTCAGGAACTAAGGTACCTTAAAAAGTGACCTTGGAGGGATCAATATAGTTTTAAGCATCACTGATACTGTCATCTTGTAGAAGAAGATAAATACTTTTGGTAGTATTCTGGTTAGATGGTGGATTTTGTTCTCTAAGCCAGAAGATGGGCGTTCCTGTGCCTAGAGGATCCGAATTGTGAGTAGAGGACTTGCACAACTGATGTAAACGTGCCTTTGGTTAAAGAAGAAAAGCTCCGTGTCTGCCCTGTTAATGTGTGTAGCTGTAAAAATCGTAACTATTTCAAGTGAGCTGGCTGCAGAATGTCCCCGGCTGAAGTCCCGGGTGGAGGCAGGCAGGAAGGCCTTGGAAGCAGCTGTCTCCTCCATCCACAGTTACTCGCACGTGCTAGTCCCTGGTGGCCCAGGGGGACTGTGTTAGAATAGTAAGCGCTGATAGTAAGTGCTTTGTACGCACGTTAGTGAGACTGTGTTGTGGTGATACTTGTTACCATGTTACTCTTTTAAATTTATCCTTTTTTTCTAATTAATTTTAGAGAGACTTAGGCATCTATCGTGATGAAAAACCAGAAGGTCAATACTCCACGTTCTGGGCTGTTGATCCTGCACCGCTACAACTCAGAAAAGCTGTTTGTGTGTTGAGCAGAGGGAATGTCTTTGTAGTGCTCTGTATTTCCACTACAGAATGTGCAGCACCGATTTAACGGCCAGAGAAAGTAAAGCAGTTACTGGTAGAGTCTCGTAAGTAGAAGTGATACTCAGTCACCACCCTGTTCTTAATTTTTATGGTTTCAGCAGTAAAAGAAGAGAAACCAGAAGAGAGAGACCCTCTTTCAGACCTGCAAGACATCAGTGACAGCGAGAGAAAAACCAGCTCGGCAGAGTCTTCATCAGGTGATTAAATGCAATTTAGTAGATGTAATTAATTACACAAGTGTGTGTTGAGGGAACGCTGCTGTTAGAGCGTGTGCCTACTTAGTTATGTGTTTGATTATTCCTGAACAGAGTCTGGATCAGGCTCGGAAGAAGAGGAGGAAGAGTCTAGCAGCGAAGGTTCTGAGGAGGAGGGAGAGGAAGAGGAGGAGGAGGAGGAGACAGGAAGCAATTCTGAGGAAGTGTCTGAGCAGTCAGCTGGTGAGTAACATAAAGCAGGTCCTAGAACGGGGTGTTATGCTCTTTTTATTTCTCATTCTATGTTGTTTTATTTGAACATTTTCCTTTTCTCATAGTCTAGGATAGGCTGAGGCCTCACAGGTCAAGGTAACTAAACTAAAAACCAGCAAGTACAAGTCACATTCTATCCTTTTATACAGAGGTAATGCCAATTACTCGTCTAAGCAGCCAGACTGGAAAACTGCAAGCCATTTGTGTCTTCCTAAGTGGTGGAAGGCTGACAGTTTAATTCTGTAACATAACAAATATTCTGTAGAGAAAAATTCTGCCCTCATTTTGCGGGGTGGTGGTGAAATACAAATGTCTCTGTCATTCTGAATTATCTTCAGTTGCAAGTTTCAGATTACTTCTTCATGCCAGAACAAGTAAATGAATGTAATAAAAAAAGGTTCAGTAAAAAAGGCTACTTACAGCCATTCTTGTGATTACTTCGTAAAGGCAAGGCACAAAGGTGTGCTCTGATGGCCGGGTATTTTTCTTACAAATCTATAACAGTTAATCAGCAAATATTCATAGATTTCCTGAGTTATTTATTCACCTGACCCCATCCCTAAATTCCCAGATAATTGGTACGAATTGTATTCCCTGTTGGAAGCTGGAAGGTGCAGTTCTGTTGAGTTAGGGAGGCCTTTGCTTTCCAAGTGCAACAGAAGTACGAGGCCACTTAGTGAAGAAGATAAAGAAGACCTGGCGAGTCAGAAAGTGTTTCAGTAGTGATCTGCTTACGAGGAACTCTGGGGGTGTTGGGTTTATTCAGTTGAACTTGATTCTGTTTTGCAGAAGAGGTGAGCGAAGAGGAAATGAGCGAAGAGGAGGAACGGGAGAATGGAAACCACATCCCAGTTGGTACAATGCAAATACTGTGTATTTAATAAAGGGTTTGGCTGAATTTTTGCAGCCAAATTAATTGTTTCTACAAATCTTTTAAAAGATTTTAAATGTACTTCTTGTTGTAGTTTTGCAGTCACTCTAAATCATGTATTTGGCATTTCGGGGCCATTCTCATGTCATGAGAAATTCCTTGGAATCTGTTCCAAGGTCTGTGTGTAGGGGAAGTCAGATCCTTGTCTAACGAGCCAGCGTTTCCTTCTTTTTCACTTTGAGTCTCCTGTCGTGAAAGAAGCTTCACAGCCAGATATACTGGGTCGCTTTTCTCTTGTGTTTTATTAGTGTAAGGATGTGTTCTCCGACATGCTGTGTTTGACACTGGAAAGTGTATGTGCGCGATTCCAAATGAGTTTTTGAAAGCATTATCTTTGCAAAGAGGAGAAGTTCGGCTTCTCATTGATCTTTATTGTTCCAGTAACTTGAGTTGCAGAAGCCGCACCTATCTGGTGTGGTGATCAGTGTTTCACTACCCGTGTTCGTCTAAATCTGAGCGTAATTGCCCCAAACGGCTCCCTCTTGCCACGACTGATTCTGACTTTTGAAGTTACAGAGTCGAGGTTTGACCGAGATTCAGCAGGAAGTGAAGTGGAAGAAGAGGAAGTCGGGGAGGGTTCCCCTCATTCCAATGCAATGACGGAAGGAGAATATATCCCTGACTCGCCCGCTTCCTCCCCCATTGAACTGAAACAAGAGCTTCCCAAGTATCTTCCTGCGCTCCAGGTAGGGGATCACTTAAAGGATGCTTGATGATGTCAGTACATTCGATACTCTGATATCTCAGTGGCTCTCTGAAAATAGCCGTTAATGTGAATGGAAACCAAGGGGTGGTTAGTCTTTTTGTAGCCAACAAACAAACAAAGAGAAAGTGTGTTTTTATTAACTGAACTATGTGAAAGGTATCGGTCTGAGGTGCTGAGCTGCTGCCTTTGGCATTGTGGCAAAAAATTGCAGTTTATTCTGCACAGAAGTGAATGTGTGAAGACTTAATGAAATAACTCAGTTAATCTACTAAAACACAGACTCTGTCCAGGATTCCTTCAGAGATACAAGGAAGAATAAACCCCAGGGATACCGTATTATTGAATTCTTTTTGTAAATTTTAACTATTCCTGTGTAGTTGCTGAAGTTTACTGGATCTCTTAAAAAAAAAACCCAAACAAAGCCCTCCCCTAGATGCTGGAGGAGTAAGTGTTGTCTGGCTGTTGTTTCAGGGATGTCGTAGCGTGGAGGAATTTCAGTGTTTGAACAGGATTGAAGAAGGAACGTACGGCGTAGTGTACAGAGCAAAAGACAAGAAGACTGGTTAGTATAAGGGATTGTCTCCATGGTATTTAGGGCTGCAGTTGCATGCAAGTAATTTTCCATTGATGAACAAAATCTGTCTTAAAACACTTAATGAAGAGTAATCTCTGTGTTTTAATAGGACGTGGGCTTGGACAGAAGGGCTTCACTTGCAGCTCTTTGAGTTCAGGAGTGAGCTCTGTGTTGGCCATGATGGTGTAGAACAATGAACGCCATTTCTGGCTCTAAAGGCAGTTATTTCTGGCTTAAGAGCTCCTGTAGATAGTTACCAGGATGGATGTTTTCAAAATTGGGTGTACAGGTTCCACCAGGCGTCACTGTAAGCGCGGCGACTGATGGGACCATGGTGCAAGAGCCGGCCATGAAGTTATTTGTATGTTCCCCTCCGGTGACAGAACACTGGAGGGCCTCTTAGCGTGTTTCTTATTAGCCGTGTGATGGGAAATCCACAGATGAGAATTCTGTTTTCTTTGCAGATGAAATTGTGGCTCTAAAGCGACTGAAAATGGAGAAGGAAAAGGAAGGCTTTCCCATTACGTCTCTGAGAGAAATAAACACTATTCTGAAAGCGCAGCATCTAAATATTGTCACTGTCAGAGTAAGGCCACAACCTTCTATTTCAAAAGTGTTTTTATTCTTGAAATGTTGCCTCTTGGCTTTTAAAATGCCTTAGAAAAGTGGTGGCTTCCATAGCAGAGCTTGTTTCTGTCAACAGTTGTATGCTACCCCTAAGACTATACAGAAATTAGCTCAAAAATGAGCCCATTTCTGTTGTGGTGGGGTTTTTTTTGTAAAAAATAACATTTTCTGTGGATTTTACCAATGGCAGGCTCTACTTATCCTCTTGCCAGTAAATTTCTGCAACTTATTTTTGCATGCTTTTTTTCTAATACTGTGTGCTTGTTTTGATCAGTTGTTTCTGTGTTTCAGGAAATTGTTGTAGGTAGTAACATGGATAAAATCTATATTGTCATGAACTACGTAGAACACGACCTCAAGAGTCTGATGGAAACCATGAAGCAACCATTTCTACCAGGTACTGTTTGCTGGAGTCTCCTGTAATTCTCAGAACTGGAAAAGCAGCCAGCACAAACCTTGGTGTCTTTTGGGCCCAGAGAACTCGCTCTGTGCGGTGCCGTGCATTGCCTTGGGATGTCCTCGCAGTGTTCTTTGGAGCGGGGACTCTGCTGGGTCTATTTTACTGATACAAGTAAAGAGGCTGGCAGTGCTGAGCCTGCGTGCTCAGGGTGGAGGCTCACGTGTGAAACTGAGGGAGTTTGCCTGAGCTACACTGGAAAAGAACACTGGGTTTTAATCCTGGCCACTTCTTATGGCTTTGAGGCATTCATTTCTGAGCGTTTTTTAGGTGCATTCCAGCTATCCAAATCAGTTTTGCTTTAGTGGCAGCTCTGGGGGTTTAACTGCTCTTGTTCTGCGACGTGGCTTTATGGTGCTGTCTGTACTGTGCTTTTAAGGCGACATCCCTTTCTCCCCTGCCCCCTTCTCCAAACAAAACAAACATTCCAGGTAGGTCTGTTCTCTTACACGCATTTGGCTTCTTTTCCTCCTTTCAGGTGAAGTCAAAACCTTGATGATTCAGTTGCTGCGAGGAGTCAAGCACCTGCACGACAACTGGATCCTTCACCGAGACTTGAAAACCTCCAACCTGTTGCTCAGTCATTCAGGCATCTTAAAAGTAAGAAATACATGCTTGTTGTAGAAACCCTTCTGTTCTGTAGGAACCCGCCTGTGTTGCAGAATCACACCGTGTGATGGCCATGTCAGGAGAGGGCCTGACGCCACTGCAGGGTTTATGGCAGGGTGTGACAAGCGTGGTCTAGGGAACGCGGGATTATTTCTGCGTGAGGAGGAGTCTGAAGTGTTCTGTCCCTGGTGAGGCGGGGTGTGACAGCCTCACGTTTTCTCTGTCAGCATCAGGGTGTTTGAGCGAGGGTTGCTCTTTCAACTCGAGAGAGTCTCGTGAGGCTTAGTAAGAATATCACTCTGTAGCAGTGCTAATTGTAGTTACTAGTGAAGACCCAGATTCTCTCTACAAAGAAAAAAATCGTATTAAAAAGTATTAAAAGTATCTAACCTTTCTCTGACTTCTTAGAACAATCTAAAAGAAAAGCGGTACCAAGAAGATCAGGACATAACAGCTTAATTTTTACTTTTAAACTCTAGCTGCCAGTTGAATATTGCCATTTTTTACTTCACAGCTGTTGCTGTTATTAAGCCTTTCTCTTTCTCAGGAGAACTGGACTGTGAATTTTTTTCTTGCTCGCTAAGGTGAAGTCAGCATCTGTTGTTGTTCTTTTGGTTTTGTTTTCCCCCTGCCACGCAAGCTTTCTGTCAAGGTGAGCAGTTACAGGAAGTCTTACTTGGCCTCAGGACGGGAAAAATGTCTTTTCCCTTCAGTGGAAAAAGACGAGACCCATGAGAAGCGGCGTGTTCCGCGTGGCTGTTTTTGAAGGCTGGAAGCCACGCGATGGCCAGCACACACTGGCACTGATAGAACGCGTGTGCTCCGTGCTGGAAACACTGATCACCAGTGTTCATTTAGGTTGGAGACTTTGGACTAGCCCGAGAATACGGCTCTCCGCTGAAGCCTTACACGCCCGTGGTTGTGACGCTCTGGTACAGGGCTCCGGAGCTGCTGCTCGGAGCTAAGGTAGGTTCCTCCTTGCTCCTCTGGCTGCTGGGGAAATGACTCTTCAGGTTAACTCCATTTTATAATTTATGAACAAAGTACCAGCACGCTTGACTCTTTATATTGATTTAGAGGTGGAAATTCTGAATCTTCAGTATTATTTTCCCTAGTAAGACACCTAAAAAGGTTCCTCCTTGCACAGACAGAAGGTGGCTGGGTGACAGAGATTTTCTCCTTTAGAATGCTGATGCGGTAGCGCTGCTGGACTGCTCGTGGGTGGGCACAAACTGTCACTGTCATCTTAGGCCCGTTTTGGTGCTTTTTTAACCTCAGTCTAAACTGTGTGATACCAAGAGCACTGGCAGCGTTCCCTACCGATTACCTGTCCCAACTGAAGCCTGGATTAAGTCAGAAGGGTTCTGCGGGCTTCAGTGAACCATGCCTCAAAAAAATACTGCACTACCACGGAAGAGGAAGGCTGTATGTTGAGTATTACTCATCTTGCAATTCACAGTAATTTTAACTTTTAAATAAATACAGCTGAGGCCTGTGCCTTGGCTACGGGGATGATGGTGTGTGTTCTGTTCAGAGTGGTAGTCCTTAAAAAAAACGAACCCAGACCCTCCAAATAAAACCCCACACCAAACCAACACTCCGTTACAGATTTGATAAGGTCTGATTTATTCCTTCTTTTCAGGAATACTCCACGGCGATAGACATGTGGTCTGTCGGGTGTATATTTGGAGAGCTGTTAACGCAGAAACCGCTGTTTCCGGGGAAGTCAGAAATTGATCAGATTAACAAGGTTTTTAAGGTAACCTTTTAACACCTGTGGATTCTGAGTAACTGGTTTTAGAGCCAGGTACATTGGAGTAATGAAAAATAAATTAAAAGTGCTCGTTGCTGTGAGAGATTCGGCCTTAACAAAAGGCTCGTTACTCTGGTCGCTGTTGTACAGTATGATTTGTGTTTTGTCTGTTTGCTCGGGATACTTACCAGCTCCTACAGCTGCATACTGAATAAGCAGAAGGGTTACACTCTAGAATGAGTTTATAAAGGAGATGATGCTTTAATTTACAGGATCTGGGTACTCCAAGTGAGAAGATTTGGCCCGGTTACAACGAGCTGCCAGCAGTGAAGAAGATGGTGTTCACAGAATATCCCTATAACAATCTGCGCAAGAGATTTGGAGCGCTCCTCTCGGATCAGGGCTTTGATCTGATGAACAAGTAAGTGCTTCTTGGGAAAACGGGGACAGGATAGTGGTGGAGAATGCCTTGTGCAGCAGGAGCGGTGTTTTGGTGCATTTAACCTTCTCAAAACACGCTGATGCATTTGAAGTTTGTCTGTGACATTCCTTGCAACGCTAATCCTCGCCCTCACAACAGCTTTTTCCAGTGTATCATGTTCTTAACATGACTGTTAAGCCTCAGTCCAAGATTACTCTTGCACACCTCTATCCTAGACAAACAGAAGAATGGTTTAGTGGTAGTTTTAGCTCACGCACGCTGCGTTCGGCTGTGTGGTGAGTCAGCTATCATACTGTTGATGGATCTTATTAAAACAATTAAATTGCAATTGAAAAAAAGGAGAAAAGCAGCACGTGCTACAGATCTTATTAAAGAATTAGGAAAACAGCAATCTGTTTTTTTTCCTAGTTTTTCAAAGTTCTGAGCTCTGTCACATCTGCTGTTCTGGCAGTCCTTTCCACTAGCTCTGCTCCTGCATTCTGACTGCATCCCAGTGAGCTTTTCTTTCAAATACTGAGAAAGGCTTGAGGATTTTTGTTCTCCTCTAATATTCCCTTTAAATTTCATGGCATGTCCAGATGTTGGCTATCGAAGCGTTTCCATGGTCAGGGCCAAACACTGTTTGGTAGGATGAGGAGTACAGGAAAACACGCTGCTGAGTTGCAGTAGGTTTAAAATCACCTCAGGCTGTACAGCTGAGTGACACTGTCTTACAGTGCTTTGTGGTGTATCAATATGGTCTCAGTCGTCTCTAAAAAACAAAGCAGCTTTGTAAAATGTTGTAACTGAACCATCCTGGATCCTTTTGAGCCATAGCTGTGTGCCCACGCGTTCCGAGGTGTCTAACGATGACACCTCTGCAAACAGACCCCTACAGAAGCTACTTTTGAGGTAGTTCCAGCTGCTGTTCCGTTAATTTTAGGTTCATGTAGGAAGCAGGCCTTTGAAAGGAGCTAGCTCAAGCGTACGTCAGCAAACATACCTGTTAATACAATTCTTTAGTAAAAATAGAAAATTTTAAATTGTGCTTCTGAAGAATTTACAATTTCAGGGCTAAAATTTTTCTTTTCTGCCCTTTTGTCTCTCATCTTCCCTCTTTCATTGTCTTCCTAAATGCTTCTCAGCTTTTTGACGTACTACCCAGCCAGAAGAATTACTGCTGAAGATGGCTTGAAGCACGAATATTTCCGGGAGACTCCCCTTCCTATTGACCCCTCCATGTTTCCCACCTGGCCAGCAAAAAGCGAACAACAAAGGGTCAAACGCGGCACCAGCCCCCGGCCCCCCGAGGGAGGCCTGGGCTACAGCCAGCTGGTAAGCGCAGCGCCGGGCAGCGACACGCGTCCGGGGGCTCAGGCAGGAGCTCTTAGTGCTGCTTCCGTGTCTCAGCCTGGACGAGACGGCTCCGTGCAGCTGCTGCACCCTGCTTCGCACAGGAAGTAGCCTCCACAGTTTGTTCAGCCTTGATTTGTTTTTTTCAGGGTATCAAAACTGACATGGGGGGTAGGCAGCGTGTTTCAGCAGGTGCTGGATAGGTGCAGGTTCCCCTTCCGTGATGGGTTCACAAATGTTCTTCGTCTTTTGCGCAGTCAGAAGTAGTTCTAGAAACTGGGAATATGCTTGAGGTGCCTGTAGAAAAGATAACTCTAGAAATAGCGCGGTTTGAACTCGGGAATCACGCTCTGCATCGGCCTTAGCTGAATTAAACGTATCTCCTAGAGATACTTTGATTATTTGGTTGTTGTAGTTTAGATTCTTGTGTCAGAGAGGGAAACAGCGGCACAGACGCCTCCTGACACTGGAATTGTGATTGCTTTTCCCAGGGTGACGACGATCTAAAAGACACAGGTTTTCATCTGACCACCACCAACCAAGGAGCATCTGCCGCAGGACCTGGCTTCAGCCTCAAGTTTTAAACTCAACAGGAAAACAACGGCAACAAAGAAAGAGAAGTGTTTGTGGGAGTGGATTTCTGAGCACCCCAGTGCTGGTCTTCGCGTCAGGGAGAACGGCTGTTTTTCACAGGGAAAGTCAAATGTCATCAGGGTTCAAGGCTCTTGCTGGGTGTGGAGTCCAACAACTGCTGCATTCCATTAGAGGCCCGGAATTAACCTGAAAAGCCAAGGATCGTTACAAAATCTGACAAAGGAGAACTTGAAGTACAATCCTGGCTTTATTCTGGCTTATTTTTAGTTTGGGTTGTTTTTTTTGTTGTTGTTGTTGTTGGGTTTGTTCCCTTGTAAATTTGTAGAATTAAAATACGTTTCTAATTGTTTGGCAGTGTGAAGGATTTCATTTCTTCACACGCAGCAAACTCGGACGTTGGTGGCGTGAAGCCTTCTGGAGTGGAAGCTTTTTCCTCCTGCTGCCCCCAGCTCTGCGCTGACACTTGCAGCACATTTTTCTCTTTATTTAAGGTAAATTGTGTGTGTCTGACTAGAGTTATGGCAAAACAACGTAACAGTTCAGAGGCTTCCTCCCTGTTGCGTGCCTTGGAGAGCGCGAGGCTGCTGGGGCTCCGTGCTCGTGGAATTTCTGGTTGCACTACGGGGCTGACCGCTGGTCGATGTCTTGTGCACTTGTATTTACAATGACTGGTGCGAAAGAAATTCTCTGTTCTTTTATAAATCAAAAAAGATTTAATATGGAGACTTGAAACTTTTATTTTCTAGAATAAGTTCTTTTAAATATGCCCTTTTTCCATAAAAACGAAGCTCAGCTTTGACTGTACAGTGCTGTATTCGAGTCCTTTCTCATAAGATGAAAGACCAGAGGAAGCGCGTTGGAATCGCTCATCCCTTCCCGGCTCTGGTTGGTAACATCCTTGTCTGGGAACAGGGAGACTGGGAAAATCCCGGGGTGTTCGTGCAGGCGGAACCGGGCACCAGGCCAGTGAAAGGCTTAATGTAAATTAAAACCAGTCTGTCCATTTCAGTCCATTTTAAGAGTTTTTCTGGGTAAAGGTCTTGGAACTGGAAAGTGGATGGAGTAAAATTGTGGGAAATCCTGAAACCAGGAGGGTGCGTTTTTCCTGTGGAGGAATGTGGAACTGTTTGCTCTTCTTGGCCTGATTGCCTGCGTGGTGCTGGAGGAGAAACGCTGCTGGTACGGGTCTGTCAGCTGATGGCTGCGTCATGTTAGGAAGAGTCTGCATAGCTGGAGATCCATAACCCACCAAAAAGCCGGTTTTTTGCAGCTCCCACAGTGTTCAGGAGAGGAGAGCCGTTTTGCCAGGCCCTGGGCTGAGCTCTCCACGATTAGCCCGTGATGCGTATTTTGGATTTCAGGCTGTGCCGTGTGTCTTGTGCTCCACGGAATCATTTCCTCCCAGCTTCCTCAGCCTTGTTGCAGCCAGCGCGGGCAGCGCTGGAAGAGCCGTGTTCCTGACACAAGGGATTATTTGCCTGAAGTTCAGTAAAACGAAGGAAAGCCTGATGCTGGGTGGTAGCAGCAATTCTGTATGGGTTTGCGAGCTTTGTGGAACTTTGTTTGTGTAGAAGGGAAAGCCCAGCTCTCCCTGTGTGCTGCAGCATCGCCCAGTTACTGCGGCGCCGCTTCTGTTGTGTCTCAGTTGTCTATTTTTGCACAGAGCGTTCACCTTTTGTGGTCCTCAGCTTGACTGACCCTGCAGAGATGCAGTTTTAAGTTTTCTATGCTGTAGTCTCAGCTTAGCGTGATGGTAAAACTGTCCCAGAACAGAGGAGAGTTCTACTGGTAGAGCCTTTCTGCTCTGATCCCGAGGTCTTCCTCAGCTGCTGGCTCGTGCGGTGCACGAGCTGCTCCGCAGTTGGGTTGGTGCTTTTCAGTAGGAAGAAACTTGTTTCTGGAGGGTCAGAGGACAACTGAAAAGGATGAACCTAAAGAAAGGAGCGATGGAGGCCGAGTCAGCACCGGCCAGGGCTCCTGCTAAATGACGCTGTCAGGGATCCTGACGTGCCACCGCTCTGGACACCTGAGTGCACCAGGCTTTGCCTCCACCACTGCTGCTGGTTTCCTGGCGGAGTCACCTCGTCGCTTGGGTGACCGGGAGGACAGCGACAGAAATCACCTCATCTCTGCTGAAGGAGTCATCAGGCGCCTAAAGGACAAGTGCTGAAGGAGGGAACTAGTCTGTTGGGACAGGATTACAGGAGTGATGAACACAAACCACAGGGAAGCAGTTGTGGGGGAAGAGATGTTCTGTGGATACCTGAACACATCAAAGCGTGGAACAGAGTAATTACAAAGGGCTTGTTGCGACCCTCCGTCCTCTGGACAAGTACGATAATATTAGGTCTTGTCTTTTTTTACAAGCTCTTCTAGTGCTGTGTACCAGGATCTGAAAAAAGGCAGCGAAACACTTACAGGGTGTAACTCGTCCTTCTCCTTCCACAAAACCTGCCCTGCGAGGAGCTGAGCCGCGGAGCTGTCCGTCCGTTTGCCTGATGCCCTGTTGTGTTCCTGGGTTTCAGCAGCCGCAGGGATCCACGCGGTTTAACTGCAAAATCTGACACTTCACTTTTTTAAAAAAAACAACAAAGAATTTAATTCTCTGTACAGCACATACTTGATAAGTTCTTTACTGTTAAAACTAACTTGGAGAAGTTTTACATTCCAGTAAGGAAGTCTCGGAGTCTCTTTTGCCAGAGGTATGGAAGCAGCTGAGTTAGAAGTTCAGTTGCGCTACTGGAGATTAAATATAAAATGCCAAAGAAACGGCTGGAATTTGAAACAGAACCAGCAGTAACTGAAGTGCTCAGTCCAGGGCCCTTGTCAGTGCTTCAGTCTGATTCTCCAGGAATAAGTAGTCAAGATTCTTTCTCTTTTCCTTACTATACAAGTGTAAGTTCCTTCATTAATTGCGTTTGCGATGATGCTCATGTGATCTTCATTTAAGGACAAGTAACCTGGATACGAATATTCCAGAAGCTCCTTATCTTTATACCAGCTGTGGTAAGAAAAATGATAGAAATTAAATACAGAGTGTCCGGCGCAGCGCAGCAGGGGGTGGTGGCTCTTCTGCTGGTGAGTCCTGCGGGCTCGGTGTAGCACCGAGGGGGCTCGAACAAAGCAAGTTGTGTACCGGGTAACACTGACAACACGGACAGCTCCGGAGTTCCGGCCCCTGGATCTTAGGAAATCTGATGGGATTTTGGGTCCTCAGTCTAAACTCCCTCCTGGACTTGGGGATATCTCTCTCAGTTTTAGACATCAGAAATAATGTGTTTGTACATCAGTAAGAGCTAAGAAACTATGAATTGAAAGGGTAAATGTACGGCTATTTTTTTCCAGCCTACGGGCCGGGGGATTTGACTCGATGAGGAGAATTAACTACCTGCGTGCTGCTCACATGGGCTGGATTTCAGCCGCCTTCAGCTCGGCAGCCTTGTTTCTGACAGCTCTGCTTTCAGACTCGTGCTTTGCAGTGAACGTGACGTTTGCAGTGAACCCCCCCCCTTTCTCCTCCGGGTGCCAGATGAGACTGTGACAAGCTCTAGAAGATAAACTGCATTCTATTTACCCTTTTTTATCATCCTTCCCCATCCTTTTTGGTATGTAAGCTGCAAAGTCTCCTAAAGGACTGGAATAAATGACAGAGCACTTACTAAACTTTGCCTTTCTTATGAATTATCTTCTGGCCGCAGCGGAAGGTGACATTCCTGCCTTCAGAAACAGTCTTGGTTTTGGTCCGTGGCGGGGGCAGAGTCGGGGGCACGGTTGGAAATGGGAATTCTACCCACCAGAGGGGAGAGGAAGAAATGGCAGAGGTTAGCGCATCTCATTACCAAGCTTTGGGCATTCCCAGATCCTTTCACAGATCTACATCACCACCTAAGGAACCCTAAAGTACTAATTCAAAACCTGCCTCTAACTGAGCAGTTCCTGGGTAGACAGGTAACGTTATTCCTGTGCAGAGTTAACAACTTGTGGCATTAAACTGACAGAGACAGATAAAAATCAGCTTGCCCATTTCATATAGAGGGTGCACGTTCAGTATCGGAATCGTCCCCTAGAACAGCTGGGTTTGTGATTATCTGGCTGCATCTTTGCACCAATCCCCCTGTGATGGAGCAAGGGGTGCCACCCTGGTCAGGGGTGCTGACCTGGAGCTGAGCGCCACGGCTGCAGGAACTCCACCTGATCCTGCATTAGGCCCTTATCTGGATTCACAGAACTGAGAGACTGGGTAAGTGATGAACATACTTGCGGAGCAGCTCAAGTCCAGCTGTGCTTGAGATGTCATTTGTCTCGTTTAAATCCCATCACTGCATCTCTTAGCTCTGAGTTTAACACATCAGTTGGGTCCAAAGGGGAAGCAGAGGCACGGGGAGTAGCTGTGTTTTCAGAAACTCCCTATCACTGGTTCAGTTAAACTAGAGAAGAATGGGACAGTTTAATGTTCTAGTCCACAACAGTTTAAACATAAAAGCTGCTCCTATTTCCAAGCCTTGGCTCAGATCCATAAGAGTCTTGGGGCTTCGTTGGAGCTGGATGGGGCTGCTCACTGGCATCTGCTGCTCGCCGCTGCGGGCTGAAGATCCTGCCTGTCCCTGCAGCAACCACAGCTGACCTGTTACCTCCTCCCTCTGTGCGAACCCCACCAAAAATCCCGGAAGAAAAGGTAGATACCGTAGCAGAAGTCACAGGTAGATGGACAGTGCTTTTTCATCAGCTTCCTGCGTTTCTCGCAGAAACCTTTTTGTGCCCATGATGGGCACATAAATAATCTGTCTTTGCATCCTGAAACAGGAGACAGGGCATGAGAGGGATGGGGGCAGAGTGTCCCTTCTGAGAAACAAACTGACATTTCACCTAAATCAGACTTCAGTGCACAGTGGGGACAGGAAACGATCTAGAGCAGGAGCAGAGAGTCGAGCAGGGTGCCGTTACTGCACGAGCAGCAGGCGAGATACGGAGCTGCTTTCACGGGCACCAGCAGCGATTCAAGAGAGCTGCTGTTTCTGAGTCCTCCACCAGGTCACTCTGAGCAGCTCAGGGCAGGCTGAGGACACGGAGTAGAAGGACCTCTCCAAAACGTTTTCTCAGAACTGCCACCTGGGGAGGTGGGAGCGTGAAGCCTGACCCCCAGCCTCCTGCCCGTCACATGTGAAGACAGTAGTGCTGGAAACAGACACTGCTACAGCTCCTTTTAGCTTTGTACAAAAAGGAGTAAAACCCCTCCTGCCTACTGCTCACTGGCCTAACAGCCTCGTCATGCCCAACGACGAGGGTCCAACCAAGAGGGCTGCACAGGACCCAGCTGACACTTCAGACAAACCCTGACCCAGAGGAGCCCAACCGCGCCCGCCTTACCGTAAAGCCTGTGAATTCCCCAGACTTCATCTTGAGAGATGGTCTTTTTCCCAGTCAAAGTGGCGTTGATGTGCATGAGGGCGTTGGGGTTCAGGGAGTGCATGAGTCCCAAGGCATGTCCTATTTCGTGAGCAGCTACGTGCACCAGGTCCGTCAGCCAGACGCCTGGAGGAGAAAGGGAAAAATCAGCCGGCGCTGGGCGACGGACACCCGCAAAACCAGAGCGAATAATTTAGCACGAGGAGGGTCCGGTCTCCTCCCAGGCTTTGCTGTTGTCTCTTTCCCACACGAGGTAAAACCCCCAAACAAGAGCTAAAATACAAATCCTATAGGCATTCGTTTTGTGCTCCCTGAGACGCGTGTTACCTTTTTTCCAGCTGAACCGGGTGTTCCCCAGTATCCAATACTCGTGGTCATCAAAATGGATTTCCCCGTTGGGCGGGAAGAAGGCGTGGGCAAGTTCCCCTGTTGTTCCATCAAAGCAGTGGTGGATGAGAGACTCCAGGCAGTCCGTGTGATTGATGGAGTAGAAGCCTGGGAAAAAAGCAGCAGATTTGGTGTTATCTCGCCCAGCCAGCACACGGACATCTGTAAACACGCGCGTTACTGGAAAAGTCTCTTATGGCATCCTGCATTTTCCAACCTACACAAAAGGAGAAATAAATGCAAAGCAACTGTCAGGATCAATGTGTGATGCGAACGACGCTCAGCCCAGCGCTGACCCCGGATTTAGAGCCGCTCCCAACGGACACTAACGAGACTACTTTCAGAAAGGAATGCCGAGCTCTCTTTACAATAGCACAGGGAAATTTAATATGGCTTTTTTGGAGAGAAATCGGACAGTGCGATGATAACCCCAGGACGTAATTGTTCCATTTTAAATGTAAATAAACAGACAGCCTGAGGGTCCCAGCTGTGAGCTCCTCCTGCTAGCATCACGACAGCATCACCGCGTGCCGTGTCCACTGGCATCGGGCCACCTGGAGCTCACGGGGCAGCAGGACAGACCCCTCGGAAGGCACATCATGTGCTTCTAAGTCGAGTCACACAATCCGGGAGCGAAGAGCGTGTTGCGAAACAATGGGAAACGTGGTGGTTATCTCAATATTGCCACCATCTGCACAGGAAATAGCTATTTCACACAGACCATAAATCCCAGGAAGAATTTACATCTGGGGTTGAGACTGAGCAGATAACGCCTCAGCACTCACATTTTTCTAGGCCTCAGAAACTCGGGAATAAACTAAGGCTGGAGGGGCAGAAGGGAGAAGAGGTGGGACCGAGAAAGATGGTGCCTCCACAGGATCAACAAAAGGGACACTAAAACCATCAACAAGCTGGAATCCATCATCTGCTCTTGGTTCTGTGTGACCTTGGATAGCTCACGTTTGCAGTGAATATTCACATTCCCCATCTGTAGAACAGGGACAATCCTGTCCCCACGGCAGATTGTGAGGGTTGATTCTTGTCAAATACCTGAAGCCTCCCAACTGCAAGATTCCCAGAAGTGTTAGTTCCGATATTAACACCTCTCTAGAGCAACGACAAACAGCTTCTGTACCTGCCCAAAGGCAAACAACGCCCCAGTTCCTTGTCCAGGAGGCCCTGCTGAGCCCACACAGCAGAGGAGTTCAGTCTCCTGGTTCACACGCTGAAACCCTCCATGTCCCTGCCGGAGGCAGGCGCAGCAGCGTCCCGTCAGGCCCGCGCGCTCTCACCTATTTTCAAGTCGCTAGCTGCGTGGCGCGGCACTTCTCTGAAGCTGAACGGTGAAACTTCGCTCCACATCCGGAACGCAGCCGCCAGTCCCTTGCGTGTGTCCCTGGCGTTTATGAGGTTCCGTGGGAAGGACAGGATTCTGTAGGAACACAGAACCACTTCAGGAAAACGCTGTTCCCTTCTCAGACATCAGCTGGAGGCTCTCAAGGCGGCATCAGACAAGTCTTTCCTTTGCTCTCACAGGTTCAAAACAGGAGTAGCTTGAACTAGATATTAAGAATATTTAGTAAACCCCCCACAGGGACTAATAATATTACTGATGTTCTTTACAGTCACATGTTCTGGACTGCAGCTTTGGTTCCTCCTCAAGCACCTCAGACAAGATTCTCTTGGAAAGCCATTTTTATCCTGATATCTCCCGGTCTGTTGAGCTGGAAGAGGCAACAACCGCAACGCAGCAGCAGACCAGGGAAGTCCTGTTCTAACTCTCAGGCTACAACACACGTGCCCACGCCGAACTGCCATTCTCTCGGGCAGAACTTCTGAAAGGGGGTTCCAAAGGATACCAAAGGTTTGATAGTAAAACAAGTTATTTCCTTTACAAAAATCTCATCGCTCGGGAGACTCCAGCGAGGCTTTTGCTCAGGCCGCAGGTACGATGCAGCTGAACTGTAAGAAAACGACTGGTGCGGGACGGCAGAACCATCTCAACGTACAGATGGCCCCGAGAAACTTACCTCGTCCGAAAAGATGATCTGCATTCGGGGAATTGCTTGGGGTGTAGCAATGGGGACAAGCTGTGTGTATTCTGCTATCCCCTCTGGCTGTTTTTTAGCTATGCTCTTTATGTTCTCCCTTCATCCCAGCACATCCTAAAGGGAGCAGAAGGTTTCGTATCAAGCCAGGCTGTTACCAGTGCAAACCTGGACAAGTAAGTCTACCATGAGGCTTTGGGATGAGCGTAAAGGGAGGAATGTTCTCTGCTCGGTGTGAAGGAGTCTGGTTCGTGCCTCCCACTCGCTCTTTGTCTGGGCTTCCAGGCAGCACCAGCCCCTGCTGTCCAGTGGGAACCCAGCACCGCAGTCAGGAGGGGCCGGAGGTAGCAGCCACGCTAAAGAGACCTTCGTAACCACGTAAGACAGTGAAAAAACCCAGTTTAGCTCCTGTGTCTCCAGGGAGGTGCAGACTCTCAGCCAGAAGTGAACCACAGGCCGTTCTTCAGCCACACCTCCAGGACTCCTGCTACTCGGAGGTTCCCTGTGACACGGACCCTGCCTGCCAGCGCTCATCTTATGAAACTGTTTCCAAGGGGATTCCCTGAACCTTGTTCTGTCTGAAGTCGCATTAGCTCTCCTGAAAAACATCCAACAATGCCATTCATATTTTCCAAGAGAGAAAAAGCATATTCCAGGATGGTCCCACCACAGCCCATGGCACTGGAGTTTCAGGGGCTGACCAACCACCTTAGTAGGGAAGAGGGCTGGGCCAAGGCTGAACACCGAACAGGACTGCCGTTGCCGTACTCCAGCAGTAAAGCCAGACAGCAACGAGAAACAGTCCAGTGTGAAAGTCCACAGGACTCCACCACCTCTGAAGCACCTGCCTGCTGGGAGCAGCACCAGCGCTGCAGTCACGCAGCCCCATCGCATCCCAAGCGCTGCGTGGAGCTGCTGAAATGCTGCTGGGTCTGAGCAGCGGTAAAAGCAGCTGGAGATCAGTCACCTGGACGGCCGCTTTTCCAGCAGGAATGTCTGAGAACACCAGGGTTAACACTCACCCACCCGAGAATTGCCAGGGGGTTTTAATTGCTGATTTGTCAGCCACCTAAGAGTTGACATCCTGTCCCAAAGACAACAGCCAGAAAGATTCCTAAAGGCGCTCAGCACTTAGAGCTCCGTCCTCCTCAAGTCACAGCACCTTTCAACAGCAGTTTCCCTCAGCCACAATTTAGGCTTGTACAGAACCGCCAGCACGAGAGTTAGGACCAATTCCCCACCTCCTGAGGGAGGTCCCTGCTTCTGGGAGGCCCGTCTCTGGAGCCTGAGTCTCCCCCGACCAGTGAGTTTGATTCTGCGCAGCTCAGCACACAGCCGCGTGTGCTACGAGCCTCTAAAGCAGTGACAACACTTCTCGTGGTCCGCAGCCGCGGGGAGAGGTGCAGCATTTACAGGAAAACTTCCTACCTCAGAGCGGCCTCAGCAGCCGTCCCGTCAGCAGCAAAGGGATTAGCAACGTTTCTACGGCTATCAGCTACACCCACGGCAGGGAAAACTCAGACCCCAGCGTCACTTAGGAATGCTAACTGTTAGGGCTAACGCAAGTCCGTACTTGTAGGTCAAGTTGAAGTGGTCCCATTTCAAGTGCCCCGGGGTGATCGTGTAGCGTTTTCTCCGCGCTGGAGGCCGAGGTGGGAAAGCTGGACTGTGCGAAGCAGAGGCACTCGCTCCATGAGGACCAGGTGACGCATCTTCCTTAAAAGACAAAACAGGAGGTTGAAAGACACGGGAAAGACGGCAGGATTGAGCAGTGCAACAGAAAAACTCCCAGGTATGAGGCACTGGGAGCTGGGGAGCACAACTGGGGAGCTCACGCCCAGGAGACAGGACCAGCGCAAAGCGTGCCCGCGCCGAGCGAAGGAGGGGCGATGCTCTCAGGAGTTCCTGGGGCACAGCTTAGATCCCACGCGCAAGGAGAGGAAGGGAGCAGCTCTTCCCAGTGCTGGACCACAGAGGACCAGCACCGCAGGCTCCCGTGAGCTGCTGCGCGATTCCAGAACAGGCACTGCAGCCGCTCCGCTCTCCTCGGAGCGCGGCACGGATGGAGCAGAAACGAGGCCTCAGCAGTGCCTGCTGCAGCTCTTCCTGGAAAGTTTTCAGTTCCTTTTCACTTTGCTGTTGCTCTCCAGCCTCGCCACAGAAGAAATGAAATGCTGGACAAATGAGTACAACAGGCAACCCTTTGTGCAGAGAGCTCTTTAAAAGCAGCACTGTGGATCTAAAATGCCTTCCAAGTAAATCGGAGCTCCACTCCTGGAAGCCCTGGAGTGCATTTCAAGCCATCATCCAGTAGAAGACATTAAATTGCATGACAGGTCTGACTCAAACTATAAAAGTCTCTTAGACCTGAGTAGTGGAGGTAAAAGAACAAGACCCAACGTGGTGCTCTGGAAGTCTACCTGCTCTGCCTCCCCTTTGCAGTTGCTAGCTCTGGGCCATCTTTGCTCCAGAGGCACCAAGACACGTCCCAAGCAGTACGTACAGTGGCACTGTGACAAAAGCTGCGCCAGCGTGAGTTTGCTCAGCCTCACAGCATGTTCTACAGAAAGCAAGAGCTCTCTTCATTTCACTCAAGGAAGAGCTGAGGCTCTGAGTCAAAGTAGCACATCCCTGGTCTCAGAGCAAGCCAGCGGCAAGAGAACACCAGAAGCCTGAAGGTACTGCCAGATACTGCCCGAAGCACCAGCACCTCTCCAGGACTCTGCTCATTCTGCCTGCTCTGCCTCTGGGCTGTTAAATTACACCAGCACAGGGTGAAATCCTGAGGCTCTCCTTAAAGCCCCCTGGGTATCAGCAGGGGAAAATTAGTTAGAAGCAGCCTGTTGGCTTCTGCTTCTACACGGAAAACTGCAGCCCCAGGGGAGGAAAATTAGTATCTTTTCTATTCAGCTTAAAGCCCTAAATCCGTAAGTGCTGAACAAGCAAGAGAAAAAAAAAAAAATTTAAAAATTTGTGTCCCTAGAGAACTTATCATCAAAATATGAAACAAAGTAAGGGTGACTCAGGCCCACCAGCAATCACTGAGTCCTGCATCTGACCCCGTCACTAGCTCAAGAAAGGTGCAGAGGGTTGAGGTCTCGTGCTCAAACGTTCTGCTCAGCCTCTGTTCTACCTCTAGTCTTTGTTCTACCTACCACTGGTGCAGAAGGATGCTGTTAATTAGAACGTGTTGCAAAATGGACTGGGGAGGGGTGGGGTACCACACGTACGCTGTAGCTCAGATGTAGGGATGACCTTGTTAAAAATTTCTCAGCAAAATTTAGATCAAAGGATCTGTTTGGATGCCAAAGAACCAAGACTATGGGAATACTCAGAACTGGAGAAGAGGTCAGACGCTCCCAGGAGGAAACCTACTTGACTCTGCGTTAAGGCCTCAAACAATCAAGAAGCTTGGGAAGTACCAGAAGGACAGGAATTCCAATTCTCTCTCTCTCAACAACTGCAGTAGACACCAACAGATATAAAGGCGGACACTGGCCAACATCCCTGCTCTACGTTATTCACCCTGTGCACTCAGACCGCCCTTAATTTACTTCATTGAGCTGTAATGGATGTAATTCATTCCCCTCTCTCACTCCAGCTCCCCCCTCAAACTAAACAGCAACATAACTCTGTGATTTAATACCAGTTAACGAGAGCTCTGAGCATGTGATGCAAACAAGGGGTGCTACTGCCAGGATCTTCCTCAACACCAACAGCAGCAGCAGATGTGAGTGCTTAGAGAAGACTTATATATAAAGACTTACATATAAAATAAACAGCTAAAATCAAGCCAAAAGCAAAAATCAAGATCAGCTTCTGAGTCCCAGAGCCTTTCTGCAGTTGCCCCTCAGCACCAGTCTGTCCCAGCGTGTCTTGCTAATGTCTGGACCTTGAAAGAGAGTTAGTATCAGGTAATAGCTTCTGTAGGTCCAGCATTAACTCCGGTTGAGCTCTTACAGCATGAGCCCTGCCTCTGGGACTGCCAGGCACGCTCAGCTGCTGTGGAAATCAGAACATATGCATGCCACATCACACTAGGCTGGGAAAGCAGAGGGACTCAGAGCAGCCAAAGCTCTGAGGGAACACAACCCAAATCTTTTGTACATTCACCATTTCGTTGCCTGCAAGCTGCACACACATCTCTAATGACCCGGTTCTACTTGGATGCATCGTTACCTTTTAGGATCCTTTGGAAAAAGGGACTCAAACAGCCATAACCTCGTTGCCTTAACAGCTATTTTTACATTATTTAGGCTGCTCGCTGAATGTATCTGTCCTCTAAAAAGAATACACATGTGCAAGTACTTGATATCCCCACTCCCCTTTCAAGCATCTGAGAATTAGATCCCTTCTCCTACCTGACTTCTCTGAACTGCAGCTCCAGCTGGGTCTCCTACAACAGCCAGCAAAGCCACCACAGGGAATACGCATAAAAATCCCACCAGGGTTCTACAGCCACTGCTCTTTTTCTTGTCATCTGAGAGGAAGCTCTTCCTTCTGTTTGCAGAAAGTTGTTCTGCTTGATCCATGTCGTTCTTTGGTACTTTTTAGAAGGAGATGTGACAGATATTAAGACATTCTCTTCACAGAAGGCATTGGTAATCCCTTCGCTCACAGTTGCACTTGGAGCATTTGTGAGGAGCCCTGCAGTTACTGCCAAAGTTGTGCAGAACCACTAGAGTTTCAAAAGGCTCTTAAAAAAAAAAAAAAGAAAAAAAAAGTAGACTTTACATTAAGCCTCCCTCCAATGTGCCAAAGATTCTCTCAGCCCCTGCCAAGTGGTATCATGTTACTGCAGCCGAAAGTTGGGCTGGCGGAGGAAAAGCAGCAAAGTGAAACAAGCTGGGATGGACATGAACGCTTTGCTTCCCCTGTGGAATCAGCAGAGGACAAATCTGCACTTGTCAGCTTTATGCAGTGAAAAAAATTGGGGGAGGGGGCAGAAAAAGGAATCCAGAAGCCAGCATCATGCCCTTGGAATGTTTCATTAGGGATGCTTAGCGCTAGAAGAGCTGTCATTTGTCATGGGCTGTCTTCAGGAGCAGAATGAAAAATGAGATGCTGTGAGAGAGCAAGCAAGGCTCCTGCTTCGGAAATTCTGGTCAGGGAGTTTACAAACACAGATGAAAGTAAACATCACCTCCCTCTTCCATGAAACTTGGCAAGTGACCTGTAAACTTCTCCTGTACTTGGGACTACCCGGTAAGGAGCTATCCTGCTCAGAAAGACAAGTATTTTCAGATCATACCAATTTGGGGTACCTCAGCTTGAGCACTTCAGAAAGACCGACCTGGAGAAGTGGTCAAGCTGTTGGGTTCTCTACGGCATCTCCAAGCTGCAGACACAACGTCAATTCAGGACTTTTTAAAAAAGCTTACTCAGAAATTCTCAGGTTTTCAGAAATAGCTGCAATTTTCTGTCTGGTCACTGAGCGCTGGATACTCAGTGGTCCTGCGATGGGGTGTCTGTAGCTATATAGTTCTGAGCAGAGAGAGGAGGAACTCTGCAACCTCCTCGTTTCACAACCAAATGGTAGGGAGGGGGTAGTCCTGTTGCAAGCCAGTATAAAACATTCCTGGGGGTATCTGAAGCATTTGAAAGGTTTCAGAAACTTCTTGTACTTTTAGTAATGAAAAATGGTTTCACTTGAATTGTTTTTCAATTCATTATCAAGCTTGCAACATTTTATAAGTTTCATGTGTTTTCAGACTAAAGTTCCTGGAGCTTTTAAACAACTCAGAATAAGTATGCCCAACGAGTCCACGTATGATTTCATGACAATTTTCTTTTTCAATTTTCCCCGAGCTCCCTCCTGGAGAAAAAGAAAAGCCCATCTTTCTGCAGAGAGGTGACAAAGTGCAGCAGTTGTTCAGATACCATGAGAAGGACAGAATAAGGAGCAACATGGAAGGAGGTTACGGACAGAATTACAAAGGAAAGCTGGCACTAGGAGGAAGAGAAAGAGCAGAAAGCGAGGGTACAGGGCTCTAACTCCTGCAGATCAAAGCAGTCAATGGCAGCAGTCAGATGCTGCCTCATCTCAGTCCTCAGGATAGCAACACCTCTTCCCCAGCAGCACAGCTGGCAGAAGGGAGCACGCCTGGGGGTGAGCCACAAACAGAGCTTTGTTCCAAAGAGTGGGGCAAATGCACCTCCAGTTGGGGTTTAAGCTGCAGTGAGAAACTGGTAACAACATACTCCTAAACTTATTGATGTCTCCAGTCCCCTGAACGAGCTTCTTACCAGAGTCTGTAGATGACAAGACACCTGCAGAAAGACTGACTGAGAAGTGAGTCTTTAAGTAAAAACCTGCCTTGAACTAGGGCTCAGAAATTTCAGCCAAGAGCTCTTCTCCACTCAAGCAGTGCTGGGTTGACAGAAAAATACTGCTAGCGAACACAGCGCAGGAGGAACGCCGAGTTTCAGCCACGGAACTGCAAACCAGCATTAAACACATCCACCTTTCATACGGCAAGTAGGAGTGTTTGAAAAAGATTTGAACTTCTGCACCGTTACAGATGCCCTCTGCTCTTGCCAGAGCAACCGAGCAGCTCACCTCTCGCCGAGCCTTCACTCCCACCTCACTCCCCGAGGCAGGGCAGTGCTGTTACCTGCACCTCACAGGTTACGACCCACGGCTGTGCAGGAGAAAAGACTTGCCTGAGGTCAAGAATGGAATCTTGCAGAGCAGGAACCTGAAATCTTCCAAGCCCCCAGTTAGTGCCTTACTGTTTCTGAAGATGTCTACATGAGCCTGAGTTTTAAAGCACAGGCTGAGCACTCACACAACCATATAGCCTGGGGGAACTAAGAATTTACTTTCTTTACATTCAGACAAAGAAAAAATTTTTGTAAAATACATCTCTGCTCAGACCTGCCCGACTGCCCCCCAGGTTTGTACCCAGAGCTTTAGCAAAAGCACATTCTTGAGGACCTCATTGTTTCTGAACACTTATTCATGCGGCTACTAGAGGTTAGCACAGCCAAGCCCTTTTCTATGAGTTACTGAAGTATTCTGAACGGGGAAAGGGGCTACACTGAACGTTAGCTCTTCATCTGCCCGTGCCACAAGTGGTGGGTGAATGGGAACCTTTAGCTGCAGAGATGATTCATGACCTCTGTGACACTGAGGATCCCGCTTCCCTGTCGAGACAGCAAGAGCGTTACACCTTGATGGCTCAGAAATGAGAGCGAAGGGTTTCTTGGGAAGCCCGTAGCTCACTTCCCCGCCACGTCCTGGGAACGCACTGCGCCCATCCACATAGAAATTCAGAGCCCGTGCATCCAACTTCACTAAACCACTGCAGAATGCTTTCAAAACTTTTAAAATTTAAGCCAAATATTTGCTCAGAAACCAGCTCAGCAGTAAGGCCAAGACAAACCTCAGTTATTATGGCAAAGAGAGTCAGATGAGGAAAGCTCTTTTGCTGAGGTATTCAGAACTTACAGATGCAACTTGTGGAGCTAAGGGAGACACAGGAACTGAATGCTGTGCACACTGCCAACGCTTCTGATAAAGGCACTGTGCTTCGGGGTTCTCTGGTGCGCGAGCTCGGGCCAGAATCCTCAGTGTCACTGCTGGCAAAAAGCAAAATTTCAAGTTAATACTTAGTTCATTAATAGTGCGCTTGTTAAATTTCAAGCACAGCTCTCTTCTGTAGATATTTCAAGGATTATTAGGATCAGAGTGCACATCTGTTGACATTTCATCTCTGTTCTCTGCCCTGGGTTAAGAATATCACGGCTTTCCCAAAAGATACTTGTGTTTAAAGGACTCTCAGATGCAGCCATTAGTGGCCTCAACTCTACAGCACTTGTCAGAATTTAAGCCCCTTTCAGAAGCTTCATAAAACTCCCCAGATTCCCTTCTAGAAGCCAGTGTTGTCCTGTGCCAAGGGCAAGAAGTTAGTCAGAAATCTGAAGTTTTATCTCTGCCTGTTCCAACAGCTGAAAATATTCCCCGTGCTTTATCAGGCACCTGAGCCCCAGAAAGGGCCATTTTTACACAAGTGTGGAGACCTGCTGCTGTAACTTCGGAGTTCTGATGAATTGTAGAGGTCTCATGTTCTCAAGTGCAGATATTTGGTTTGGACTACAGGCAAAAACTGTCATCCTGACTATATTTGGACGGAAAAAAACATTCCTGGCTTCGGTTTCTGCACAGTGTCTAAAAGCAATGGAACACATTACACGTTGAGGGAACCCATATGGTGCAACGGGGAACAGGAAAGGAAGGCAGGCTACAGAACGGACTTTGCTTTGTCTTCACGCTGTCAGCGGCAGCGACCAGGACCTGGATGTCATTTGTAGGGAGCTGGGATTTCCTAAGCAAACGGTCAGGGATGCATATCCCGAGATGTCTGCACGTCACATAAAAAAGCAGGCTCTAAACAGCTGTCAAGAGGGAATGAGTGTTGCATAATGTTGCACAAACCCTAAAATGGTCAACTAGAGACTAGGGAGAACGTAAAGGATTGGATCATTTGCACCATACAAGACACTTTGTTAAATCCCCCCCAGTCTTGCTTTGCTCTTTTCACTCTCGTTTAAAGTGGGGCTGCCGTGTAACACACAACACATGGCTACCTTCCCAAGGGCGAGTTTAAGCCCCAAAATAAAGGCTTTCTCACTTCCATGGATTATTCTTAGCGTTTCTCCCCTCCCCGCTATTCAGCGTTGTTAATTTTCAAGGTTGTTTTCAGCACTAGCTGGCTCTCTCTGCCACATTTGCCACGTTTAAGAGGGAAGCGAGCCCTGGTGCAGCCGGGCAGGGAGCTCACCGGCACCGCTTCGCTCCAGTCCCCAGAACGATGCAACAATCTATCACGACATATCCACCCTCGTGCTAAAAGGCATTACACAGAGAACCACCGTTAGTGTGAGAACCGCAGCTGTCCGACTGTCCAAACCGAACCTCACCTCTCATGAAACCTCTCATTCCTTCATGGATTTGCTGCCTGTTATTCAGCATTGCAACAAACTGCTCCCGTTTGCCTCCCCTGTCCTGAACTGGGAGTTCTACGTGGAGGGGAGGACAAAGGGGAAAGAAGAAGGACCGAACATCCGATCGTGTCTGATGGCTCAAGGCACGAGCATCAGCGTTGCATCTCCGGGCACCAGTCCAAGCCCAGCCGCAGGCAGGGGAGGGGGGTGCCCGCAGCTGAATGGGATTTACCACATATTGGCTCCTCGGTGGCCCATGTGAAAAGAATTAGCAAATCCGCATATAGCTCTTATTTTAAAAAGCACTTACATATTTATCCCTTCATCTCAACTTGGGGGAAAGCAAAAAAAACCAACCCAACATTCCTGCCCGGTTCCTGTGGGAACGGCAGTTAAAACTTGTACTTTTTCAGTGGGTCATGGACTAAAAAGGATTGTATCTGCTGTAGCAGGGAGCAACATTCCCCAGGGAGGGAGAGAATAAGAATGTTCTTTAGTCCCCAAGCATTCTCCCACTTTCTATCATGCAGCCCCTCGTGATCAGCATCTGCTGATGTTCCTAGAAAAAATCCATGGTCTGCTGAATAGCAAATGAGCTGAAAACAAGGGCTTGCTCCAGCTGGCAAAGAAAACGGAATATTTTGCTTAACTGTCAATTTGGAGCTGCAGCTCACAGAAGTGCCTGTACTGACCTGACCTTGTGTTACCAAAGAGACATGGTCTTGACCCTAGGTAGAAGCTCAGCAGTCCAGTCATGGCCACGTAGCAAGTAGAATTACAGGAATTAAATGAGGGATAAATTTTTCTCAATATATAGATAATAAAGTAAAGCATTTTCATAACCGAGTAAGTATTGCTTCCCTGGGTGGGGATATTTTTGTTGTTGCTCTTTGGAGGGTTTTGTTAATAATCTGTAACTCATCTGTGGATGGACCAATCCTCCCGACACCCTGGGAGCAGCATGGACTACCGGGAACGTAATCAAAGGAGAGCTGGGTTCTTCTCCTGACTCTGCCTTCCAACAAGCCATCTCCCTCTCTGTACTCCCTCGGTCTCACGCTGTCTGTAAAACACGGAGTTTTGGCCACACTTCCAAAGGGTTTTAGAAACCTGGTTCTGAGTATGAGATGAGCTGCCATCTTATATTTAAAGTTTTACACTAGAAAAACTCAGCAAGATCCTTCCCTTTCAAAACCATCACTGCACACGGCTGCAGGAACAGAGCTGCACTTCAGGGGATGGCAGAAGCCCCAGTGAAAACATGGAGCTTCCCAGCAGAGGACCCACCAGTCTCGTTTGTGGGAGACCAACTGGTAGTAAACATCACGCAGAAAGTTACTCCCTATCCACACTGATCTACTAATGACAGTATTCCTTTCGTCTTTAAAGGCGTGTTTGCTTGCTGCTCTGACATCTCTCGCCTCTCTCCAGCCCCTCGCTGCTCCTATAACCAGCAAGAACACCAACTGGCAGCAAAAGGAGAACGGGGAGGAGTATCTTCCCCCAGCTCGCCCCCTCTCTCAATCTCTAGCTAAGTTTAACGTAGCTCCTAACCTCAGTCCAGGTTCTTGGCTCTTTTCCTGCTTACTACAGGTGTCATCGTCTTCTCCAGCTCCAGGTTCAAGCATGGATTGGAGCAGAGAAACCCCAGCAGACTGAAAGCACAGGCCAGAACATACATAACTCGGTGAACCAGCAAGGACGCAACGCCAATCATTTCACCCAGCGTGGCACTCCACCCGCCACGAGCCACTCTCTGACCCTGGCCCTCCACGTAAGCAGGCTTATCAGGAAAGATAAACCAGCAGAACCTTCTTCACTTCTCCCAAGCGCCAGACTCCCGTGGAGCTAAGCCTGTCACGGGGGACACAGCTTGCCAAAAACATACCTGGCACACACGGGCATCTGCTCGCCTTCCGTTATCTCTTGTTCCATGGCTCCACTGACCATCTTGTTTCTTCTGCTGCGGGGCAGCAATTCCCTTCTTCTTACTAGGAAAATGAAAGGGTCAAAATGGTGCTGAACAGCTCAACTCTTGCTCCTCCAAAGGAAGAGGGAAACGAAAGAACACACTCCTGACCTGAACACTGCTTACAAACCGCTCCTGCAGCTCTTAAGCAGGTATATTACGCTGTGCAAAATTCCATCTCTAAGTTGGCCATACAATGAAAACAACATCAGGAGGTCTTGAAATGGACCCTGCATTTTAAAAAAAATGAAAACATGAAATTGAGGGGAGTTCATCTTTCACTACAAAACCTCTCTTCATTAGCCAGGAAAAAAAAAAAAAAAAATTAAAAAACCTCTCAATTTTCTGCAACAGCTGCACAGCTTGGAAGTCAAAGGCTGCAGTCTTCCTACAGTTTTTTTTTTTTTCCTTTAGGGAGAATAATCACTTGGAAGCCGCTCTTCATTTAGTATCCAAAGAAATTATTAAAAAAAAAAGAAGCAGATGCTCCTTGTTGTTTTGGGTTTTTTTTTCCTGAATAAACGGACACCTTAGGCTTAAGGAATGAGAACGGCACCACAGATATTGAACATTTTGCCACCTCTGCCCCCTCTTCCCCAAGCGCCAGCAACACACGTACTTTTAACACACATGATGAAGTATCAGTTGATTTTACCTTTAGTAAACTGCTTTTGGATTTGATGTAGAGGCTTGTGAAAAAACTACATTAAAAAAACCCCAAACCACTTAGAATGGGGTTGGGGTAATATATGGTCTGGAAAATTACTGACTTGCACCAAACAGTGGTTAAAGCAGCTTTTACATTTTAGATGGCCCTGTCTCGTGCCTTTCAAAACCAGCCCTTGCACAGCACTTTTCTATTCTACTACGATACAGCAAACATTCTGGGGAGGTCTGGTTTATCCCAAAGGAATTTACACTACCATGAACTTCTAGGAAAGAAGTAAACGCATCTCTGCATCTCTGATTTTTACCAAAGCCGGTTCTGAAATTCAGCTTCAGGTTATTTGGGTGTTAAATCAAACCCCACAAAATAATTTAAGGGTTAAATCTGATGCATTTTCAGAACTCAGAAAAAATCCACTGAAACTGTAACGGCCCCAAGTGAACATTTCAACAAAGATTATCTACAGGAGTTCAAGGCTGTGACATAAGAATTTCTCACAACACCGAGGGATTATGAAGACAAATATTCCTGTAATCAGTTTTCCTGTTACAACCATATATTCCACAAAATTTAGAAGGTTTGCCACCTCTTTGCTAATGAACAAAAATAGCAGAGGGACACGGTATTTTTGTTCGTTTTAAATATTGCTTGCAGTATGTAACAAACAGTACGCTCGTGTATAATTGTGTCACTAAAGGTACACACCACACGCAAACACGTACGCACAGAGACACACGCACACCAGCCCTACGCGTCGCCGCTTCCACCAACAGTTATTTTACAGGATGGACTCAGAAGGTGATATTTCTTCAGTCAGACAGCTGGAAAACACAATACAGCTGGATCCGTATTTTAGCTACTGTTTGTACATTCATTTTAATGCTCAGGAAAATATATATTTTATTTTATTAAGTTTTGCTGCAAAACAAAGAAACAAAAATGAAATCCCTTTTTCTCATATCTTAATTATTACTATTTATTTTCTTTACACTTTGATTGGAGTATTTAACACCTGCCTTTGGCATGATGGATAGAAAGCTCAGGAGTCTCTGAACACATGGCTGTGCCAAAAAAAAAAAAAAATGGAAGAAGAGTGTCACTTAGAGGTTAGAAATACTTGTTGTAACAACATATTTTCTCCAATCAGTGTTCACTACTTTATCTCTAAGGCACACACTCTCTTTAGGATCCCGTTACACCCAGATTTGCCTCTGTCAGTCCAAGTTCCTGTTGAGCCCATGAGTTCGGGTCAGCGAGCGTGCTGTCTCAGGACGTTACCTCCCCGCCACCGACAGGCATCGGGGGAGCTGACGCCACGACCGCTCTCCTCACACGAAGCACAGACACACGCTTTGCCATTGCCTGCCAAGGTACGAGGGATGTCCTCCTCCAGCACCTCCTTCCAGAGCAACACAAGGCTGCAAATCTGACGCTGCAGGGCACTGGACATGACGCGGTCACTGGAGTTGGATGCCACTGAAAAATTCTGTGTATGGAAGTCGTCCTGCCTCTGGTCTGAAACTCTCTTCCCCCTGCAGCAGATAGGACAGTGTTCTTCACTTGAGGTCTTTCTGATGGGTCGGCAGCATAGGGTGAGGGGGTTGCCTGCCCTCAAGCACCGCTCCTTGGCCTTGGGACAGTGTAAGTAGAGGGGACTCCCTCCACCTCCACCTCCACCCAAGTCACATCAGTTATTTGCTTCCCTCTCTTTCAGGATGGCTTTGCAGATAGCCCAACACACCAGCCTGACTAGCGCTTCTCATCTAAAACGCAAACAAAAAAGGAAGTAAAGGAGGGAGGTGGGAACGGGAAGGGAAGCAAGCGCATCCTTAGACAAAGATCTGAATCCTCTCCCGGATAGCCTGCCGGCAGATGGGGCAGACAGTGAGGGCTGTGCTGCAGTCTGGGCAAGAGCCATGTCCGCACTGGAAGACCAGTTTGATTTGGTCATCGATGCAAATAGGGCAGGTGATGCGCTCTTCCATCTGCCGGTAGCGGTTCTGCAGCTCCTCCATGAGCTTCCTCTGATCCGTGGATTCAGAGTTTGGGCTGCACTCCACCTCGGTGCTGTCTGCAGGGGTGGAGAGCAGGAAGAGTTAGTGACTGGTGTGCTCTGCCTCACGCAGCGTCTCTTTAATTAGAATCTGCCCCTCAAGAGTTCAGACTAAACTCTTCAATGAGCCTTATCCAGGGATTCCTCAAACAAGAAGCCTGAGATGATGCTTTTCACAGACTGGCCACTGTTGCCTTCCTCCGTTTACTTGCTCAGCTGGTTTGTGTGTGTGTGTGTTTTTGTTTGAGTGAGTTTGGGTTTTTTTCCAAAGGAAACAAAACATTGTCTGAAATGTCCTGCTTTGGTGTTTTGCAATAACGTTCTGCTGCTGCCTCCAAGAGAAAACGTTCAAAGCTGGTCGTGGTCTCTGCCATACTAGTGCGGGAATCCTTACAGCGCTATGAGTACTATGTTCTCTCAACCTCCTGTTCACATTTGGGATTCAAATTCCTGGTTACATCTCCCAGAACAATCACGGTAAAACAAGAAGAAACCATTTGATGGTTTCTACAACTTCTGGTGACTTTTGCATACATGAAGCTACACAAAGAGAGTCATTTGGTTAACTCTATGAAATGAAAGAACCCCAAATCCTGGACAACTGCCAGCTTAGGTAGATAGACTCCCCCTCATCGCAGCTTAATACAGCCCACTGTTCTTCCTCTGCTCCTCAATCTTTGATTTAGCTTTACCCTTGAATATAGATGTCCCTTTCCTCAACATTCTGGAATTAGCTGCATTTCAACAGTGCAAGAAATCATTTCAAATCCATGAAGGTGAAGCCAGTCTGGGGACAGGGAGCTTGCTAAAGGCAAACACTGACGACATCACTGACAGGGAATCCTGCTGATATTTTCAGAGACCTTGATGTTCCTCTTTCAGTGGAAATTTGTATGCAAATGTCTCATTTGGAATTCTCATTATCTTGTTGCCAATCTGTAGCTCCTGCCCACCGTCAGGTGCCCTTGCTATTGTCTGCATGATGGAGTTCCGAAGGGGATTTCTGTCTCTGCCAGCTCTGTATGTCCAACGCCACGAGACAGATTCTCGGTTCCCTTACGCTTTTGTCCAGGCATCAAGTCACAAGACTACAGCCTGACTCCAACAAAGGAGCCCACAATACTAAGCCATGAGTGGCAAGACATGCAATTAATTTTCACGTGCACTTCCCCTAAGAGTGATCTCAGCTGGAAAGACATCAGCTCTCACAACCGCTACGGAAAAAGCTTTCAGTGGACAACCTGCGTTAATTCTAAGGCAAGTGCAAACCTGCCTCTGGATTGCTGACATGGACAACATTGCTCATTCTGGACACTGAGTAATGTGGACAGAAGATAATCTGTTTAAAACTGGGATAAAGAGCTTTATTGAAACAATCCAGCTCAACGATTCCTGGAGAGCTGGCTAATGCCAGCCCTGCGCAGGCACTGCAGTTTCAGCCAAGGGAGAAGCAAGGCTCTCACAAGATCTAATTTTTACTTTCTCACAAATTTTCACTGTTAAATCACTGCATGTGACTGGCACATGAAGAATCATATTTGCCTTCAATACACAAAATAAGCCAGGCAAAGGACAAGCTTCCTCAAATGTCCTGTCCACGCAGCCTGAGCTAGACCCACTCCACCTGAATCGACCCTTTCCTCTCTAACGGTGGTCAGTGCAATAGGCACACACACCCCCCAAAAAACCCCTGAACAAAAAAAATCAACTGCCTTCATTATCCTTATTTCACTGAAAATCATTGATGCTGCTCCAGCTAACGCTGTGCAGGACCCTTCCCACAGCACTTCACAGGAGGAAGAGCAAACGTACCTTGTTTCAGTTTTTTGGTTATTGTCACCTGACACTTGATGCACTTCTTCATTCTCCTCGAGCATTCTACAAATGATACAAGAAGAGATTCCAATTAAGCCCACTGATGCCAGAATCAAGAGGAAGACAACAAACTCAACATCAACTTTGAACAGCCTGAGACCTCTCTGGATGATTAAGAGATGGTTTCTGCACTGAAATGATGTGACACTCTACCTTCTTTTTGAGCTATGTTCCAGTCTCATGGATAAGTCTTTCCTACACCAGTAGCAAATACATCATTTTTAAGTCCTCAGTGCCCTGTGCTGCTGGAACTGCTGCACTGTGGATCAAAACAGGCCCTTGCTCTGAGGGAAAAGGCTGCAGCTCTGGCTCACGGTCCTCACCAAACTCCTTGTGTCAGACTGGGAGTGCCTCGTGAGATAACAAACTTACTGACATGTTTGAGCAGGCTGCCATTAAAAGA
The DNA here is from genome assembly GCA_013400335.1 of Eurystomus gularis. Taxonomy (NCBI): domain Eukaryota; kingdom Metazoa; phylum Chordata; class Aves; order Coraciiformes; family Coraciidae; genus Eurystomus; species Eurystomus gularis. The sequence continues at coordinate 236,834 of VZZY01002049.1, read as the reverse complement.
ACTGAAATACAAACCAGTAACAAAAGCTAGAGAAGAGGGAAATCCTTCTCTGGAGGTTTTAGATGGATAAAGCACTCCCAGCTAGAACTGAAACATCTGACTTTCCTTCTGAATTATCCAGGGCATCTATAAGCACAAGCAAAGCTGCCTGGGCTCTCAATCAGAAGGTAGTCAGAACACTCGGTGCTTTTCATAGATAGCTTTGGACATCTTATCTAAGATGGTGGTGCTGAAATCGTGCTGGGGTTGTTTTAGGACACAAACAGCACAATAGCTTTGTGTCTAAACACAGGTTGATTTATGAAAGTCCAGCCAGGGAAACTACGTGGTGGAATGGGAGGATTTTTTTTTAAGAAGGAATAAAAACCAGAATGGACTTACCTTCACACACAATACTGTGCTGGCATGGGAAGAAATGGATGAGCAAGGCCAGCTCTGAGCAGACCAGGCACTCTGTGGGGACTGCCACACTCGAGACACTAAGGTTGGTCATTGTGTTGGGGGTGGTGTGCACACGGCGAAGGCTGCAGGTGATGGTCGAGCTATCCGAAGAAACCTGCTGTTCCCTGCAACCAGGAACATGGGACAGAATTTGAGCTGCATGCTCCAGGTCCTCCTTCAGCAACCAGGTAACACTGTATTGACCCCTGGCAAACACTCCACGTGGAGACAGAGCAGTAGATGCTCAGGTACATAAACTTGTGAACCTTCATTGCCCAAAGTGGGACCAACTCAGCCTCTAGGAGCCAGGATTCTGACTGGATCTATTTAAAATGAAAGGGAATGAGCAAGGATGACTAATATTCACATCAGCTGAAACTGCTCTCCTGGAGGGCAACAGTAAGGTTCTGACAGCACAGTCACCTGCTGCGAAGAGTCAGCCTTTAGGAGCTATTTAAGAAGTGCAGCCCTAAAGATCCTCCATACTTGCAAGTTCCTGAAAAGCGCCTGGTGTGGGTGTCTGGGATTTTGCCTCTCACATAATACAGGCTTGGATTCAGACTTCTGGCCTGGCATTATGAGCCCCAAATCCAAAGCCCTCAGCATCTAATTCAATACTCTTCCTGCCAGCCAGACATCTGCCAGCTAGACCTACTACCGAAACAGCAAGAATAATTAAGGATTGAACAGAAGAGACAAGGATGGTCCAAACATCTTCAGTATTGGTCTTTTGATACAAAGTCAGGAAGTTTCTGGGAGGAACCTGCTCTCTGGTTTCCTACCAAGGTGGCAGTAGCTTCATTATAAATGCCTATAAACCCCAGATACTCGTCCTCTTCCAGACCTCTGAATTCCAGTCAGACTCACCACGCTCAAGAAGGAACAGCTAACTATCCCATCCTGTGTGCGATGCTGGGCCAGCCCATGGCCAGTCTACGGCCTGGGACACAGCCCCCAGTCTGCAGGGGCTGCCTTAGCTCCGCACACCCCCCAAGACCCTCCAGTCAAACCCCAGCACTGAAGCTGAAACCAATGTGCTGTCAGGAGAAATGTCAGGCTGAAAGAACTGGCACTCTTCAAGAAAAAAACCACATAACCCAACGTGTACTCCACTGATAAAATTCCTGTGGAAGACGTTTAAAGGGACACCTTTCACCTGCTATTTCCAGTGCACCAGAAGCCCTGGTTCCTGGTTCCTCCTCCAGCAGCAACACGACTGCAGGGCTGTGCTCCCAGATCAAACAGAACTCTGCTTTCACGTTTGCAAAGTCAAAATCCAAACGAGTGTTTCTCAGAACCTGAGATAAAGCCATTTTTTGACTTGCTACCCTCCCTTTGGCATTTTCTCATCTATTTCTCTTATCAGTTGAAAAACAAGCACTTATCTAGCTCTGGAATCAATTCTGTAGATTCTCATGCCCACTCTTCTGTTGCATTTCCTCTCCATTTAGACTTTAAGTATCTATAAGTGCAGAATCCAATGAAAGTAAAACAGAACCGAGAATTCTCTGCAAGAGAGAAGTTGCTCTTGGCCTCAGTGGCCAGCCTTCTCAGTCTGCCTCAGGGTTCCAAGTCAAGAGGCTGAGTTCGCACCGAGCAGTATCAATCTGCTTTTCCCCAACTCTGTCAAAGCACAGTATGCAGCCTTAAACAACCCCTCCAGAAACACAGGGGCAGCAACCAGCTCCAGATGAAACAGGAGGTGCTCAGACGGACATCCAAAGTGTTTCAAAGGTGTTTCATCCCTCTGAGATAAAGCCCTGCAGGCGGTGACACCACAGTGCCGAGGGCGCACGCTGACCTGGCAAGGAACTCTACTGTAGCTAGTTTATCTAGAGGACGTGATTTACCTGAATTTCTGTGAGAAGTCTTTGACGATCTGGACAATCCTTCCATCTGTAATGAGGTCTAAAGGAGACTTTCCCCGATGGTTTGCATAATTAATATCAGCTCCTTCTTGTGCTAAGTAACATGCAATTGCAGTTCCAACATTCAGCTCTACATTTCCAAGAAAGCCAGAAGCCTGCAGCTAAAAGATGTTGAGAAACACTCTCTGTTAATAGAAAAAGTTTGTTGCATGGCTTTGATCTGTATCAAATTCTAAACAAAGTCTTAATCCTTGTACTTACAGTTTTAAAGTGCAATTTAGCATTGTTTTTTGAAAGCACATAAAGATCCTTCAGCATGTAAATAGCAGATTCAAACCTTGCATTCCGGGAACAAGAGTGCCTAAGACTGGTCCTAACTGGTGCTAATCATTACTAATCATAGTAACAGGCACTGAATTCTTCAGGTAGTGAAAAAGAAGTACTTGAAGACATCACAGCACATTACCCAGACTAATTAGAAGTCAAAAAACATTTTTCGCTGACTTAAAAGACCACAGTATGTAGATCAAAGCAAGTAAAATTAGATGTGAAGAAGTCCGCAGCATCTAGATATAGTGTCACTGTAAATAGTATTGGGAATGACACGCACAGAGCCCTCATGTTCCTTTAAGACTTTCTGCATCCAGGACGAGTTATTGGCTCTCCCTAGCACAAGCTGAGACCCAACAACTAGTGAAGCTGTTAGGCAGACATTCTGTGAGATGATAAAACCCACCCTTGCTGCTGATCCCTCTGCTCATATTTACAGAAATCCAGAAAAAAACAGTGATTGCTGGGCTGGTGTGGGGTGTCTCTGTGGAATGTCAGTGGCTGAATAAGTCTGAGGAGCTGAGGCTGGAGCATCTCTGGCCATGCACTTGAGCCACCAACTCACACTATCAACACGGGTAGGTAGCTTGGTAGCAAGCAGAAGGGAAGAAGAGCAATGCACAAGGCTTTGCCAAGCCCCAGCAGGTACAAAGGAGGAATGAGTGGTTTGTCACACAGCATGTAGCCCCAGAATGTCAGTTTAATTTCTTCTGATCATTTCAAATCACAATTTAAAAAAAAAAATCTATGCCAGATTTTCCAGTGTACTAAATTATCCCTTCAATGGAATCATTCTCATTCCACCCATAAGTATAACTAATGTCTACACTGTTGGTTTGCACTGCAGATCAGGGGAATGCACATGTTGGTATTTACACGGATGGCAGAACAGTTTGAAGGGCTAATTTAGTATCTTTGCCAAAGAGCCAAACTAGGTTACCAGTCCTTAGCATATCATGCACTGATTTCAAGAAAAGGCCTTTCCTGGAAGACCTCACGTATCATGAATACAGAGCAACACAGTGAAATCCAGTTCAGGCTTTGTAACAACGCCGCCTTTATGCTTCGCCCTGATATGTCTCACCTCTCACATTCTGCTCTACATCTGCAGATAACTGGGGTGGTTGTGGTTAGCTATCCTCATATTTTCCATCCCATTGGATGGAAATGAATTGCTGTGGTTCTGGGGCATGAATTAAACCCAAGACTCTTGGCTCTGCAACTGGATTAATGACCTTTCCCATCTCAAGAAAGAAGCACACAATGCTAATAAAAAGTCGAGGGAGACAGTATGAATTGTTGTCTGACTATGTGAAGTTTCATGCTATAAATTCAAGCGTGGCCTCAGAGGATCTATTCTTGCTTTCCCACAAGCAAGGTTTGTTTCCTTGCTTCCCATCTAGACTAGCTTTACACAATTTCCCTGCTTTCCTCTGCGCCGTTAGATCCCGCTATCTGCTGTCATTCTAACATCAATTTCCTGCCCTTGGTGCTGGAATTTCTCCTACTCGCAGCTCACCTTGGAAAGGAGGGACAACCCCATCTCCCCTTCACGTTTCTCCATCATGACAGACATCAGCTGCTGCCGTTCCAAGGCAATGTGCATGGCTGTGTCCCCATCCTCATCTTCAGCATTGACATCACTGCCTTCGCTGACCAGCAGTTGCACCATCCCAACGTGTCCCTGGATGACAGCCAGATGCAGTGGTGTCTGGTTACGGTTGTTCTTGAGGTTGACATCACAGCGACCCTTGAAGAGAAGAATTGCATCAGGGTGAGTTGTTGCTGCTGAGTTTGGCTGAACAAGAGAGCTGCAGCTGTGCTGCTTGTGGAGGCTCCAAGCCTCAAGTCCCTTTTTGTCAGGACAGCAGTAGTGACCTCCAAGAGAGCTACGTGATCCAGCCCTCTGTATCTTAGCCATCCATATAGGCCACACACCTCAAATATCAAGACAGAGGAAATGGGAAGATACCTCCAGGAATGCCAACCCCTGTTCTTCAAAGTTTGGCAAACAATGCCAGCTCTTTGAAGAGACAGAGACATTCTTCTGAGTCCCAGCAGCATTAACTCAGTAGTGCTTTGGAAATGAGGGGGTCTGGGAGTGGGACAGATGGGAGGTTTTGGTGGTGGTGATTTTGTTGCTTTTCTTTTTCTTACCTCTTTGATGAGAATTTCTGCCACTTCTTTGTGATTATTGAGAGCAGCAAGGTGCAGGGCAGTGAAGCCATCTTCCTTTTTGGAGTCAACCAGCTGCCGAGCTCTTGCTAGAATCTTCTTTATGGCTCTAGAGTGTTGGAGGTTAACAGGGATGGAAGTGTTACTTTAGCAGGAAGGAAAACAACGCAGAAGAGACAGCCCTGCCTCTTCTGCTTAGTAGATACAAATGTTCATGTTTTAATAGGCAGCGCTATGGGCTGGCATCTCTGATGCAGAGCACGCCCTCTAACTCACAGATTGAATTACAAGAATAAAACAAAAGCCCTCAGTGATCATTTAATAAAGTACAGTGAACCCACACTGCTATGAAAATAACGAACAGATTTATCCTTGGAAGAACTCAAGAGGCTCTCACTTAGACATAGTCTTTTTAAGTACTGTTTACTACAGACCTTCTGTCCTTCCATGTGTGAACCCAAACATCTAAGGAGACTATCCACAAGCTTACAGATTTCCTAGCCAAGCTAGAGAGGTGTGAGAAAGATGGGATGGCAGAAGCAGGCAGCAGCTTCCTGTGAATGCATGGAGGAGGGCAACAGCTACATCCAAATACCTAAACCCAAGACATGTATAACCAACCATTTCCCCCCTAGCTATCTGGAACTACATCTGCTGCCTTCTAACTGTCAAGATGGCAAGCACGAGTAAACATCTGTAAAGGAATAAAAATGAAAAAGGTCACTTACAGCTTGTTGCCTTTCAGAGCAGAATAGTGGAGCAGGTTGAAGCCTTGACAATTCTGGACAGTGAAGTCTATGTTGGGTACTTCGGTGAGAATCTCAATAACAACTTTGTAATCCGCAGTGATAGCGTAATGCAGGGGAGTGTCTCCCTGGGAATCCTACACAAGGACACCAAAGCAGAGTCCAGGTTACCTACCTTAGAGTGTCAAATGAACAGGCTCACCCTGAGGGACAGTTCAAGACAAGAAGATACATAGCATCACCAGGTCACACCAACTCCAGGCCAAACATCTAAACATCACTGGCACCCACAGCAGTTTCACAGCCTCCATGAAACCATTTCCCCAGGGCTTGAAACCAGCTCCTGAGTAGACAAGTGCTAGCATTCCCAAATAGCTCTGGAGAGACTGACCCAGCACAGTCCAGTCCCACCATCATACAAGAACACCCTCAAAATGGGCTGGGTCAAACTCACCATCACTGCCCTTCAAGTTCCTAGATGCCAGTCTTAAAAAAATCTCATGACTCCTTATGCTGAGAATGGGAGTGTTTCAACAACACGCATTAGCAGCAGGGCAGCTCTCACCGGGAGCCTGAGTCCAGCACATCAGAGAGAGTTCTACTGGACTGAGCTGAGCAGACTCACAATGATGAAGCAGCAGACCCAAACCCGGACATTCAGAGTACCAAAGTTAGAGTAATACTTCCTCTGTGCAATGCACAGTAGTGCCATTAAAGATAACGGCCTTCAAAGTCTACGAAGAAACAAATGGTGCAAGACAAAGACACACCTTCCCCCCCCTCCAAAAAACCCAACAAACCAAAAACACACTCCCCCCAAAATCCCCCCAAACTAAAACTTACTGGGAGGTTGACATCGCAGTTGAGCTCGCAGAGGGTCCGCACCACCTCTGTGAATCCTTGACTGACAGCAACGTACAACGCTGTGCACTTCGCGTTGTTCAACAGGTCTGTGCTGGCGCCTTTACTAATAAGCACACGGGCAACCTCAGCCTGGTTTCTGATTTAAAAGCAAGGAGTAAGCAGATTAGATTCAATCCTGTGCAGACCGTAAATTCTTCCTCCTTGCAAGGCAATGGAATGTCTTGGTTTTTTTATCCTTTTGACCTCATCCCACCTCCTCTTAGTATTAAAAAAGACCCAAACCACACCACACAACAAAACCTTCCTAATTTGTACTCTAGAATCTGCTCTCCCTTTGCCTTAAATCAACAGGAATCTCTCGCTCTTAACAATGAATTCTTCCCTGGTAACTGACAACACAATTCAGCCTTCATCTTTCTCTGAAAAACATACGCACTTAGAGAAAACAATCAACCAAACTAATCCCAACCAACCACACCACCCCCGAAGCCCTCTGAAAAAAAATCTAATCACAAAAACCTCCTTATCACTTGTTCCCCCCCAGAATTTCTAGCACAAAGCAGACCTCGCTTGTGGAGGTTAAATAGTGCACTAAGAAATGAACCTGTGGCCCTGAAGCTCAAAGGCCAGTTTCTAACATAAGGTAAAATCAGAGAAAATCCTTCATCAGCCACACAACCCTCACACAGAAATGTCCTTTTGCAGCCCTTTAGGTCTTGTATCTGAAATGGCAAGAGGAAGATACCCTACCCAAAAGCTGCATAGTGCAGGGCTGTATCCCCTTCTTCATCCCTTAGGTTGACAGCGGCGTGTGCCTGCAGCAAAATCTTCACAACATCCAGATGTCCCTGATAAGAGGCGATCTGCAGGGCAGTTCTACCCTGGTTCTTTGCGTCGACCTGCGGGAAGGGCAGAGACACAGCACAGAGCTTGGTTAGGTAAGACCCTGCCTTGTGTTCAGGCTTTAGCTCTGCTCTTGAGCAGGCCTGGCAGGGTGGAAGCCACTAGCTGCAGAACAGCTGCAGGCTCAGAAATGGTAAATAGAATCCGTGCCCGCTGGTTCTGCTTTATGGACACCAACTACAGGGCTGACCTTGTCCCAGGGTACTCCTAAAGGGAAAGGGGACAGCACATTTAGTCAGGAAGGGAGAAGTGAGTGAAGAGAGCTGGAAGCCAGGGCTCTAATTGCATCTCTGATGCCAACTCCCTCTATGTCTGCAAGCAGAATACTTCTTGACATCTCTGCCAACAATTCCTTTCCCAATAGGAAAATGTGTGAGGAGATGAAATTAGCTTTGCATAAGGCTCTGAAGATGCCAAGTCCTCACTGTTCTATGTTACTCCAGGTACTTCACCGGACACAACAGCTGGAGGGTATATCACGAGGTTGAAGTGCTGCAATGTGAGATTTTTGAGAATCAAAAAGGGACTGAAGAACAAAGTGATGCTGTATGAAAAGTAAGAAAAAAAAAAAAAAAGAAGCCACTGCAATCAGTGGGAGGCTAAGGAGAAGAGATGAAGGAGCTGGCAAAACCTCAGCAGACTGGCAATGAGAACAGAGTGGGTTTTTTTTTCCCCTGCAGCTGGTTCTATGCAGCAGTCAGGAAAGCAGGACAGGCAAGACTTCCCTTGATTCACTCAAAATGATGGGTGAGTCACTTAGGCAAGGAGGTATTACAGGCCACTGTGTTATTCTTCCATTTGCACAAGACAGGCAGTGCTGATAAGCTGGAGCAGCCCTGGCAAGCAATTCCAACTTGCATTACAAAGTAAGCCTCAAATCCAGCCTCCTCGTGTTGTGTATAACACTCTAATACAATTAACTAATTTATTACTATAAATATTAGAATAGAAAGAAAATAGAATAGAAATAGAAATCTAATAAAAATAACTAATAACAAAATAGGTTCCTGACTCTCAGCACTTTCTTATTTGGGATAAATTAAACAATTGCAGGTATTTGTCTATTCCTCCCATCTCCAGGGGCCACACTATCTTTGTAAATGAAGAACTATAATAAATACCAGACAAGTAACCACTAAATCAGCTTCACAGGGGTTCCTTCAGAATCGATTCTAGTTTTCCCGGCTCACGCATCCAGCTTTTCCTGCCAGGCACGCTGACATCGCCTCAGCAAAACTTATGGTTTGTTACCAATGGTTTCCAAGGACCCTGCTGAAAAACTTTGTTCTCTGGTTCTCCTTTTCAAGCCTGTTCATAAACCCTGTACCCCTCACTGAAGGAGCTTGAACCTTCAAGCCGGCAGCCTGAAAGAGCACTGATCTGAGTGGCTGTGATCCTAGCAGTTTGGAACTGTTCAGCACCAAGTCAAGCCCAGTTCCCTGCTCCAGTCAGACATGAGATAAGACACTGCACAGACACGCTCAGCATCAGGATCTGGGCAGCTTTTCTTTTTCCTGATTCCAACAATATCATTTTGCAAGGTCATCTCAGGACAGACACATTTGGCCAGACACAACCCACAGCTTTCTTTTCAAACAGAGGCTAGATACTCAAACATCTTGCTACTGTTTTTATATAGAGAAATACCTCTTCCCCTAAATCTATAGCTATGGTGTCCATACGGGAAATCTGCAAAAAGTCACCTCTGGAAATGCGCTGTAAAGACTTAACTCTAGTTCTGTTTTAATGCCACGAACTGAAGCCATAAAATACGCACACTGAACACACAAATGCAATCCTAAATTGCAGCAAAATAATTTTCCAGCTGCTAGGAGCTAATACTAGGTCTGAAAAATCTATTCTTTTTCTCCCATCCTTTTCCCCACTTGACTAAAAAAAAATTATGACAGTATTTTAAAGAAAAGCAACAAAAAGTAACCGTTCGGGATGTCTTCAGAACTTGCCTTATCTGGGTACTTCTGAAGGAGCTCCCGAACTTTGGCTGCGTTGTTGAGTGCTGCACAAATGACCAGGCAGCCCGCATGCTCCGACTCTGTCTTCTGCGACAGCAATTTCTCCAACACAGTAATCAACGTACCTGGAAGGAATGGGAAACAGCCACAGGTTAAGAGGGCCAAAGAGCACGTGTATGTATGTGTACAGTTGGCACAGCTCTATAACCAAAGTATGGACCTGCTGTACCTCTAATACTTGGCTCATGCAAAGAACTTCACAAATTCCCGGCTTACACAGAACTTCTGCTTCACAAGTCTGACGTTCTGAGAACGCAAGAGACATGAGACCATGCTAGAGAAGACCAGCACAGAAAAATCACTACTAAAAGGCAAATAATCTGAAGAGGAATGCTTAGTTTAGGGAAGGATGCTGTACAGAAGACAGACAGGCCCTTTCAGATGGGCCCTTAAAAGTCTGTACTTTGTGTGCTTGAGAGGACAGAAGTGTTACAGCTCTGACAGAGCAAAGTTAAAAAGCTTGGGCCCATACGCAAGTTCTCCCTGCAGTCTAACCTGAGCAAACAGCTCAAGACCCATCTACATTGCAAAACAAAACAGGTCTGTCCTCTCTCCTGCAGGATCCTGACATCTAAAGGAAATAAGTATTGTGAGGCTACCAAAAATTGTATGATCAGATGTGCGAAACAGACAAAACCCCCTCTACACATCATGTGATCCCAAACTCAATTTCAGGATGGACCGGGCAAAATAATCATTGATTTGACAACACTTCCAAACAAGGACCTGGGAATATTTCACAAGCATTCAAGAACTAGGATCTTCCTGCAGGAAATAGGCGGAAATTGAGACAGATCAAAGCAGATGCAAATACTGAACCTAGGGCAGTTCTACAGTTAGCATTCCCAAGTCATAAATTCTGTATTTTTGTTTTAAGGCCAGTTTTGCTTCCCCAGTAAGGTACAGGCTGGTTTTCGAGCTCTGTCCAGGTAAGAACAGGCAGCTGGAGTTTAACACTGTCCAAAGAGCGTTGTTATTGTTACACCAGAGCAGTGACTCCACAATCCCTGAGAGATCAGACATCCCCCTTTGCACTCACTTTTTGATTCCTTTGCATTCTCCGTTGTCATGAGGTTTGCTTCCTCCTCTCTCTGGTAGGCTGTCAGGCAAGCTGGGTTAAACATCCAGGACTGCCCTCCAACCGAGACTCGCAGATCTCCGTCCCCGTAGACTTTGATCACTTTGCCAATGTGCCCGAGGGTCTGCAGGGAAGGAGAGAAAGGACTTTTAAAAGGTAAGACGTGGTACGCTTGGCATCTCAGAGCCAACGCAATGCTTCTAAGGGTGGTTTCGCAGGCGGCACTCCTGCTGTGTGAAGAGAAGCGCTGAACAGTGACACACACACAGACAGCTCCCACTTCAGGCACACCAGAGGGTTCTCAGCAGCTTCTCTATTACTGGTTTTACATTAGAAAGGTTTCCCAGACACGCTACAAATGTCTGGAGATGAAGGTGGTAAAACAACAAAACATGGTCTGAAGAACTGATAACATTTGGACTGGGAAAGGCTTCCTCTGGGCATTTCATGCTCCGGGAGGAGACCTGTACCCTGCTGTTTAGCCATACTGGTCTGATCAGACCAGTCTTCCACTTGGACACTTTCCTGTCTGTTTCCAGAGAATTAAGGAGGGCGTAAGAGGAGTTGTTTACTGTCGTTAGTGAGACCTCTTATCTGACTTACTGGTAGCCGAATCCTTTGTCGGATTCCCCACTTCCCCGCTTTGCCTTGGGTGCTGCAGCAGCACTGCATTACCGAGAGCCAACAGCACTAGGCAACATTTATTTTGCAAGGCCTCAGCAGTCCCAGAAAGGTCTGTGAACTCGCTGACCAGCGGGAACACTGGAGGGCAACGCAAGCCCGGTCACTACGACCGAAAAACTCAGGAAGTTACTGGACTGTCCTGGAACTGGCGCGCACTCACAGGTGCCATTTCATCTGTCCACTCCCCATGACCAGGTTGGAATCGCTTCACTGTTTCCATATCATCTATCACCCGGACAACATCACCAACCCAAAAGGTGTTGAGCTACAAGAAAAAGAAAGTAATAAGCTTTTGGGGGACAAAGCCTGGAAAAAAAAAAAAAAGCGATCAGCCCCTCCACCCTGCCCCCACCCTCAGGAAACCCACCCAAACCAGCAGCCCAAAACAAGGCATTATAAAGCACAAGAACGACTACCAAGAGCTCTATAATCACTGCACTGCAAAATAAACATCATCCAAGGACTGGGGTATTTATCTTTTAAGCCAAGCGCATATTTAAGTAGGGAAATAACTTGAGACACAACATTTTTCTTCTTTTCTTTCTTCATTTATAATTAATACCAATATAAAGTACATGTGGAACTTTCCTTGGTCCATCTCCTCACTATACCTGACTTGGCACTGGAGATTTTCATTTACTTTAATAAGGAAGTTAAATCCGTTTTGTTATTTAGAACAGAAAAGGGAAACCAGGGTTTATCTGTACTGGTAATTTGCCAGATGCTCCCTCAGCTCCCTAAGAAGGGAGCACTGTCAAAACACACTTTTCAAAGCAGACTAATTCTGCACAAAACAGTCCGACACCACGTCTTCCACTGGTATTGGAGCTTTCAGCATTGTGACCTTGTTCAGGTCTTCCAGCAGCTCCTCCTGTACCTATTAGCCCTGTTTCCAATCATCCCTATTTCAACTTCTCAAACCTCTGGGGAAGACCAAAGCTGTGAGCTTTAGAAATGCAGACACAAAATTAGAAGAGCTGGATTATAGATTCAGGTCATCCAGAAAAAACAGAGAGAAGCGAGACAAAAAAAAGATGCAAAGAGGACATCACACATGAAGACACACAAATGAGGAAGAAAACAAAATCAGATGGAAACGACGCAGAAGAAGGTTCATCATAGATGAAAGGCAGCAGCAGAAGGATGAGCTACTGTAGGTCTACGGTTACCACTCTTATCAAAGAAGCTGAAATTAAGGAATGGAATTTACCGTAAGAACTTACAACATTTGAAACGTAAAGGTTCATAGAACTGGACAGCCTAGCAGCCCAACTCCCACTGTCTGCAACCACCTGTCTCTGCTCTGATGGCTTGCAGGAAATTCAGCCTGCTTTCAGAACAGCAGTACCTTTCTTCAGCACTTGCTTGAGACACATCGTGTCCTAACGCTGCAGCCGACAGCTATTCCCTGCAGCGTTTCTAGTTCTAGCCAAGCTCACCTCTCAGCACCTACCTTAGTCAGAGCTCCAGGATGGAAAGTCCAGCGGGTTTCGCTGTTGAACTGGACCCTCACGTCCCCTCTGTCCGTGATTCTGTGCACAGTCCCTGTCTGGCCAATGAACTTTTGATAGGAAAAAAAAAAAAAAAGCAGAGGAAACTCCCTAAATAAATCACATTGCTTAATAGCAGGGAAAGGAGTAAATCTACTGCACAACAGCAGCACTGCCTTCTGCAATACGTGAGGGTAATTTAATCTATTTTGGGCAGTATCTGTAGACTATTAAAAGCCAAGGAAGTTGACTTAAGAAGAAACAAGAAGCACAGACCTTTTAATTTACATGGCAAATTTCTTCATTTAGCTGTTATCATTCTATCTGAACATAAGCCCACACTGAACACTCATGTCAAGGTTTAGGGCTGGGGCTGTCCACTAGACCCACAACAGATGCTAACTCAAACCAGGACAGTTCACGATCCCCTGGAGACTCGTTTCACTGACACTCCCCTGAGATGCTACACTGCAGTAATAGGTGTCATTTCTATCTTTACTTCCTCTACTATCTGAGGGGGTTTTTTTAGACAATAGGTGACAACAGACTGATAGCTCTTCAAGCTAAAGACAACACAACAGGCTAAGCTCCAAGAACTTCATATGGGCCGAGAAGTTGTAGCCCTGCCCAGGGACAGGGCCCACTGTTGACAAAACACATAACTTTCATTAGTAGTAATGCAGAGTTCAAAAGAAGCCAAACAAGGAATGGATCCAGAACTCCAAGGAAAAGATCCATGGCTCATTTAAAAACAAACAAACCAGCCATTTGTTTTTTGCACTGGCTTTCAAGACTTCTGACCCATGATAGACTCTTCAGAAATTACGCAGGGCTCCACACGGCCATTCTCATACAACAGATTTATCTGAGCCTAAAAATAAATCTGACTCCGGTGTCCTATCACTGAAGAATTTGTATTTGTGATTCAGTCAACACAATATAAATGTAGAAGGTATACACATTATACAAGGATGTCCTGGTAACTTCATAGCCTGAGCCTACTTACGTAGTCTCAGCTAGTGACCGATACGTTACCGTACAGGGGCAAGCAGCACCATACCTCGGCCATTTTAGGATTCCAGCCCCCATGGCCCTCCTGCATCTCCCGCAAGATGTCAATGTCCAGCAGGCATTTCACTTTGTCCCCATGCTGGAATGGATGCCTGTCCGTGCTCTCTTTCCTCTGCAGTTCAGCTGGTTTCCCTAAAGACAAGAATGACACCACCCACATACATGCAGAATGCAACAATATGCTTTGTGTCTCACTTGGTGTTGTAACAAGGGTTGCAAATTAACACAGGCTTAGTTGGAGTAGGAATAGAGCAAAACCCCTTTTCTGTAGTGGAGTATGCCCTACGGCTCTATGGGGCAGCACTGTGTAGAGAGATCAAGAGGATTTAGCTCCAGTAGATACTGATACGGGTTAAACACAAGACAGTTCTAACAAGACACAATTTTGCCCCTTCCCAGAGAGGGGAATGTCTTTGAATGACGCCTCTCGTGTCATGTCAAACATCAGCAGCTGTTCTTAGCAATTCAGTCACCCACAACTGTTCAGCAGACACACCCACACAGTACTCAAAATAAGTTCTCTTCCACAGGCAGCCACGTAGCCTGCTTTGTACAGTGCTCGCCCTCCCAGCCATCCTGCATAGCAAAAAGCCATACCCTGCAAATTAGCTCCCCATCCCACCCTTCCCTTCCCTCACGCTCTTGGCCAAGCTGCTCAGGGAGAGAAAAGAATGAGAAAGACCTGGCTCTTCTGCTGCAAACTCAAGAACAGACCTCTCTGTTTTCCTTCAGGGGAGCAAAAGATGGCTCCTGCACCTCGTTAAAACAACTAAATCACACCTTAGTATGTCCAAAACTACAAGCAGGTTCCTTGGTTTCATTAGAGTTAAGAGGAAAGGTGGATTGCAGCAAGTTGCCAGTACAGACATCACCTTTTTCCACGGCTTTTTCTAATCTGGGCAAGTATTTGGCAGCTCCATTCTCAGAATTCCCCCCTTTTGTCACATACCCCCTCAACATTCTTTTTGGTCCCCCAGAACAGTAACATTTGCTCTCTAATAGCACAGTGTACATTGGTTAGGCCCCTGTTTGCCTGAAGAATGGAAAGCTTTGGATTACCAAAACGGACACTGCTGACAGATGCAGGCACTCCCAAGGGAGTTTCATGAATTTCAGCGGCAAGAAACTGTCTTGGCAGAAGACCCCTCCTTGGGATACAGCTATGGACATCTGATGTTCTTACACAATCTTGCCACTGAAAGGCCGAACTACTTTACTAACCACTCTGAAATAAAGCAGTATGTTCACACACTGACCACTTTACCTAAATGGCACACATTATGTGGGAACTTCATAAAACCACACACTGATTTTCTGTCTTCCAGGCAAAAATGTCACGAAACGGCAGCATGAATCAGAATTTCTCAACAGAAGACTTGTCTCTACGCACCTAATTTTGGGAGATGCTCTTTATAGTAAAAGCCACCGGATGCCTCCACAGTACATTTCAGGTCCACTTTTCCCTTGTGTCCAACTCTGTAGACATTTGTGGTACCATCAGACCAAGTGACGCTGGCCACACTGCGCCCAGTCTCAACATCCCAGCCACGAATATCAACCACACGTCCAGTTTTACCTTCACCACCTGATGGAAAAGAGAGGGGAAGAAAGTGTCTACCTTGCATTTTCAGTAAGACCAATATACAGAAACTCACCTGACACTGGGATGTTTGCTGAGATATAAGTTAATGACATTTTTATCTCAACTAAGTAAAAAGGAAAGAACTTGTCAGTTCTCCAACTCTTCACCACAGAGGAGTAAAAGTCAATGGCTGGGGCAAGTGAAATTCTGACAGAGATGTTGCCACCAGGATGGATTTCTGTGGGGTCAGCTTTACATGCTGAACAGAAGCAAGCAGGTCTGCTTCACTGACAGCATTCTGCTGCCTGGAGCAGTTAAGTGTTCTTCACATACATAAAAGAAGGAAATCATACACCCACAAGTTACTTGGCTGCTCATACAGGTTCCTCACAGCTTGCATGATTCACCTTGATCTGCAGAAGGCACAAGAGAGCTCAGTCACCTTTTTAATTAGGGAAACTAAACCAGGAGACAAGTCAGTTTGACCAGCTAGGAGAGAATCTCTACATTAAACTCACTGAGAGCCAGCCAGCCATTTATTCTGGAATACAAACATGGAAAAGCTGAACCCTGTGCAGAAGCAGCCATTCCTCCTGGCGTACAGGACCGCTGCCTAGTTGGGCAACGTGTGGTGTCATGACACCACACTGTGGCAAGACAAAAATACAGCAGCGTTGGAAAATTTACCCAAAGTCTTTAATCCCTCCCCAACACCGGCCAGGTTGGGGAACATCAAGCGCAGTTTATTCTGGCACTTCTCTCACCTGCCCAGGCAAGGAGGAGTACTACTGGAACAATCCAGAACAGCAGGATGGATTTGTGAGAAGGTAGATCTGGCTGGGCACATAGGACACACTCTCATCCAACAGACAAGAGTCTATCAAGACTGAGCCCAGTGACAGGCAGTCAGAATTTGCAGATTCCCTACCTCACTCTGCTGCCAAGTCACTGGCTGAACTTGGGCAAGTCCCAGCACTGGTCTAGTTCTTTCCTAAATGGGGACAGCAACATCTGTCTGTCTCAATGAGTGGACAGTGAGCTTCTAATTGCCTGCCAAGTCTCGGAATTTAACAGCTTCAAGGAGTTAATGTCCTCATCTAACTGCATATCTATCTAAAAAGCATAACACAGACAAACCAGTCGGCATTATTGTCAGTTCCCTTGATGACAAGAGAACATCTTAAGAGGGCTGGTCTGAGAACTAGAAAGTCCCAGTATCTCTTCATTTTTACTGGAAGAAAAATATTTTTAAAATCTTATCTGCCTTTAAAATCTCTCCCTAAAAACAGCAAGTGGATCCCAGTGAGCTGGAACTCACACTGCAGCCAGTTACCAGAGCAGCACTTCAGATATCCACCCACACCAATATTATCTGAACAGAGTAGGTTAATACCATTTAAGTTACAGCATTTCTGTGATGCATCCTTCACAGCTATGCCTAAAAAAAGCTTTCCAGGTGAGAACCCGGATCCTGGCAATAGGTCAGCTAACGGTAATTTTAATCTTCCTTTCCGCAGATAAACATTAACAACTGCCCAGTCCAAAATTAATCAGGATGACAGCTCTTAGAAAAGGAGGCTACATCCAACACAGAGTTACTGACCACGGGAGGGGAGAGCCTCTGGATGGTACCAATGTTCACTCTTTCAGTCTGTAAGGAACCTCGTAGGGTATCAATGGCCTTGAATTAGTGCTGACAGAAACTGAGCAGCTGTGACAGAAGAACTTAGTGTTTGTCTGTTGCAGCAGGGATTCGGTTTGAACCACAAAAAGTAATCTCCCCCCTCGCCCTGTTGAGCTGCTTTTCTCTGAGGAGGGCACTAACTTCCACTTCCAGGGTGTCTGGACTCTGAAAAATGGTAGCAAGGAAAAATATGTATTCAATGACAAGGCTGAAGTGACTGAAGAGCTGCCAGGGCCCACCCTGACCAAAGCAGAGGAAAAAGTTTGGTCAGTTGGTAAATTCTGCAGTCAATGCTAATTTCTGCAAAGGGCTTCAGGCAGCAGGAAGAGCAAAAAGACAAAAAAAAGCAAGACCACTTGATCAGATTTCTCAACTAGCTGCTATTGCCCTTACGAGGCACACAAGACCCCGTGAGGAATATATAAACTTACCAGGACCCTGTTACAGAGTTTGCAAGGTTATTTATTACCACTACTTACATGCTACCTCCTTAAATGGAAATAGAGTTGATGTGTTAGTGCTACCAGGAAGCTAAGTTCAGAAGAGCGAAAGGCTGCGGATGGGGCAGCTCCAGAGTCATGGCAGCACTCATTAGAGCCCAGCTGAGTGCCTGCCCTTATGTTTCCTCTGGCTTGTCTTGCACATTTAACTGCTTTCAGGTCACAATCATCGTAAGCAAGGCAAGTCTCAGACATGTAAATGTTGATCTGATCTCAAAAGGATGGATAAGCTGTACTGAGCATAAGCCTCTTTTGCCCTCAGACCCTGCAAGGATCCATGTCCTCCGCTGAACCCAGGGCTGCAGTAAGTGGTGGAGTCAACACTGGAAAACTTCGGACTTACAACTCAATTATTAAGGGAAAAAAGAAGCTCTAATTACAGTGTGTACAAGGCTCTGGAATAGAATTGGGCAGTAAAGCTTCCTTAACCCTGTAGCACCACAGAGAAATTGGTATCAGTCAATTAGACACAGTCATTTATATACCCCACGAGCAGCTCTAGAAAAGGCATTTTTGTCCCTCTGCATTTTCAGCCTGAAGTTACAACTCAGAAAGCAGAAACCGTTCTCCAGCAACCACAGCAAACAGTTCTTCACTAATGCTCCATGGGAAACACTCCTTACAGATCATTTCTCTTCACTGGTCTTAAAAGCGTCCAAATAAGGACATTCCAAAGAACTCCAAAGGAAAAATGAGTACAATACACAAAGGCAGACAAACCTTATTCCCACCGTGAATGGAAGCTTCTTCAGGAAAAGATGGGCCTTTATTTTGTTGTAACATGGTGTATGTTTATAGCTCTATACAAGATCTTCCAGGATGGTTCCCATGAGTTTTCAGGTCTATGAAATAGGAGCAGCAAAGCCTCCCTCCCACACCCTGAACGAATGCATACAGCTTAGGTCACAGATATGTTTTTAAACAAATAAAAGAAAACAAATAATACTTAATACTCTAAAGAATAGCAACCTGCATCATCTGAACTGCTCCCTCAGAAGCCACTGCTCAGCATATGCATTTTCAACTAGGAATTTGGCAAAAATAAAAATAATCATTAAAAAAAAATAAAATGGTGCTTTACAGGACATCTCGAAAGAAACTTACCATCCTGGTTACCCCACTCCCAGTCAGGGCCACGCACTACTTTAGCCCCCTGGAAAGTCCCTTTTAATGTGATGCGAGTCAAATTCTGTCGAGGACTCACTAGGACTCTGGAAAAACAAAATAAGAGAGAACAAATTAATTTCTTGCTACTGTTCACAGACTATAAAGCTCTGTTCCAACCGAGGTCTGCTGTATGAGGACCGAGTGTACCACACTTGGAGTCAGAAAAACACAGCTTGAGTTCTGAAGAGCGTGTGAGAAGTGGGAGAAAACAATAAAACAGCTGAACAGGATCTCTGACCCTAAAAGCTGGTCTCCCCAGCCAGGTCAGAACACTTAGGCACTGGAACACTGACAGCAGAAAGACCACTAGTGAATAATACACGGGGCTAAAGAAGATCCAGGTGTATCTTCAAACATTATCAAAAATTGTGAGATCCACGGTGAGCTTTAAAAGCATTCTGTGTTCCTCTCAAATGTGGGATGCAGATGGGCACTGAGGCTGCTATGTGAGCGTGAGGACCAGGCACACTTCAGTGCCAGTCTCGGGGGACAAACACCTACTGACATACAAGCAGCAAGACTGTGGTGGGAGCTCCCTCTCACGTTGTTGGACATCAGAAGTTCATCTGGCTGACCCAGGAAGTTGAACAGATAAACACAACGATTCCGAACGATTACATTCACTCACATACAGTCTGCTTAGCCATGAAGGAAGAAAGATCATCCTTCTTTCAGAACTTCACGGGCTTTGAGGGGACTGTGTAGGGCAAAAATCTAGTAGCTCCAAAGAAGAAAAAATTCCCCACATGCTCCATGAGATATGCAAACCATAAATTCTATCAGAGCAAGGCAGCTGACCGAGAGCCAAGCACAGCTACTGTGAATGCATGCAAA
Organism: Eurystomus gularis; assembly: GCA_013400335.1. Taxonomy (NCBI): domain Eukaryota; kingdom Metazoa; phylum Chordata; class Aves; order Coraciiformes; family Coraciidae; genus Eurystomus; species Eurystomus gularis. Next base: position 217,384 of record VZZY01002049.1, on the reverse strand, counting down.
TTAATACTTTGGAACCTAACTATTTACCAGCATTCTACAGCATAAGGTACAACATCTGTAAACCAAAAGTCGCCAAAATCTGGATTTTGCAACTTCACCCCACCGCCTAAGGAGAGCAGGGGAAGAAACCCTACTGCAAATACCATCGAGCATCATAGCAGGAGGGCATGTTAGTTTTCATTGCCAGCTGTGCCACTCATAATCCACACTTCCCACAGAAGAACACCCAAGTCAATTAATGTAAGTCTCACACAATTAAAACATCTTTAAAACAGAGCCTCTGAGGGGGGTGGGGGGAATAAGAAAGGAGTAAGAAAGTTAGTAATTTGTCCTGAAAGTCTGACATCACTTCAGAGGGAGCGTGAAATGGACTTTCAGCTGCCCTTGTACCCCACCGTTCAGTTGAAGGCAATGCTCATGGACACAACCAGGGTGTGTACTGCAGGAAAGCGTTAACAGCTCGGGCAGTCTCCAAGCTGAGAGTCATGAGGAGTTCAGCACATTTCCCACCCTAAGCTGCAGACTGCACAGCCTAGTTCACTTGCTGAAAAGCAGAGCAGATTAGACCAGAGGTGTTGTGGCTAGACTGTTTCTAGGATAGTGCCCTTCTATCCGCCCTGCAATCCGCATCACAGGCACGCACACTGACCCACCTTAACAACAAGAAAAAATACCTACGTGATAGTAAACAGGGGGTCTGATGTCCTGTTAAAGCAGCTTCCAATTCCCATAATGTTACAGCAGCTTCTCTGCTGGTTTTGTGCGTGCTGTTCCTAGTTTCTGTTCCCTAGCAGAAAGCTTCCTCACAAGAGACCAAGCCACCAAAGTCCTTACAGACCTGTTTGTGCTCCTGGCCCAGGGTACAATCCACTTTTCTAGGTGACTGCAAAAGTGCCACAATCCATACCCGTAACTGCGCACCTCCTCCTGACAGGCCCTTGGCAACTCCCAGACAGAGCAAAACCAAGTTCAGCAGCTGTTCCACAGGGGAAGGGGAGGGGAAGCCTGCTGGGGGTAGGGCTGACCTCAGAATGCTGTATTTATTTTCCATCTAATACCTAGAGAGAGAAGGTGGAGACTCAGAAGGATAAAAAGCTTACGCTTGAACTTACTGTTCACTTATCCACCAAAAGCCTAAGTCTTTTACCTTCCTTAACTTGTTAACAGATCTCTCACCTGTGCTTTACAACCTAATGTGTTTAAAAAGAGGGAGAGATTATTTACATGTTCTTGTAATTGCTGAACGTTCATTACCCAGACTGTGGCTCAACAGGAGGAAGATGAAGATTGTTTTTTTGAATGGTTGAGATTTTACTGTTTTAACCACCATCAAGGCTGGCAGTTAGGAAAGATAAGATAATGCACCATGTCATGCACTGCCTTCAAAATCCAGCATGGATGTGTGTACCACATCCAAAACAGCTTAGCTACAACCTGCTCCTTTCACTGCATTTTGTTCTCTGCCTTTCTAACAATTTATCAAAAGATGTCATAGTCGAGCCCTGAGACTAAGTGATAAAAATACACTTCTCTCCTCCAAACCCTACTCTCACAAGGGAGAGGTTTCAGTGCAAGGATTCCCAGTGATAGTAAAATAAAGCACCAAGCTAAGCTTAAGCAAGATGTTTAAACAGTAAAATAACCATTATATTCCTAGCGTAATTTTCCTTTTTGTATAGTCAAGTGACAGCAGTCATTTCCCATCTCAACAGCTCTCACATTAACCTGTCACTTTCAGTGAAATTTGTAGCTGGACACCATGGAAGCAAACCTGATCAGAAAGCTGAGCTTCCTTAAATAAAAAAGAAGTGGAAGAAAGCAGCGTACTCCGCCTCCTGTTCTGGAAGCAACCCACCAGAACTGCCTTCTTTCCACAAAAAATACCTCACAAAAATTCTGACCTTGTCCTGAACCACACTGCTGACCAGCAACACCAAAGAATGATGCAAGAACCAGATGTCCTGAGCCAATACATCTTAGGTTTTAATCTAATTCAACGTGTTTTGCTCCAAATTCTGGATAACAACCAGAGCCATTAATGGGTTGCAAAAATACTCTAGGGATAAATTTAATCATGGCAATATTGCCTTTAAAAACAATTTTAATTATGACAGCCACAGTCTGCAGCCATTTATTTCTGCCCTACAAATTCCAATGATATTAAATTACTATCGAGTCCAGAAAACACTCGGGAGCATGTGCTGTACAGAATGCAGCTCTGTCTCCCTCCAGTGCGCTGGGAACCACCTCCTGTGGAGATTCTGCCTGTGCTCAAGTTTCACTGAGGTGCTTCCAGAGCCTTTTGCATCACTGAGTGCTACGGACAGCTAGAGAAATAGCATCATCCAGGCTTTACAGACAGAGATTTGAGACCCCAGTTAACTGACTTGGGAGAAGTTTAAACAGAGCCTACTTTTAATTAGCAATAGCAATCCGAGGCCCTGCAGAAGTCAGAGCCCAGGCACAGCTCATGTATTTTGCAAGACTGAGACTTCACTACAGAAAATTCTTATCCGAAGAAACAAGCACGATGCATGGGACTGGAAAGAGCAGAAGGGACGGCCACCCTGCCAGGCGGCAGGCCATAAATACTGTGTTCATCTCTTCAGGAGGGCACAGCTGTGAACCAGAATCCCAGCTCACGGTGGGTACCACACTCCTCCTAGGACGTATAAAGATCTACGCGGGCTACCTCAAGAAAAACCAGCACAAAGATCTTACAGAAACTACAGGTAAAACTGACCTCAATGATGCAAGAAGTTCTAGATTCTCTAATCCTCCCTAGCAAAGCTTTTACTGAAGCACTTCCAGCAAAGGATAAAGGAAGGAAATTCTGACAGATGGCAGGCGGATGCTGATTGCTCAAGCATGAACCAGACTAAGACAAGGGCACTAGTGAGGGATCAGGATCACAGAAACCTATTTCAGGAACTGCCTTTACCAAGAATTTCCATTGTCAATCCCATCCTCCCTTGCCAAGGCACAGTTCTTCACAAACCCAGCGGTATGTTTATAACTCAGACTGCAAGGTCTGAGCTGGAGTAAACACCTGCTGTCCTCTTTGCTAACCTCCACATCATATCAGACTCAGGTTTTGGGAGGCCACAGGGGGCAAGATTTCAGACCCAGGCTACTAAAATGTGAACTAGAATATGCACGCACACCTAAGATTCAACCCTGTACTGCAGATAGAAGGTTTCCCTCAACTGTGCTCTCAGAGATGTCACTGCACAGCCTTTAATGGCAGAATATTCCACTGAGAATCATACAGAAGCACTGGTGAACACAGGAAGTGAAACGTCTTGTTATCATCCTTTAAACACGACTTAATAGTTCAAAACACAGGCTAAGGATGTTTTAGTGAAATTTTCTCTTGCATACAGTTTTGATCACGTAATCCAGAAAAGATAAAGATAAAATACGTCACTGAAATTTAATCCCTATTCCACAAATTCAGGAGAATACTCCGAACTAAATAGGGGAAGCCGTACTGTGGGGACATGCCACAGTAGTTAGGTAGTTCATCCAGTAAATCACGGTGGGGCTTTTTAAAAGCAAAATTATCCTCATTCATTAATAGACTAAATTCAAATTAATAAATTCATTGACACTTAATGAGCATTTTTTAAAAGTTAGGAAACAAGCATATCATCGCACAAGAGTCAGACTTGATTCAAAATGTTACTCCACCAAAATTTCTTAGTCTAGCAGCTTAAACCAACATTGCACAAATGACATACGCTGAAGAGGTCACTACAGCAAATAAATGTGCATCCCCTTTACTGCCCAGTAATCAAATGCCCAGCACTTGTCACTCAGCTGCTGTATTAGCTCAGGGTTACAGTGGCTGGATTCTTAGAGCTGCCTTGAATGGGTCTGCGCTGCACATGCCTACCCAAATGCCAGCATGCACTTGTTCTTGTAATGGGTTCGATTTAGAAACCCACCTGGTAACTAGACTAGACAGAGCTGGTTTAAGAATTAGGGCTGAAAATAACCCCAAACTCTGTTTTGACTACAGTACAAAACACAGTGTGAGAAAATATTTGTATTTCTTATGCTTGATTACACAAAACATTTCCCCGTGTACTTTGCTGGCTCCTCACACCCCATTGTTCTCCAGAAACAAAACAGGACTTTTGAAAAATTGGTAAGGTTGTGATTTATTAGTGAGTGAAGTCTAGAAAATAGTCTGGATAAAATGCACCACATCCACTACTGAAATTCAACTTAAAATCAATGCTGAGGTGATGCATGCAAAATGCCACTGCTGCTTTTGCACTTGAATATAACAATACTAATATTTTGTACGAGGAAGATTACCTCAGACCAGATTATTTGCAGAACTCACCAGAGTGAGCCTGACTACTCCAGCCCTAACATAAACCTGACAAGTTTCGCTTTGCTATTCTGTTTGTAGACACTGATTTCTCTTCCAATTACCAAGCATACATTCAGCAAATGGAAACACGATTGCAAACAAAGGTCTTCAGTGAAACTGAGCTGTCCATCCTTTCAAACCAAGGATGAGAGCCTCTCCCAAAACAGCCATAAAATTTAAACCAAACAAGACCAACTAAAACCACCAGCAACTGGCAGATGTTAGGAAGAGATTACTTCAAGTGGCAAAATATTTTTTTTAAAAAATCAATACTTCCTGCCACCAGACATTCAAACTCAGGTCATTTAAGACCTGAAATAGCCTTCAGGTAAAGGTGTCTTCAAAGCCTCTTTAGAAATCTGATTGAGAACCCTCTGCAGTGTCTGTCTGAGCTTAAGGCCTCTTAAGTCCTAGCATTAGTGAGCTGCTACAAACAGTGATTTGTTGGCCTTGCCTTGGGTTAGCTGCCGTGTGGTGGGTCTGGCACCAGCGGTGCAAGTGGTAGCAATTTGCTGCTCAAGGATATCACACTGCCTACTCTGAAACTGTCCTCAGAGGCCTCAGCTTCCTACGTCAAAGGGTCAGCAATGGTAGCAGTGGCAGGTATGCGGAGATGTATGGCAATGCTCTCTCACAGCGGATTAGGAACGGAGACCAGGGAGGGACTGGAAACTCCCAGCTCTTGATCTCTGGTTAAAGAGACACTTGATGTGACAGCTCCCTAGTACAGCTGCATTCCACGGTTCTACATTTGATCTCGCTGATGACTCTCAGAGATGACTCAAGGACTACAGTCATGATATATAAGTAGCCCCTCTTTCATTATGCAAAGCCAAGATCATAGCATGCTGTCAGATTTGGTGGGCTGTCTCTCCATCCACTCCCCTTATAAGCTTTCTGACTAATTAACACTCCAGCAGGCTCATCACAAGCACTTTGCCCGGGTTTTGAAAGCAACATGCTATTGTGCTTGAGGCTCATTGTCAAGAACCAAAAGATACCCATTCCCTGCCAGAGAAAGGTGGTGAGAGAATCCTGATGTCTACAGGAGACTCATCCCGTGTTTCATTCAAACAGCAGCAGGTAGAAACAAAACCTCAAGAAAACCCAAATCCACACAGCAGTTGCCGTGACTTTTTAAATACACAGCTTTATTTTGGTCTTTGGGGAATTGCCAAAGGTTTTCTCTTCTATTTTATTAAGAAAAAAAATTGAGATGAGTTATCCAAGCAATAGTCCTAGTGAGTCATAAGTATGCAATTTTTGTTCTTCGAAAAGGATGCTGCATTGCCTAAGGCAATGTGTCATTACAGCTCAAACCTCAGTTATTCCAAAGAAATCCTCTCTATGGCATTGTTCAAAGGTGATGTCCCCCCATGCCCCTCCCTTGGCTTGTTCTCTTTTCATCAGAACATTCAACTCTTAACACAGAGCAATCTACAGAACACTAGACCAACAAATCACAGGATTACCTTGGCACTAAAACAAAAGCGTTCCTACTTCTCCCTGCTCCTGCGCTGCAAGACACTTCTGAGTAAAACTGTTTCGGTTTGTCAGCTCCCCGTATGAAAGCTCTTGCACAAAACATGTAAGCGTTGCAGTTACAGCACAAACGACTGAACAAAAAGCATTTCTGACAGGCTGTCTTCTCCCAAAGCTTACTGGCTTCTAACCGTCACAGTATGTACCTTTCACTCATCTTTAAAACCACAGCTTCCCACAACTGGAAGCTTCTTCGCTGAGGATTTCTAATTTCTCTCCATCCCTCAGCACGGGATTCAATACCTGCCACATAGGAACAGCATAAAAGATGTCACGTTATCCAATTACAACTACTGCTGCTTTTTCCTTTACTCCTTGCTGAGGTCCCCAGAAACCACTGCCACATCTGACAGCTCATGCTGTGTCCCTGATGTCACCCCCATGCCCCCTTTTTCTTAGCTGCCTGGTATTAGGAAGCTCATTGCTCCTGCAAACACACAGTAATGTCAATCAGAATGCTACTTTAACAGAAGACTTGGTACCAAAGGCTGCCCTATGTCCGGACTTCTTTTTATCAATACAACAAACATTAATTTATATCACACCTTCTCTAACCACTGAATGAAACAGGATTTTAGGAAATGAAAGGAGTTTAGGAAAAAAAACCAAAACTAACCAAAAAGCCACCAAGAGGCAAACATCATCAGAGAGCAAGTTCTGCTCTAGCGAGCATCTACCTCCAAAGAGCCCTCCAGTGCTTCGGTGACATTCCAGAGCGGTGCTGCAGCGTGCTGCGAAAGTCAAACAGCTCACACAGGACAGGACCAGGTCTGGAAGTCTACTGGCAGTCTTCCAGGCTCTCTCTTCACACCGACAAGCACTCTGCTGCCTAAATCAAACAGCAGCCTGGAGACAGGTCAGATAGAAGCCTTGAAAGGAAAAACTGCTGTTTGCATCTTCCACCATCCATATTCCTCAGAAAACAAAACCAGCTCTGCAGAGGATGAGCATCCCAAGGAGAAATTACCTAGCAATCTGCCTTTGATAAATGACAGCATTCTACGGTGTTCCTGATGAGGGTCAGGGAGGCAACAGAGCTGGCTTGCTGCCCGAGAGAATGCAGCACTGTGCAGTGCCATGAGAACCCACGCAAAGGCCAGAACATTTGGACTGCTCTGCAACAGTGCAGCCTCTTAAGAGTAATCGTTGTCTCCACTTTTTAATTTAAATGTGAGGAAGATCATGTACCTTAACAGCAGAGTGTACCTATAGCTCAAATAAAAGACACAAGCAGGCACCTCTGAGTAATTACTTGGAGCTAAGTATAATATTCATAGAAAGAGAAAGAAATATATATGTCTATTTTTAGATGTATGGGGTTTTTATATATATATATATATGAAATCACAAAGCTCATTTCACAAAGGGTCATTTTAACTGAAGCTCAAGAAACATCCTAATCTGGTGGGTAAACACAAGCCTCAAAGCCCAGAGGGGACATGCTTGGACACAACACCCTCTGCTAGCACTCAGAATTCTGCCTCAACCACACTGGCAAAACTACAGTAATCAACTCCAGAGAGAGCTTCCATGCGGGAGGAAAACCAGCTGCAAATCCAATGCCACTGTCTTTAGCAAAGTAATTACACTTTTCATTCCACAGATGGATGCAATGCACAGTGGTATTTTCAAGGGGAGGAAAAGAAGAAAAAAAAAGAAAATTAATGACAGAGACAAGAGCTGATTTCCTGTTACTTTTCCTAACGGCAAGAGGATTACAAGATTCATCTTCATGCCCATCTTGGAAGGAACAAATGAAACTACTGTTGAGACTATTTTTCGGTTCTTCCTCAGAACAGAACAGAACAGACCTCCGTGTTTTGGCGCATCATGAATGAGCACAAAGTGACGGATGCTGTTCCACAGGCAGAAATGTAGCAGCCACTGCCAATAATGCTCACGTGCAGAGTACAGAGGAGATGAGAAGGTGGTCTCCTCCAGAGAACAGACCTTGAGAAGAGCTCAGCAATTTGGGAGTGCAAGATTCCTGTCAGCCTCCCTGTGGCCACTCAGATAGCTGAGAACAGCAAACAGCAAAGCATGTCTAAGAAATTATTCAATTGAGAGGGGAGGAAAAGAGAAAGCAGAGCAGATAAATATTGTGAATTTTCACCTTAATTGTTCAGAAAAAATCTGGTTTCTGTTTGCTGTCTTTTTTCAAGCAGCCCCATAAAAGTGCCAGATCCAGCCTTACACTATTCTGTAGAACAGTGGTCCCCAAACTTTTTGATCAAGAAAACCTATCACTGAAAATTTTTGAGCACTCCCCAAAATATGTACATTTATTTCTTTATAAATTATACAGATGTGTACTAGTGAAGGTCTATTATGTTATTCCTGATATACAGCAGATCTTGCATAGCCCCCAGAGCATACACACCCCGTTACGGAGACCACTTCTACAGAATAGTGACCTACAAATCTCAAACGTGGTTAACTGGACTCCCCTGTAACACCACTTACGGTTGCGAGTGCGCTGTCTCATAGCGCTCAAAGGAGTGAGAGAGATCATGCTTGTTGTTCATGTAGCACTGTGTGCACAAGTCATAATCAAAACACATTTTGCATTTCCACCGCATTCCCCGTATACCATGCTTCTTGCAGCAGTCACAGATGATGTTAGGGTGACGGACACCTAGGAGAAGAAAAGCAAAGGAATGTAAGATCCACACAAAATCCAGAGACAACAGGACTGACCAGGCTCTTAGAACTACATCAGCATGTTTTAAAGACAAAAATCACGTACTGTGCATGTATTGAAGATGATGCAATAATATAATATGAAGTGATATGTGTAATATGAGTACCCATTTCCTGGCTTAAGGGGCTCTCATCCTAAAAGCAATGCTAGAATCTAACAGAATTGCAACATCAGTAAAACTGTTAGACTTACATAAAAAAGAAAGAGGAAAGAAAGGTCTCTGCATAGAGGCAAACAGGAATTTCATTGCCATGAACTGGCTGAGCGTACACTGGTGCTCAGCATCAGCCTACGGGCAGCTGCAAAGGGCACGTGAGGCAGGTGTTCCATATGCTAAAGGAGATGGGCTTACAGCGTGAGTGTTTGTGCTTCTCGTCCACGCCATACTCACCTATTTGGGCGTTGTCATACAGAAGAAGGTCATAAGCCCCTTGGAATCCAGTCCGATAATTGGTTCTGTTGCCTTGATCCCACTGTACAACCACAGTCTTATCTGGAGTGGTTGGGCTGCCTGTCCGACCAATCTCAACCACAGTCCCAACATTCCCTTCACCGTTGTCCTGGTTGCCCCACTTCCAATCCACTCCACGAACTACCCGCATCCCAACCTGCATGCTGGCATAGGGGTCCACGTCCATTGATCTGCACAGCAACCTCTAAAACTCTTCCACGTAAGGGGTCTTGGAGATAGGCAGTATCATCAGCAACACATTCAGCATCAGCATGTTCAGCACACCTAATAAGACAGCACACAATTAAGTGATGCCACTCAACACGTTTTCCCCAGAATGACCTGGCTACAGAAGAGGCCTGACCTGCTGAGCAGATAAATCTGTGCTTTATTTAAAACAGGGATCCTCACAGCTTTAGCACAGATGGGAAGGATGCACAAACTAGCCAGACTTCCAAGGCACAGAAACATCTGCATACTATCCAAAAGACTTATTCCAGAGCACTGGGTATGACAAAAGAGAACTAGGCAAGAAGTCTTTACAAAACTCCAGTACCAGCCCTTGATTTCAACTTTCAGGAATACGTGAAACCACTTCCAGAGACGCAATGGCGACAGAAACAAAAAAGCGCAGTAAATAAGAGTTGAAAGAAATGACCAGGAAAACACCAGCAGCATGACTTTAGCAATAAAAAGTCAATACCAGTCTATTCCTCAGGAAGACTCTTCATATGTACCTTACTGCATAATACTGCACTGTTGTGTTTCACTTGCCCAGAAAGTTAGTTTTGGTTTTGATTCTGGGATACCGGAAGTTTTAAGTATGCTTATGAAAGAAATGTTTGTCTGTTTTCCAAAAGCAATTACAGTTTTTTAAAAAGTGCCGATGTCAGAGTAAATGTCACTCTTCTGCTTACCACAATAAGCAGTACGGATTTTGTGCTGAGATCAGTACAAGGTTGGGATGGTCTTTCCAACTGTTGCTGTGACCATTGGTAAATGAGGTGAATACCACATGGATGCAGCACACCCACAACTTTGAATTAAATCAAATAGATTGTCAAAGCCTGTTTTACCTCTTTACCAGAACAACAAGACACAGGAGTGTGGCTTTCAATATTTAGGGCCAAGCTGCTGCTTTGACGTTGGGAAAAATCTACTGTAGCATCCCTTTATCTCTTGGTCTCCCTCTCAAGCTGCCTATAACATCCAAATGTTCCCAAAAACATGAAAAAACCCACCAAACCAAAAACCTAGCAGAATGCCAAAGGCCAAAAAACGCAGATTCCAAGAGTACAGCCAATCTTACCGACTGCTGTGACACAGAGCCAGGCTGACAAACCTGGTTTAGCTGACAAGCTAATAGGATGTGTATTCAGACATGGCAATAGGAGCAGCTTTGAGCCATCCCTCATGTTGTTAATACCACCACCCAGCAATAAAGCAACTGAAACCACTAAAAATAAAAACTCTTCCCCCAGCCAAACATCCCCTTTTAAATGTATGGAGGAGTAGTTTGATGCAAAATCAAGTTTCTAGCAAGCAGAAAGAGCCTGATTTCTGTTCAGCTTTAGCATCACTGTAGCTTCAGATTTCTCCTGTGATATCCAAACACCTGTCACGAGAGCAACATCAAAAACAAATGTCCTTGTGAACTTCATGTCATCTTTCATTCTAGTCATCACTAAAAGATGCCTTGGGCAACACTTTCATTGCACAACATCTGCTTCCTTTGCAGAGGTGGATGTAACACTGCCAAGGTTAAGGTGCACCAGTGCTCATCATCTTTATGAAAGCAGAAATTATCAAAAAGAAAGAATATCCCTTTTAGAAATCACTGCAGAGCCTAATGAGATTTGTAAGATACTCTCTTCCTCCAGATCACAGACAGATGAATAAAATGGACAACTTCTTGCTTTAACTAAGAGGCAGAACTGCTTTTCTGAAAGGCTGCTATCAACCAGTCAGGGCAGTCAAACCTACTGCAGAGAAAACAAATGGAAACATCCAACAATACAATGGTACAAAAGAAGCACAGTTCAATTATCGCCACATGCCTTTTCCTTAAAACAACAACCACCACCCCCTCTCCTGCTTCATCCAAGTGAATCGGTGGAAGGTGGGGGGAAGTAATAACAGTGGGAAAAAGAATTCCATGCTTAGAGAAGGAGACAACAAATACTGTAGGTTTTTAGATGAGGATAGAGTGCCACTCGCCAGCCTTAACAGCTTTATGCTATTTCAGTGGACCTTTTTCCTCCTCTCCAGGAATGAATGAAACATCACAGGCTTCAGAACTCTCACCATTTTGAGGAAGGCAATGCCAGTTCTGAAAATTATTCATCATAAAAGATTATTCCAGGCTGTGCCACAAACCCATAAAATTTAAGTCACTGCAGTATGAAGGAGGATGATCTCTTGCTACCTGAAAACAGCAGAGCAGGCCAGCACACTATCTACCCGTCCTGGTGTGAGTTAGAACCAATTCTGTTCAGTGATTTTACTTTTCAGCTGAGTCTCTTCTAACTAACTGCACTTTCTGAAGCTCCCAGCCTGTTTTTGCACACAGTGTCTGCTTCTAGCAGTGATAACACTTGATGTTTAGAGTTACTACCAAGGACTGGTGTGCAGATCAAGGTCACTGCTAACTTGTGTACCACATCAGGAGGTGCAGAAAGTGAATGGCCACACCTGTGGGGAGGAGCGGCCACAACAGGTGGCCCTAAACTGACCAACAAGGGATTCCATCCCATATATGTCATATTCAGTATAAAGCTGAGGGATTACGAGGGTCTTGACCCTTTTTCCTTCCTGTCGGACCTTCCACTGGCCTTCGCTTCCCTTTGGGGTCCTCTGCCTCCTTGGACCCTTCCCTTCGGCCTTCCCTTCTTGGACCATCTCGTGCCTTTGATCCCAATTCGTGTGCTCCTGAACCCAGTTCCCACCTGCTGCTGAGCCCAGTCTGGGACTTTGCCAGTGCCTGCACAGCCTCAGCAGTGATGTAATCGCCACCAGAGGGAGGCTGGGTTCAATACTGGTTTTGTATGTATTCCATTTTATCATTATCTTCATTAAAGCTGTTTTAGTTTTCTAATCTGGAAGCCTCTCTCTCATTCCCTTTCTCTCCCACTTGGGAGGGGAGGGGGCCATAAGTCTCTCTCCCTTATCCTCATTCTCTTCATCTATTTGGGGGCGGGAAAGAGGGGTCAACAGAGAGCAGCTGTTGTAGGTCTGGTGGATTGAACCTAAACCTCGACGCTGCTGTGACACACAGTTAACAGAGCAATCAAACAGCAGAGTATCAACCTCACGTCAGAACTGCCTCAGCCCTAGAAAAGCGCGACCTACATACAGGCAAAACCACGCTTTCTCTGTGCACCTTCCCACTACGTTTCTGACGTGGATGCTGCAGAGATCCCGTCTTCAAACTGTCAGTGAAATGCAAAAGCCATATGAAGACACTTTGTAGAATGAGTCCTGGGGAAACACATCATTTCACCGCACTGTGAATTTACTTATGGATGCAACATGCCATGCCAACATCAGGTGTCTTGTCGCAGAACTGCCAACAGACAGCAATGTCTGTTAATATCCCAGGTACCAAGTTAAAAGGACAAAAATCCATCCGTAGCCCATAATAAGCTGGATGCAGGTGGGAAGAGATCCTTACTGCCTCACAGGCATCAAGCTTCCCTTGGTTCTGCAGGTCCCTATGACTCACAGGAGAGCTGCACGTCCTCGTCCCACAGCTCTAGGAAGCTATTGTAGCTCAACTGTCCACTTGTGATGCTGATAGTAGTTACTGGAGTTGTCTGTGCTGCAATGACCTTCATGCAATCCCTTGCTCGCTGATGTGAAGGCTGCCTTCTTACCGTGGATACTCCATTTTCCATACAAGAAGGCATTCTGCCTTCCCAGCTAATCTGCAGGGCTGATGCATAACAGGAGTAAGGAACCGTTCAAAACCTCTACGAGATGAATTACAATGCTCATGCAGTATGAACCTTGCCAGACATCAGCATTATTTACTTCCTAAGTGGAAACGTTTCACTCACTGAAGCAAATACTCCTCCCTGGATGCTGCCTGGGTCATCATTATTCCAGGACGGATAGGTGTAGCTGCCAGAAAGTATTCACAGAGAAAACATCAGTTTCCCATGGGAGTTTAAAGTAACTATGAACAAATAATCCATTATAAGACACAAGCATATTTCTGAATCCTGACCTAATGTCCTGACCTCATCTACTGTGACACAGGAAAGAATAGCCCAGGTGTAATCTATGAGTCCATTCTTCAGAAATCCCAGTAATACTTAACTGGAACAAAGGGAAAATACTTCAGCGCCTTCAGTCCGCAACATTTTTGCTGCAATTATTGTCACAACTTTCTGCCAATATTCAAACTGCTGCTCTAGAGGCAACCTAATACTTGTCTCGTAGGAGGCAAAGGTTGCTGCTGTACTGGCTACACAGCAAACAGAACTGAACAGTGGTGTAAGCAGACTGACAAAATCCACACATGCAACTTGGTTATCAAGTTATTTGAACAGTATGGCAAACAGAGGAAGATGCAGGTGATTTTGTTCATTTTGGTGCTTTTTCCTTTAAAAAAGCAGCTTTTTTTTTTCCCCTTTACACATATTCTGTGGCTTGAAATGTCTCCTCAGGTGAACTACTGCACCTTAGAGAGCTTGGTGTATCCTAAGGATGCTCATAGCAAAGACAAATCACACATACTCTCAAAAGAGTGCTTACGAAGCTCAGACTGGTATTCCTCCAGTTCCTGAACATCCTTTGCGAACACACGTGAAGATGGCTGGAGCAGAACTTCTACTACAGAGTCTTTTCTGCAGCAGCTCGCTTGAGCCTGAAGTGCTCAGCTTTCCCAGCGGTTCATTCATAAGCCCCAAAAGCAGCCATTATTACACTAAGCATTTTGGAAAAGAACATCACCTCCTGTTTCTTACTATCTTCATCCTCTTTGACTCTTCCTTCTCCCCAGGCACTGCCTGTTATCTCGGATATTCTCTCTCTAACAACCAGAGACCCGCAGCACCCAACCCAAGAGCTCACACCGTCTACTCACTCTCACCCTCTTGCTCTCCGGTGCTCTACGCGGGACACAAAGCGGGCTGCAAACCCCTCAAACGGCTTCAGCTCGACCCTCCGGACCCAGCCCGGCTGGGTCAGCGCCGGAAAGCCCTGCTCCCCCCCGGGAGAGCTGCCGGGGCAGCCGCG
>VZZY01002049.1:178807-192630 GCA_013400335.1 Eurystomus gularis | reverse complement strand
CCGGCCCCAGGCCCCGGCCCCAGGCCCCGGCCCGGCCGCGGGGCCTCCGGGGTGGGCTCAGCTCCACGTTCTGGCTCCTGCTCTCCCGGCGCGACCCCTCCTGCCTTGGCCGCTGCTTGAGGTGGGACGGGGAGGCGGGTCCGACCCCCAGTGCTGCCGGTGTTTCTGGTTCGCCTGGCGCCTGTGAGGTGCTGAGGATAATGATAGAATCGTTCAGGTGGGAACCCCTAGGAGCATCAAGTCCCACCTTCATCCCAGCATCTCCCTGACCCCCAGCCCACGTCCCAAAGCACCACATCTACTGTGTTTTGAACCCCTCCAGGGTTGGTGACTCCACCACTTCCTTGGGCAGCCTGTTCCATTGCCTAAAATAATAAATATTTGGGATCATTTTCTGTCTTCTCTGTGCAGGCAAAGTAGTCATTGACACCCGAGGGAATGGCTGACTGTGAAAGGACACGGGATACATGCCAGGATGCTCTTTTTTAAACATTTGAGTGTTCAAATTTTGGGGTGATTTTAGGATAACTTAGTGCACTGTAAGGGAGATTTGAGGAATCGCTGTTAACTTCTTGCAAGGCACCATTCGTCTTTGTTCGGCAGGTAACCAGGAGGGCTCTGAAAGACTCTACCAGACAAGACCACAGCTCAGATACTGCCTGCACGGGATCACCAGTGGTTTAAGTGCCACCATGCTCTGCATGAGAGCGTGGGAATCTAAAAGCATAAGGTTTCTCTACTTCTATAATGACTTTCTCTTCAAAGAGGCAGAGGCACGAGTTTGTGTCATCTCTGGTGATACCAATGATGTTCATGTACATCTCTTGTGTCTGGGGTGGGACACGCTTCAGCCTTTACCCCTGCTGAGGTCAGGGACAGCTTGTAAACAGACTTCCCATTCTGTTGCTCAGTGGCACGTCAAGCACGGCTCTGTTGAAGCAAAAAGATTGGAATTTTGGTTTACGTTTAGTCTTTGCTAGTGTAGACTGGCACAGCAGAACAAGTTTTAAAAGAGTGGCCTGCATAGCAGGCACTAGCAAAGAACAGTGTTCACAGCAGTAAAATTGAGTAATATGTTTGTGCTGAGCCCACAAGTTCTGCAGTGTGATAAGACCACAGCACAGAACTTGAAGACCGAAGAGAGCAAAATTCTGAGACAGTGTCGCAGCACAGTAGCAGGGACGGTCACTTTTCTGCCTACAGGGTACAAGGGACCTGTTCCAAAACAAGCTCATCATTGCCGTCCGGTAACAGCCAAACAGGAGGAGCCAGCGTCCCTTGTCCTCTGTGTTGCATAAAAGCGATGTTGGCCAGATCACTGAAACGCGCTGGGGGGATTGTGAAAAGATGAATGTGAAAATGAGCAGATTTAATCTGTTTTGACCAGAACTGCAGTGCATTTTACCCTTTGGCCAGAAGATGGAGAATGAGCACTGTTAGCTATTTGGGAAGGTGGGAAGTGGATCTAAGCATGCACGGGCGCTCCCTCCCTCCGCTTCTGTTCTGCCAGGCAGGTTTGTATGTTGGTATGAACACAGAAACACGTTAAATACAGGTGAGTATGGCCAACATCAATTGCCTCAAAAGATCCATTCGCATTTAGAGTAGCTTCTTTTGTTCTCAGCCCATAAATATCAACATAACAGGCTTTACTTTTGCCAGCGCTTGTAAACATGAACCTTCATGCCCAGACTCTTAAGTTATGTCGACCTTTTTTTCCCAGATAATCTTTCTTTTCAATTAAAAAAAAATCAGAAAACTGTGTTAGACTGTCTGTGAAGTCACTTTCTCAGGCTAACACAAAGTCATACAGCATCAGCCATTGAGTCCTCGGCCAAGATAAAAACTTTATTTTGATGAGATTTTGCCTTTGCTTGTATATAACCACTTTGGAGAGGTGGTATTCGGTTGTGCTCAACACCAAAGACACTGCAGAGGGCAAACCTCTCTGGTGTGTTGAAGAGTGTGAGCTCCAATGAACCTTTACTACTGGGGCAATGTTTGTGAAAAGAAATGAGCCAGCCTGGCACATATAACCCAGAGGCAGTCTGCGGGACATGAGGAGGTTTCCTGTTGAGGTTTACAGCTGCAAGACAGACAGAGGAAGTGCTGTGCCTAAGAGAAGGAAGGGCTTGAGAGCACAAGGTAACTGTCCCTGTGCACAAGGCTGGTGCTGAGAAGAAAGAACGAACCTGTTCTGTGTGCTTAAGGGGTGGGCCAAAAAGTAAGGGGTCAAAATGCAGCAATGAAAACTCAGGTGGGATCTTAGGGAAAACTTCCTAAGGCTAATGAAAGGCTGCAGAAGACCGGCAAGGGGCTATGAAATCTCCACCTGAACAGGCGTTAGGAACTGGTTGGGCAAACACTGCTGTACCACAGGGTAGGACTGATACAGGGCATGGTTTGGAGAGCTTCTCGAGACCTCCTCTAATCCTGTGTTGCTATGATTCCTTGATCCTGCATTCATTTCTACAACATACATCCTCCGGAATGTAAAACTGGAGTTCACCTCAGTCTCTGGCTCAGTAAGGACATTATGATGCTCACTTGTGTAGCTCTGGATATGGAAGAGAAACTTCTGCTCTCACATGGCCCTGTCCTGGTTTTCCAAATATATTACGAGGAATCTTTCTTTGCCCACTGGATGCCACTGTGACACAGAAATATTAACAGACTATTTCTGCAGGCTTCTGCTCCACGCACCTTCTCTATCAGACGTGGAAGGACGCCTTGGGGTCAGCCAAGCTATATGGATTTAGCCCTATTAACTGGCCCTTTTTTTAATGAAGTCTTCTTAGCATTTTGCATCTTGCTGACATGGCACGTGTGAGCCTCGGGCCACGAAGGTGAATGCCTATGTGATGGTACACCAGCAGCAGAAACCTAGCGATGTTCTTTGAAGGTGATTCAATAGCACAAGGTAAAAAAAATTGGCTGCTGAGGGGAAATCAGTTTGTCCAAACTGTGTCTTCAGGTCACATATAGAAGGACTCTTTCCCCAACAGCTACATCTTGCAGTGCCTATTTTGCGAGCTTAATCCAGCGGAAAGACTGGTTCAGAGAATTCTCTCCTTAAAAGCAGAGCCTGGCAGTGGCGGCTTTCCCTGGCTCACAGGCTGCAAATGTGCGCTGACGTTACGATTACACCTTGTGGCACTGCCTTCAGAGGCAATGACCTGGATAGTACAGAAAGGATACGTGTGGCTTCCACTTTTTAGGGAAAACTGAACAGTATTTCTAGCTCAGAGCTGAGTCTCAGAACAAGCTAGAAAGTGACCTACATCCAATACCCAGCCTTGGGAATTAACTTTGAGGAAGTTCAGTTCCACATCTAGGTCTCTCCTCTGAAATAAATGGAACTGCAATCTAATAGAATCTAAACCCAGGGGAAATCCTCTTTTTTTTTTTAATTTCCAACAATTTTTAGCACTGAAAACCAACTACCTTGATTTTTTAATTCACATTTCTTACTGGTAAAAAACATGGCTCCAAGTTAATGCAAGCCTTAGGGTTTGAATCCTTCAGATTCTAACAACTGAACTGTTTCCTGATGTCTCGACCCACTGACCTTTCAGGAGCTGGTCTAAACAACAGGAGATTTTAAAATAAGCCAGGAGTTGTGGCAAAGCCACTATGACTGTTTTATAACAGATATATATGTGCCTATCTGGGGACACCATCTGTATCCAATAAATGTAAAGGCAAATAAGGTAACTGATAAATAATAGGCAAAGTGTGGGTCCAACTCGGTGTGATCTTTGGTGGCATAAGGCAGATAAATTAGGAATTCGATGGAGTTTTTCATCTGAGCCATCTCCTGTGTGTTTGCACAGCCTACTGAGGACCTTAGGTGACAATCCTTTGCTGTCTTGCTTTTTGCAGCCCAGTCAACATGATAAAAAGCGCTAGAGACACTTTGGATCTTCATACATCAATCTGAAGTCTCAGGGGGAGCTTTAAAACACTTGCTAACAAATTTCTGCAAAGCATATGCTGAAGGGAGCCTGCCATCAATAAGGCGAACAGCAAATAAATATAGTGCTGTCATGTATTCGGCGCGGGGGCTGCAGCTGTGCAATCGTGCTGCCAGGGGGGTCCAGAGAAGCACTGATCTCTGCTTCTGAATTCCATCCAATTCCCTGGAGAAGCAGCCTCTGTCTCAGTTTCATCTCTAAATGAGGTGAGGAGGACCTACCCTCTTATCCCATCAGGATCTGATCCCACCACACCACAGTGAATGGCTGTGTGCACTGGGTCACTGCGCTCAGGAAAGAAGCCAGGATGCTGCACAGCCCTCCAGAAATCCCAGTTAGACACGTGTAGCTTACTGTAGACACGACAGATAAATTCTCAACAATTCTGTCATGTAATCCTGAGACCTGTATGGATTCATAAAGGCAGCACATGGTGGCAATGAAAGCGCAGTGTCCTTGGAAGCTGCAGAAAATAGCAGCGCTGGGCTGTGCCAAACTGTAGTTTCCCTGCAGCTTGTGCTGAATGTGGTGTTAATGACAGACAAAGAGCAGGGACCAGGCAGTCATAGATGTGTACAAGGAAAATCGAGTTTGGTGTTGTAGAATAGTGGTCTAGTGGTAAGTGCTGAGGTTGGCTTGGACAGCCGTAGGTAGTCCCAACAGTGCTCCAGCTTCTGGCCAGCAAACAAAAACCTGCTGCCAGCTGTGCTGCAGTGATGCCTTCAGGAGACACATGGCCTGAAGCTGGCCCTACAGATGTCGTGTGCAAGTGTTTGAGAGCACCAGTGCTGCCTTCTTGGAAACTCCCAACCCCTTTCTAGATGGGGGTTCTCCAGAGCCCCTGGCAGCTGTGGATTCTGTAGTGTGCTGATACAAGTTCCTGTGACCTGGGTGCTGGATGCTCACCCTCGGCAGTGGTCAGTTCCTTGCTCTTTAGGACTGTTTCTTTATCTTCAAACGTCAATTGCCTGTGCCAG
The DNA here is from genome assembly GCA_013400335.1 of Eurystomus gularis. Taxonomy (NCBI): domain Eukaryota; kingdom Metazoa; phylum Chordata; class Aves; order Coraciiformes; family Coraciidae; genus Eurystomus; species Eurystomus gularis. The sequence continues at coordinate 187,679 of VZZY01002049.1, read as the reverse complement.
CCGTTCTGCTGTTTGGAGTCTATCTGAAGTCCCCTCTCCCTATTCTGTCTGCTCTAGACAATATCTAAGAGAGGGTCCCTCCAATGTTGAGCATCACTGATAAATAAGGAAGATTGGATCCATCTGTTTCATTCATCCTTCTGGTCTTTGCTCAGTGTCCAAGCAGTGCCAGGTGGAAGACTGGTGGAGTTCTGTGATGGCTGTGCCTGAAACCCAGGGCTGAGTGGAGGAGTTTCATAGGGAAACCCTTAATAAAATTGCTAAATAGTGAGTTCTTCCCCTGCCCTCTTTCCCACCCACTTCCACAGAAGCACATCTAGAGACAGGATGAAAAGCTGTATGAAAAAAAAAAAAAAAAGGCAAATTGCCATTCAATTATTTTATCTATTTCTAACTTTAGGGTTAGAGGATTTCAAAATTAGAAATGTCTTCTCAGCCTTCCCTCTTTAATATGGTTTATTTATTGTGCCGGATTAATATGGCATATGGAATTCTGCAAGAGAATGTCTATGCTGCTATAATTAGCTAGCAATGGTGACAGCAGGCATCTTTGCTTCTTTATTATTTTAAAATTCTCAGCACTGTATTATGGGATGAATTTCTACCACAGCAGAATGCTAATGCTCGGGAAAGCCTGTGAGTGCAGCATCCTGCTGCATTAATGTAGCCTGCAAAATCCCAAAGTGATCCCAAGTGTGACTGCAGTGAAATCAGCCGGATTACACTGGTGATGAATCTGGTCCTCGCCACAGCGTAGACAAGGAAACTGATCCTCCTTTTTTCTGCTGCTACAATTATTTAAGCAACTTACTCATGTACCTGAAGTCAAGTTCTGTGTGGCTGTAAATGATTGCTTGGCACTGGACCAAGGTGGGATTAGGTCCTTATGCCTCTCTGGCTGCACTTAGTATACTGTATACACAATCTGTTAATGAAAGAGCTCTCTTGTTGTAAATGTGGCCAGATCCTTTCTTGAAACTGTGTTAATTTTTAAAAGTAAACATGCACAAAGCAACCCCACCCTTCCAGTCCTTAACTGAAGCTGGGAGCCTCCTGCAAGTCCCGGTTTGGAGGTCTTTGCAAACGTTTCATTTGGCTCACGCAGGAGCTGAAAACCCAGGCAATGAAATCCTAGTGCTGCTGCAGACACTGGGACATTCATCAGAAGGGACATCACACCTTTGCTATGGGACCATCCGAGTTTTCTAGGCTGTTGAGGAAGGAGGCTGTAATTCCGTGCTTCTGTCTGATCCTGTAACGCTGAACATTCGCCACTTCCCTCTTTCCCCTACCAGAAAAGTCCATTCTCCACTCCTGACTCTCCCTGGGGGGACAGCTGGTGTCCAGGGGAAGGGGTTTGGTGGGTTACCCTTCACTTAGAGGGATCACTCTTTCCTATCCGTGTGCCAGGTATCGAGTCTGGTGGGAGCAAACCGCAACGAGGAGTGGGAGATGCTGCAGCGCACCTTTGTGCTGAATTGGAGGTAGGGAGGACACGCCAACGACAACTGAAGAGCTGGCAAATAAACAAGGAGCAAGGAAAGAGACAAGTAACTGGCAGAGTTTCAGAGATAAGAAGCTTGAGTATCAGCATAGTTGTCCTGTGCTGTGTTCCTTGGGGGTATTTGACAGCGCGCTGCAGAACTAAGTCTAACAGGCAGCATACTATCCAACAGTCCCTCATCATCTGGAGAACAGGGGCTTGAATTCATTTACCCTAAAGGGGCTTTTTTTCTTGTCTAAATCCTATCAACAGGGCCAGGAGTCACTTTCCATGAGGCTTGTTATTTAGTGTTATGTAAGGAACAGAGGTTATGTGACTGTAATTGCTCCTTGAGGTTGAGTTTGCAGGCAGCGCTGGCTAGAACACGCATTTTTGTGCAAGAGCTGAGTGCCTGCATGCCAAATTGGCTGTTTGTGTGTACAGCCACGGGATCTATGAGAGGAACAGGCACTTCTGCAGATTTTACCTCCAAATATGGCCCTTGGTATGTGTGCAGGGAGGCAAGTGAACAATAGTACGTTAAGACTCTTGGGCTGGTCAGACATGTAGAGCTGGGAATACAGGCAGGTAACAATTTAGAGGTCTTCCTGTAATTAGCTTAGTGTCAACTTGATTGTTGGCCATGGAGAGCATTTTTGACAGGTTAATATAGAACAGGGGCCTATTTCCATTTTTATAGCTCCATGTTGTTCTCCCTACTGAATTCTTACTGTTAAACATATCCATTCCATGCCAGCCGGAGATGTATACCTGGAAGGAGGCTGCTGAAGACAACCACATAGAAGGATTCCCGGATAGTCAGTTTGAGTGGTAGATGAAAGCCTGCTATCACTGTTCTGCAAACAGATGTGGACAGCAGAATCAATGAAGCATCTCTCTGGCAATAACATTTAGACAATGTTCCCATTATCTCTGTGCAGGAAAAGTGGGGCACTGAGTGAAATTTTAAAAAACCACCCACCGTGATTCAGGAAAGCCTCTTCTATTTAAAATCAACAATGATTAAGCAATTTGGAAGATCTCACCCTCAATGCGTATCCTATCTGCTGATGGCCATAGCTAAGACACTGACAAAGCAGAGATGACTTCAACTCTTGGGTTATCACAGTATTAAAAAGCAGATTGAAATCTCTCTGGCTGACATCCAGCATGCAGCACTGCCAGCTGAAGTTGCTCATAAGTTTTCTCTCCAGCTTGATGCTCAAAATGTATCATCTGGATAAAATAAAACCATACCTAAAGTAAAACAAAAAAAGCCCCGTGTCCAGCTGAGGCTGGGTGATTCCAAGAGAATGCTTGTGCGGGCATGAAGGCTCCCCTGGAAAAACACTGGAGCGATGTCATGGAGGAGAAGAATTCACATCTCTGTGTCACCCCAAGATGCTGCATGATGCAGTGGAAAATCCTGGAGGAGTAACCGGAGGCCTACGTGTAGATCTGCTGCTGAGTGTGCTGTGTTAATGCCATGCTGCCGGCTTCTCCTCTGACTGTTACCTCTTTATCCAAGCCCCATTAGGCTTCAGACTTGACTAAGCCAAACCAGTCACATGGGAATACAATTAAAAGTCCTCTCTATTTTTCCTAGCAATTCCCCCACAAAAGTATAGTGACAAATAGCGCATCACACACAGCAAAGAAAATGTCTGTACCTCCAGAATCCTGCATCCTGATGATGTGAAAAACTATTGCATGATCCAGAATGGATGCAGACTTTCTGAAATGCATACTACAAGGTAAGTCCAGGGAGCAAAGCTTTTCTGTAGTTTCTAGAATAGTGCCTCGCTGGGTAGCTTTATGAAAAGGAAGAAATAAACCCCAGCATCACAGAGGTGCTGTGAAGAATTTCAAAATGCTGTGCTAATGTCTGGAGTCACACTAATGTCTGGAGTCCTTCCCCAAGCCGTGTTACAGCATGTGAATATGAACACTGTGAGAATGATGCCATTCATCAATGGTTAACACTGGACTTTGTAAAACTCACTAATCATGCAGGAGGAAAAATTGTTGTGCTAGTGCCAGTATTCTCTCTCTCTGTGGCACCATTTCTCTCTAGCTAGAACAGAGCCCTGTGGAATAGAAGGAAACTGAAATCCTGGTGACAAATTCCTTCACTCTTAGGATGAGGAAGACTCGTATCGGTGATTAGTCCTGTGATTAGCAGGCTGTGATTAGTCCTGCCAAGCTCTCCTCCTGCTGCTCAACAAGAGTCCTCCCTCCTCTCCCGGCCCCTCACCTTCCCACTGCTGACTGCCTCATGGGTGGGCAGGGCTTCACTTGCTGGCTCTCTGGCCTTACTCCAGTTCAACCATCTTCTTCCATTAATGCTTCTTTGGAATGGACAGTTAAGGCTGTATCCATGTTAGCCACGCACAAAGACTGCTCCTGGCATCTCGGCTTGTAACCTGATACAGAGACAAATGAATACAGTGAAAGAAGAGGAGCCGGTACCACCACAGGCTTGGCCACCTGATGCTCCAGGGCAGAGCAGAACCTGAAGTCAGAAGCCCCAGGTTCTTGAGTTTATGAGTGGAGGCTCAGAAGCGCTGGAGAACAGCCTAGTTACCCTCAGCTGAGTCCCAAAGGCATGAAGCCGTGGAGGCTCGGGCCAGACACAGCAGCCCTGGGAGAGTTCAGGAATAGGAGGTGTCTTCATCCTACAGGGAGAAAGGGGGGGCTGATGCTGGAACCCCATTGACAGATGCAGTAGCTGCAAGTTTAGCAGCACCTAAACAAACCCCAAACCCTGCTGCTAGTTTGCTATCATTTTCTGGCAAACTGCATTTTTATTACCTTTGGGAGCTGGAATGTTCCCTGGCTCTAATAAAAACATCGATACCTTGGTAAGGCAGTAAAGACATTGCACGTATTTAAAGGACAGCAGCTTCCTTTTAAACGGCTTTGTGTGTGTGTCAGACATGGAAAACAAACAGGCAATGGAGTCACAGGGCTCTAATTGTAGCGTGATGCATTTTCTGTGAAGAATATGCTCTATGCCCCTACTTGTTTTGTTTTGTCCCTTTGAAACCAGTTCTCTTTGCTCTTGATTAAAAAGGAACCCAGATGACCGATGGGTTCACTAGTCACCAGCGGTCTTTATAGGTGGGTAGTGGCTTCTGCTGGCTGTGTTGACACATCTTCTAGTAGTTGTGGATGTAGGCACAGATCTCCTCAAGCTCCAGTTTCTATGGAATTCTCCTCTAGATTATGAGTTTGACCCTTGTACCTCAAGAAGTCAGAGTTTAAGCTCATTATGTTCCCCCCACACACATTCTCTTGTATTTTAGTCATGCCCACAGTTCACTCAGCACTTGTCCCTAAGGTCTGACAGGGCTGTGAGAGCATCGAGATTTCTTGACATCTCATCTGCTTACTTTTCGGCATGGCACAGCAGTGAGATGACTCCAAGTACATACATAGGCTTGGGGAAGATAACCGAGAGAGCTGAGCCAACATGCCATTCGAAGACAGAAAATAATTTCAACAATGCATTCTGAAAAATGGTCCTCTGGGTCCCCTGGGGCACCCTCTAATGGATCCTAATTAGAAGCTGTCACTTCTTGTTATGGGAAGGAAGGAAGGGTTCAGCTTTCCCATCCCTTAACCTTGGACAGACTGAGATGAGAGCTTCCCCCAGGAATTGTTTCATTTAGGGCACTTTCACTCCTGCAAGACATGAACGGGGAATTTCTGAGTGTGGCAGGGCAGGCACCTCCAGGAGGTGCAGACGCTTCCAACGCTGTAAATTCATGCACGTACATGCACAGATGCCCACTTGAGAAAACTTTATTTTTTTCGAACATTTGTGCCTGTCATTTCTCGCACACTAGACTCCAGCCTGCCTCAAGCTCTCCTCCTGCTCAGCCTTTACCCTCCAACATTTACGCACTAGATCCCTACAGTGGGTCTCCCTGGAAAGGCACATGCAAGACCCATAAACGTTGTAGGGCTCCAGTGTCCTGCTTAGCCCGTTTAGGTGGGTTGTGGATGTTGCCAATTTGATCGGTATTTAAAAAAACAAGCCCTGTTGTGAAACTGCAGCCCCTAAACGGCAAAGCCTCCCCTCTGCCTCCTACTAGCACATTCCTTACATGCATCTTTTTCAGGCGCTTGGTTTCTTGACAGCATTTACATAACCTGGCTGAAAATACTCCCACAGCTGATTAAATGCCTGCTATGAAATCTAAAGCTCTGATTAAAAGGATGGAGCTTTCCAGGACTGCAATATTTGCACAGATGGTTAATACTCATGGCTTGCTCTACAGGGGAAAAAGTGGCATTTTCTTTACAAGTCCATACAGTCTGGGCTTTCCCATGGGAATTGCTTGTTTTGTTCAGATTATTATTTTAAAGCTATCATCAGATGTGATCACCCATTGGATTAGAGGAAGCAAAAGGAAATGATCAGATAATCCCTGAGGCACAAGGCATTTTGAGTTGGATTTTTAGGGAGCTGTCACCTATGGGCGATTTTAGTTCAGGGTGCTTCTCTCCTCCTCTGTATCTTCCTGAAAATTCTCAGTGCCTGTAGACCTTTAGAGATGTGGGATGTTGTAGTTACTTGCTCAAGGAAGTAAGCTCTCAGCTGGCTGATGTGGCAGCCCCTTTTCAGAAAAAAAAGCATGGTTAAAAGAGGAAAGTGCAGAAGTGAACAGCAGGTACATACCCAAACGAGGCCTTGCAAAATCATCAAGATGTTCCGTTTTCATCTGGTGCATAGAAATCTTCAGCAAAGAGAACTTCTGACCTACCCCAGTTAGATGAGTGTAAAGATCTGGTCAGAATAAATATTACATACAAATTAGGCACAATAAAAACGAACCCTCTGAAGATGGGGGTTTGCGCTGTGGGTCTTGGAACAGAGACTTCCATTATGGGGGAATGTTCCCCAGAATAAGGGGAACTGTTAATTTCCCATCTTTGTTGGAATGGGATGTGAGCGCATTACTTTTTGGTGTGGAAGAACAGAACCGAAGTGGAGGATTTTATCCCCAACTGCAAGGGAAGAGGGATCAGCTCTCAGTTTACCGGGATTTCACTAGCAGGCTACGTAAATTCAATATTGGCAAAGCACGAGCAAGAAGCAAACCCTCTGGCTCTTTGCTGGGGCTGTACTATTCATCTGGCCCTAGATCTGGTGCAGAAATCAGGAGCTAAATCTATAACTAAGTTTATTACAGTGTAGAAATGCACTAGATCGCAGAAACTTTGTCAATGAAATATTTCTCAGATAGACATTCCCTAATTCAGGATTCTAACCTTTTCCAGAGTCCTCTCTGTCAAAACCTCAGAAATTCCTGGTGTTTCTCAGGCAGGAACCATCACATGAGGAAGTAATTAATGAGAGCAGAATGGAAAAAAAAAAAAAGAAAAAGAATGTGCTGAATAGAGGCAAAACTGAGACTCCAATCCCTCACCCCACAGGCTGCCTCCTCAGTCCTCAAGGTGCAGACGAAAGACATTCCAGCTCCTGATAAACAGTCTGAAGAGATGCTGAAACCTTCAACAGCCCCCAGGAGAATTGTGGAAAGAAGCAGTTGGACAGCGAGGCTGCCTGATGCACACCATCGTGGAGGGCAGGTGGAGTGTCTCTTGAACTGGGGGTGTGTGAATGAGGCACAAGATTCCCCCTGGTCCTTCATGCCAATGGTCCATGGCAGACACAGGCTGCGTGAAGCGTCTCATTAGCGCTACTTTGGTGTTCAGAAAGAGCTAAGCAGTAAGTCTAGAATCATCCATTAATTCATTAAGGAAAGTATGGAATGTTTTCTGGAAGCTGTACTCAGGCCAGGACTGTTAGCCAAATCATCCAATTTCCAGTAGGCTGAGTCTCACCCAGATACCTCAAACAACATACCAAATCCACTTAAAATGCTTGAAAAAAACCCCACCATAAAAAATGGAGTTACTGTGGATAAATCATAAGCGTACAGGAATGCTGTGCCTCAGTTTTCCCATCTGCAAATTAGGGAGACGGGAATGCCATTCAGCTACTTCCCAGCAGTACCCTAAAGCTCATTTGATTAACATTTATAAAACCGTGCCTGATTCTTGGAGGAGAAGAATTAATTGTTATGATTGTTGCTTATTCCCCACATGCTTGAAATATGGAACTTGGCAGAATTCCAGAGGAAGTATCCTTGTGAGCTCGGATAAGAGATGAGCCATTGTGACAGTCAGGCTGTTGGTGGAGGCAAGATTCATGATAAACCTGGGGGTCTTAAATAGTAGATCTAAGCTCAGAACACAGCCAAGGCTCCAGAAAGCTTTGTCTGTCCCCTAAAGTACGGAATCATGGCATGGTTTGAGTTGGAGGGGACCTTTAAAGGCCATCTCATCCAACCCCCCTGCAGTGAGCAGGGACATCTCGCAACTAGAGCAGGTTGCTCAGAGCCTCATTCAGCCTGACCTGGAATGTTTCCAGGGGTGGAGAAGTAGGACTGTTCTCTCCTGTTCCTGTCAGTTGTCTGCTAACAACACAGCTGTGTGTCACATACCTGGATCAAACAAGTGGTGCTCTGCCAGAAGGGAAGAGCCCACATTACGAGCAGCTGCTTAGGAGAGACTAAGCTGCCTAGAACACCTTGAAAAAGCCTAACTCATCTTACACCCTTCTCTTTGTACTGTCCTCATGCCTTTATCAGCCCACGTTTTCCCGAGAAGAAACAAATGCTCTTAAAAACCCTGAAGGTTTTAAAGAAATCATTTGAAGATGTCCTCCTTGTTAATTGTCCTTATCTTCTAGAGAAGAGAAGGCTCCGGGGAGACTTTATTGCAGCCTTTCAGTACTTAAAGAGAAAGATGTGGACAATTTTTGTAGCAGGGCCCGTTGTGACAGGACAAGGGGTGATGGCTTTAAACTAAAAGATGGAGATTTAGACTAGAAGAAATATTTTGCAATGAGGGTGGTGGGACAATGGCCCAGGTTGCCCGGAGAGGTGGTCAGTGCCCCACCCCTGGAACCATTCCAGGTGAGGTTGGTTGGGGCTCTGAGCAACCTGCTCTAGCTGAAGCTAACCCTGCTCAGTGCACGGGTGGGTCAGATGACTTTTAAAGGTCCCTCTGAACCCAAAGCATCCTATGATACCGTGGATGCAGGTGTCCCTCGCCTGTCTCCCGCTCGCAACAGGTGCCAGCAGCGGAGCCTGGGCGTTTGTCCGCCAGTTTAGAAGAGGGAGGGGAAAACAAACACGGGGAGAGGTGAGGGGCTCCAATCTGCAGGGAGGGGGGCGGCGATGCTCCCCCAGCTCGGCCCCCGGGGCTCACGCAGCCCTGCACCCCCGGGGGCGATGCGGGAGCCCCAGGGCGTGGGGGTGGGAACGGGACCCTCGGGGGTGCCACCCGGGCGGGGTGCGGGGCTCCGGGGCTCCG
>VZZY01002049.1:146454-178254 GCA_013400335.1 Eurystomus gularis | reverse complement strand
CGCGGCGCCGAAGCCCTGGCGCAGAAGTACAAGCAGCAGCAGGACGCGCTCTCTGCCCAGCTCCAAGGTGAGTGAGCGCCCGGCCCCGGGCCCCGCACCCCCGGCTCCCCCCGTGCCCGCGGCAGCATCTGCCGCGCAGCCCGGCAACGAGCGGGCTGCCTTCGCGAAGCAAGCCTGAGCTTTTGGCGTTGAAGAGCTCTAAGAAGACGTTGTCACCTATTTCCTCCCCCCCCCGCCCAGCCTTTGGTGTCTAGAATTAGAATAGCCTTGAATCCGAATCGCTGCTCACGGCGAGCGGGCTGTGCTGGATCGGGGGGTCAGCGGCGTCACGACTGTTCCGTTTCTTCTCCCTGGTTCCTCTGGCCGCACAGCCCAGCCCCGTGTCACGCCGACTGTGAAGCAGAGAAAACGCGAGCGGGACCTGGGGCGGCTGCCTGGGCAGGCTCTGAGATGTGGCTCCACTCTCTAGCCCGCAGGAGCGTCTGTCCGGGAAGTGCGTGGAGAGGAAAGGGTCCTTTAGGAAAGTTGGTCATCGTACTGTCTACTGCCCGTTGCCTTTGCAAGGAAACAAACCTATCTTCTTCTCCAGAGACTGGTCTGTGACTAGGAAAGTCTGGCCAGGTTGTTTGGGGCTGATAGAGGCTGCACAGAGCTCCCTGAAAAGCGGGGAGGAGGAGGAAGAATTGGCTTTTCTGAGCCTGCTGACCAGCACTTGGTTCCTCTGGCAAGAGCTGCCAGAAGACCAGAAGGCAAGTGTGATGTGTGTATATTCCCCCTCCCCTTTCCCCCCTCATTTGTCCTCCTTACATAAATGTCTGACGGTGGGAGCATGACACTTTAACCCACGGAGAGATGTCAGCAGGGAAGGCTGAGGGTACACCTTTCTCCACTGCTGAACTCGTTACCATCTTTAGTTTACCAGTCTGGCCTTACTGCGTCTGCCAGGGCACCCGTCACTAGATCTGGAGTCTCTAGAGGGATTTGCCGAGCTCCCTGTAGAGAGGTTTGGTGGGAATCCACTCTTCGGTAGCCAGCAGTTGTGTGTGTAATGCTGGAGGGTGGGTTGGTCCTGGAGTGCCTACAGAACGAATTTTATGTGGACAACAGACTGTTTGCCTGTGGTTCTAGTGACTCAAGGTCAAGAGATTAACACTTTTCCCTCTAATAAGTGGGTTTAGATTAGTGTTTAAATCGAGAGCTTTTCCTCAGGCTAAAATAAAATACGGAGTATCCATTCTGACCTCTGTTGACATATCAGTGACATTGTTTCTGTAGCCTGTCTTGCTGGGGAATTCTGCAGATCTGTGACTCCACATATGTGCCTTTTAGAGGTAAAACCTTTCTGGTGGTTTTGTGTGCAGTGTTGTGGTGCAAATGTAGCATTGGACATAGGCTTCTTGTGCTCAGGGCTGTGTATTTCCACCTGTGAACTGGGAAAGCAGCATGTGGTGTATGTTTCGTTTGTTCTCCAAGGAAACATTCTGTAAATAATCGATCTTGTGAATTGATCTAGTGTGTGTACAGGTTCAGGGCAATTATCTTTTGTTTCCATTTCTTCTTACTGTATCACAAGGAGGACAAACAGCTACAGCTCCTAACCGCCAGCCACAGTGATTCCCACCTTCACCCTGGGACTCTGGGATGGGAAGATCGGCCGGGCAGAAGTTAGCCCACATTCCTTTCTGGTGTGTCAGCATCTCTTGCTTCTCTTGGAGAGAGGGGCTGGTTCTTCAGAGAATAAGATGACAGTGGTAGCCTCAGGGAACCCCAGTTTTGGGAGCAGCAGGCTCAAGCAAACAACCGAGACAGGCTCATAATAGTTTTTCCATCCAAATACGTTTGAATGGCAGAGCTGTAGCCTTTTGCCGGGGTTTTGAACCCTCTGTCAGTCAGTCCTCCCATTCCTAAATGCGGTTGTTGCCATGGATACCCTTTTTATTTTGAGAAGACACTTACTTGTCCAACAATTCTAACAAAGGCAAAGCTTCTTTTTGGATTTGGCTGGTGGGAGAAGCCTAGCGATTGGCAGATAGGAGCCATGCTCATGGAAGTCTTAAAATGCAGAGTTATCTTCCCCATACAGCCGTGGCTCTGGCGCTGTCCTCTGGCACATCAAACTGGTGTCTGGGGTGGAGGAATTTTCTCTCACAACAGGCTGCTGTTGCTGAGGATGAGCATGCAGCGCTCCTGTCCTCACCATTGGGTGTCTTTCACCCAGCCTGTCTTTCCTTTGCCATCTCTCTGGATCAGAGAGGGAGGTATGATGAGTCTGGCTTTTGTTCTGCTCCCCTCGCTCCTTGCTCTGGATGATTCTTGAGCCTGACGACTGGTGCCATGGGTGGTTAGTTGTGATGTGACCGGATGGAGACTGGCAGGAGTGCTTGATGCCTTTAACAAGGAGAGTAACAGAGAAGAAAGCTTTTTCTGGGTGATTAGCTGTGAGAGGGGAAGGAGCAGGTGCAGTCTGGAAGTTAGTGTTGATGCCTGTGTGCTGAGAGCTGCCTGGAGCTGTGAGCGATGGGCACTATGATGCCTCTTCCCACAGCACGTGCTGCTGGCATAGAAATGGCCTAACGAGCTATGCACCCTGCACAGTTTTAGCAGAGCCAGAGCAGCGAATCTGATACCTCTGTTGCCTTCTCCATGAAAGCAAGGAGCTACCATGCACTCATGGCTTTCCCAGGCAATGCTCAAATGACACCACTTGAATAGAAGAAGAGAAAAACCTGGGACTGTTGGCAAGACTGGCATCACTCTCCCTTTATGGGTCTCTTAAACTCTCCCTGGCAGATGTTTATCTTGGTGCTCTTGGAGTACAGGAGGCAACTCCTTCACACAACCACCCTGTTTTCTGTGGTCTTTTAAAATGAGAATGGGTCTGTGGAAGGCTTGACCTGTTCTTCTTTCCCAAAGGCAAGGCACTGCAAGGGATTTCATTGTTTCAGCAGTGCAAGAGCTGCGTTTTAGCTCATTTGGCAGCAGGTGATGGTACTTCAGTGCTGAGTTCTGGCTGAATTCCACCCTGGATTTAGACACTGACCACCCTCCATTCTCTCCAGTAGTTGCAAATTGTTAAAGACTTCCTGGCTTCCTGTCCTTTGAAGCTATACAGTGCCATTTTGGTCTGCTAAATTGTTGCTGTATTCCACCACAAAGATGAGTAGAGAGATTATGCAGCACTTACTGTTTTGTGTAAAGCTGAACCCACCTTTTCTGGGCTCTGGAGACCTGGAGGAATGGCAGGAGAGATTACAACTTTTTTTTTTCTAGTCACTGGAGGTTACTTCAGCTTATCTTATAAAAGAAGTGTCAGAAAGCCAGATTTCCCCCTAAATTTCTGAATAAACAGCCTATGATATGGAGCTGTTCCTGAAGACTCACCTGCTTCATGATGGTTGCATTAGGGCTTGTGGTTATGGGTGTTAGCACAAGCCTGTTGCTATAGATGCTTTCCTGTGCTTTAATTTTCCACTTACTACGTGAGATCAATAGCAGCTGGTAGCTGGGGGTCATCTAAGCGGACCTTTTATACAAAAAATAGTTATTTACTTAACTGGTCCTGTGCTGAGAGTGCTTGGCTTTGAGTGAGGCTGTAGCTGTTCAACTTGCCAACTGGGGTACCCCATGGACTTGGCTGTTCTGGGTGGTGGAGCACCACTGCGCTGTCCGTGGGGCTGGTCACTGCCTCAGTTGTCCTGAGTTCTTCAGCTGCAGCGACCTGGAGAGGTGGGGAACCTGCCTGTGTGGGGTGAGTTTCTAACCCTGGTCATAGACTCTGTTTTCTTTCAGTATACTCAGGTTACTAAACAATGAAATGAAATGCCTGCAGGGGAAACTCCAACGTGGGGACTTCCTCCAAGCCCAGAAGCACTGAGGCAGATGCAGGCTGGAAGCTCAGAGTATATGGAAGGGCTTGGCAAAGCCTGGGAATTGCTGGGCATCCCAGGTAGTCCCAGCAGCCGTGAATTTTCACTGCTGGTGTGAGGCTCCCATCACATCAAAGACTTGTCCTCGGGTGCTCTGCTAGCTGAGACTGCAGAAGGTGAGATGCTTGTGGCAGAAACATGAGTGCCCAGAGCTTACAAATCTCCTGGGAAGTAGCTCGTGTTCTTAAGATGACAATGTCATTGAACGAGGCTGCTTCGTGTATGGCGAAGAAGCACCCATAGTCTCTGGTGTGCTTAGCTGGGCTGGGGGAGCCCTCAGGGTGACATCTGAGTAGTCTGTTAGGAAAAGTGTTTATAAAAATAAAGCCGTCATGAAGTAGACACTTGGACAGCTGCAGCGATGGGCTTGCTGCTTACCAGTGTGCTCAGCGGGGAAAAAAATCCTTCCAGAATGAAAACAATTATTTTTGCTGTAATGGTTTGGAGCATTTTGTAGTTCCTTCACTTCAGAGGAAAATATTAATGAAGAAGCCCAGCCCTGGGGAAGCATCTTCACCGTTGGGATATTTGTCTTTGTTAACTGGGGAAGGTGACAAAGCGAAGGAAGGAGATCAGAGTGGCTGGTGACTATAGGAATTCTTGACCCAGCTCCAGCTTCCCTCAGTATCCAGGCTGCGTGCCTACCTGGCTAGCTGGAGTAGTGCCTCAGGAGGCTTAGGAAGCGGTTGTACTACCATCAGCAAAATCCTTAGGATTCAACACTTTGTGCCTTCATTTATCACTTCTGTCTCCCCTGATTCACTCAGGCACTCAGCTGAGAGAGATCACTATAAAGACTCCCAGATCCACTGCTGGTAAACCAAGGTATTGCCAAAATCCCAAGCTTGGACCTCGCCAACGTCATGAGCTTGGCTTAAAAATCATGGAGTTAAACCATGTGGATTTTCTTTTTTTCTGTGCGGAAAAGGCATTTGCAGGTGGGAAGGAAAACAGCCATTGTGAGTGTCCTGGTGAAGCCACCAGACTTGGAATTGTTGTAATCCAACAGAAGAGAAAGAGGCAGTGGTGAACCAGGCTTTTAAAGAAAATGGATAAAATGATTAGACTGTACTCAGGTCTGCCCTGCATGAAGTTGCAGGGGGACATGGCTCATAAAGGCAGTGCTTTGCTGCCTGGTGAAATTACAGTCGTCCATGCACTCAGTGTAACTGGGAGACCTGCTGTGAAGAAGACACAGTCTAAAAATGCAAGGAATAGTTGTCATTTTGCAACGCAGAAGGAAGAGGTGAGGCCCAGGGAGGCTGTGAGTTCTGTGGAGTTGTGAAGAACCGGGTGGTTTGAATTCCCTGCCTGGGGAGAAATGGATGGGGCAGCACAAAAGGTGGTTTTCATTGGGTGGTTTATTGTTTGTTTTCCTTCAGGGGCTCCTGAGGTGTCAGACTTGCAGATGGTCGGGCCAGGAAGGATTATTCTGATAACAAAGCTTGATTCTTGTATAGTCCCCACCTCAGCCTTGCAGTTCCTGGATGATCTTTATTGTTGCTTAGAAAGACGTCCTAGCCTGACTTTTAGGATTCTAGAACTGCCTCTGAGCTCTTCTCTCTACATATTGAGAGCAACATCTGCACGACCATAGGCTTGGTGCCACTGATGGTCAACACTGTAATATACTAGATACACATGTGGGTGTTTTGTGTCTCTTCCTTTCCTCTGTTAGTGCAGGGCATATGCTGCCTTTGCTGCTCCCCTCTGACCCGAGAGGAGCTGGCAGTCTATAGATTTACTTGCAGTGAGAGCAGGAGTCACCTGGGGCCCTTGGCTTGCCAAGATTTCAGCAGGGAATGGGTTAGCGCTTGGTGTATGCAAATATCATCCCACTTGGTTCATTTTCCTGGTGACTGTGCATCATGGCATGACTTGCCCCCAAAGATCTTGGTTCTGGAGGCATGTTTCTTGTATCAGCCCTCCCCTCTGAAGTGTCACCCTGGCACGTGTCTCTGCAGAGGGGACGGAGGAGCCTGTTGCAGCTGAGTGCTGCGACTCAGGGAAAGCTCTTGGCCAGCACTCAGACATCAGGGTGGATTAAAATCATCATCCATCAGGAAGCTTCTCTGGCACTTTCATTTGTCATGTGGCTGATGTATGAAGCGGCCTCATCCCTGAAGCAGCCTCATCCCTCTCCCTTCTCGGCTCCTGTGCAGAGTACAGATGCTGTTTTGTGTGTAATGAGGAAGGGAGCTGCTTGGCTCACTTCTCCTTAGTGGCCTGAGGGCCAGTTAATGGTTGGGGAGTGGAAAGGGAGAAAAAGTCCCTCCTGCATACTGCTGCTGCCTTTCCAGAACAGATGACCCAGGAGGCTCTGCCTGTCTTAAGCCTGGTGGTGGACCTGGCCTGCAAATACACACTTCACCCACTGGCCGCTGCAGCCAGCTCTTGAACTTTGCAGCTTAGGCTCCAAAGCAAAACCTGAGTGTGGATACTCTCAGGATGACAGACTGGTGTGTCATATCAGGAATACCCTTAGTCTCTAGCCCAGCTGTCCCCACCCTGCTCTAGACCTTATCTGTTCACAGTTATCAAAGAAGTGCAAACAGCTTGTAGCTGGACCTGACCCTTTCATTGAGTAGGACATCGGGTATCTGCATGTATTTCAGGACTGTTGACTTGCTTGGTTTGGATTTGACATGCGAGCTACTGTGTGCTTAAGCCTAGCAGCCCAGAGTGATGCAGGCCCTCCAGAACAGGAAAGGCTCTTCTGCCCAGATCTGCTCTCCTGGGCACTTGCTGGCTCAGTCCACGGCAGGATTTGGGGTCCACGTGTGCCCTGACCTGCCAGAGGCTGCTCTGGGGAAAAGAATATGGGGGGAGAAATTTCAGGGTTTATCTCATTCTCTGCCTCTTTCTACTTCCCTAGTTGTGTATGAGCACAGATCCCGGCTAGAACGATCCTTGCAGAAGGAGCGAGGGGAGCACAAGAAGACAAAGGAAGGTGAGTCTCTTGCACGGGGGGCATAGTGGTGGCCAGCCAACCTTCCAGCTGTCTGTGGGGAGATATATGTGTTGTACCCAAAGTGTTTTCTGCCTTCAGGGCCATGTGTGGACATTACTGAACACCCCCCAGGTGAGACCCATCCCTGCTTTGTACTTAGAGAACAGTTAAACTGCGTTGTCCATTGTGGGAGGTGGGCTCTGTTCCCTCACATTCCTGCATATGTCCCCGGGCTGATCTGTGACTAACAGTACCCATGATGTGGTGTTTGAGCACTTTAAGTGCTAGCTAAACCTGGCACTAGACCATGCTTTTTTTTATTGAAAATAAGCAAACTTTCTTATAAAAGTGATCTGGAGATGCTGAGCTCTCTGAGTGTTTAATATTAGTGTTACCGAGCTCCATAACACACGGACAATGCAGAGTGGCAGATCCTTTCCAGTGGATGTACAAAAGTAGATATGTTAAGGCAGGATACGTTAAGGCCATGAAATACGACAGGAAGTGGAAAACCAGCAGATGAGCTCATGTGCCTTTCAGTGGAGTGATGTGCTTGGATGCCAGACCCCTTTGCACCTGATTATTGTTGGCAACTTAACAGCTTGGCTTTTATCTTCAAAACTGGTATGTGGGATGACATCACCACTCCTACATGTGCTGCGTTTCTGGAAACGCTGACATGGAGCATCCAGGTCTGGCTGTGGCTATGTGGCTCCATAGCTAAGGGAGAAGCTGCACTTCTGCCTCTTCTGTCATTTATTTGGTGGGGTCTGACTGCAAAAAATGAAGCATCTAATAAATATTATCTTGTCATGGGACCTTCCCATTTTAAGATGGTAGCACAGATGGGATCAGCAGATGAGTTCCTTTTGGTCTCACAGAAGCTTTGATTGCTCTTTTCTAGAGTGATCTCTAATTTCAGAACACCCCAAATGCTTACACAGCTTCAGTGACTTCAAAATGTAGCCATTTGTGTGCCAGAGTAGGAAGTCACCAAAGCACTTGCCTATAGAATGGGAAAGGAAGGACATTTGGGCCAGCCTAGATGGGTGGACACTCTCGTGGAAGATGCTACCATCTTTCTGAGGGCATTGAGCGTAGCGTCCCAGCAGCGTCCGCATCCCAGCATGCTGAGCTGCAGCCTCTTGCTCAGCAAGGCTCCGATTTCCTTCTTCCCTCCACCCACCGAAATATAAACCAGCTCCAAGTTAAATTCCAACTCATTGTTTTTTCTTCTTCCATTTCTAGATTTTTTAGTGTATAAGTTAGAAGCTCAGGAAGCTCTCAATAAGGAGAAGGTATGTATGCTTTATTCCTCAGTGCACGTGTGTAATCACGGCAAAGATTTCTCTAGTACCACCGCAGTCGTGAGGCCAGTGCTGCTGTCTGCAAGGTGTGAAAGACTACGAGTGTGTGCGGTACACAATGAACTTTGGCTGACCACCTTGCAAGGCTGTTGGTATGTGAGGATTGACTTCATCTTAGGGAAAGACGGTGTTGTGCTGGAGCTGTTCTGCCTGTTCTCGCATGGGTGACAGCGGAGTAGGTGACTAGCTTGTCAGCTCCTGGGGTAGCAGGGACTCCTGGGCTGCACTCTGAGAAGCGAGCTGCTGTTTCAGGCTGTGGGAGAGTCCCAGGGAGCCCAAATGCAAGGCACACCACAAGGAACGTGGGGAAGAAAGGCCATGGTGCTGCTGGGGAAAGCATAGCCATTGTTTTCTGTCTCCAGGGATTGTCAGATTATTTCCACTAGCCTGTGGACTTCTCATCTGATGGGGAAAAGGACTCTTCAGTGAGGGTTAGGAAGAAATGTGTCCCTGGGTTACAGTCTGTTCCATCCACCTGAAGTTAAGGCTGGTTTATTCCTTTCTCAGAGCATCTGTTGATGAGATGCTGGAGAAGAGGAATTGCGTTTAGCCTGTTCATTTCTGGGTGAATGTCATCCTGTTACAGCAAGAAGCTCATGGATGAATATCTGAATATTCAAATGGCTGGGCAGCTCCCTTGCAGTTTGTGCTCATTTGCTGGTAATATTTTGCACCATATTGAGTATTTATCACGTGAGTTAAATTGTGGGTTGTAGTGGAAATCTACACATGGTGGTTAGTTTGCACTTCCACGGTGCTGCTTAGTGCCTCAGCCATGTTGCTTTGGGCCACCCAAACACAGACGCCAGCAGATGTTTGTAAAACTGCATGTAAGGAGAAAGGCTGCAGCATGTTCCCTCTCAGGTGCCACTGCTACTGTGGGGACTTGGCCTTTGAGCACAGGCTGGTGGCTTTCACAGCGCTGAGATGCTGGTGCCACAGTGAAGAACGGTACCCTGAGGACAAGGGGGAAGAACCTGGCCCTTAGCAAGGCATAAGCAGATCTGCTAACCTAGTACAGACCCCTCTGAACACACGTAAATCCCTCTCCGCTGCTGGCTTGTGTCAGCTGAGCTTAGTTTGATAGCTGTACCTAGTTATAGGAGTTGGCTTGAGGCTTACTCAATTGCTTAGCGATCAATTTTTTTGTTAAATGCTGTGATTTGTGTGTAGGCGAAAGCCTGAGCGCCGGTGCTGTCTGCCTCCCCCTCAGCTGCTGCCAAGAGTGCTCAGCCTGCTCTGGGGGGGTTACCATGCAAAGCTCTCGCAGCGCTGGCTCTGTCCTAGGTAAAGAGCCGAGGACTGGGGGAAACTGCGCTGAATGGCAATCCAGAGAGTGCAATTAATGAGCTGGTGGCTAGGGTGTTTGGAAAGGTTTCCTTTGCAGCCGTGCTCAGGCTGCGTGTCCTGCTGGTCACCTTGGTTGGCTTGTTCCCATCACCGTGTGCGTGAAGGGACAGCGGGAACCGGCTGTTGGCGCAGTGGCTGGGCAGGCGCTCCTGTGTGTCTCTCCCTGCCTTTGGTTTTTTAGGGATCTAATGGCACTGTTGAATCTTTTTCTTTCCAGCAAGACTCTATGAACAGATACGGGGCCCTCAGTTCCCAGCACAAGATACTGAAGGTAAGGGAGGAGTCTGGTTTCACAGACTCCCCATCGGCTGCGCGTTCCAGAATGCTCCCTGGAAGGAGAGCCCGAGCTCTCGCTTCCCTAGAAGAGACCGAGGGTTTCCCGCAGCTAGTGCCAGCGCCGGGGGAGGAGACCACGCAGTGGTGTTGAGCCACATTCCTTCCTGGCTATTCAGGTTCATGGGAGTTTCCTATTTATTCTGTTGGCTTTGTATCAGATTGCAGCCTTCACCTAGACCTCATTTCAATGGTAGTCTTTGTGCGGTTTATCGCGCCGGAGTTCCGTTGTTCAGCTTGTTCTTTTCTGGGTCTCTCAGTGTGAAAATGGGTCTGTTCATTGTAGCTTGCTCTTTGGGCTAATACAACGTGTTCCAGGCCATGTAAGAGGCTCAGAGGGAGGTGGTTTATAGCATTTTACAGCTTATCGCATGCTCTACCTGCAGCATATCTTGATTTTAGTTTGCTTTTGTTAGAGCAACACAACTGTAGCTGGTGATGGTGGTTTTTAAATGTTTTTAGTTAGAGCATTGGCAGTGAAGTGGTAATTTAATTCTGGGATGTAGAAAGAGGGCTAGGTTCCAGCAACTCTTAGCACCGCTGGGTTGTATTTCCTGAGCAGAGCTGGACCTCCAGCTGCCTGGCTTTTGGATTCAAACTTCAGGAAAAGGGAAGTACAGTTCTGTCTCTTGGGTATTATCCAGCACTGCGGACTCTGGGAACGCTTTGCAATAGTAACGCTCCTCTTCATAGCAACTGCAGCCTGAGCAGAATGCTCTGGTTTGCTTGTCTCAAGGGAACAGTGAGAGCTTTTCGTCCTGGCTCCCTTTTTNGGGGAGGGGAGGTGGGGGGATAAATCTGGGTGTGTTTTTTGTTTTTTTTAACTAAATTTAAAGCTGCTGAAAGACAGGCCAGCCCTTGGGACTGCACTGTGGTAGCCAAGTTGAAAGACTCCCAAATTTTGAAAGATTAGCTGACTTCCTGAATGATGTGATTTGCCCTTACTACAGCGTTGGACATGTTGGATGGGGACAGAGTGAAATGCCCCGGCAGCATCTCTGAATTCCCTCACCCCAGGCTGTGTTTGCACATGGTTTGCACGACACTCATGTGCTGTGTCTTGCGGTTTCTGCTTGACTGAGTCAACCAGCATGTCTATGAGGTAGAGAAGGGGGTGAGGGGATGACCTGACAGTCAGATGGGCAGCCCTGGACACGAGAGGTTCCTGGCTCCCTCGGGGCTCTCAGCATACCTAGCTTTGGTAGAGCTGCCTGGGTCAGAATGCTCTGCGTACAGTTCAGTTGCTTCTCTAAAAGATAATCACATGTAGCATGTTGCAGACCTCATGGAACTACAATAAAACAGCATCTTTGGATTCCTCCCAAAGTTTGCACATATTGGTTGCCGGCGTCCTTGGAAACCAGCTGAGAGTGAGGATGCTCGGTGTGCTTAATGAGCTGGACTGGGCCTCAGATGCTTTGTGTGACCTTGGTCAAGGCACTTATCTCTCTCTTCAGCTTCCTGCTGGTATCAAAGGATGAATATTCCCCCCCCGCTTCTTGGTTGTGAGCAGTCTGGGGAAATACGTTATGCACATCACCTGCTAGCTAGAATATGGGCTAGGAATTAATTGACCTGAGCTGATGAGGACTTAAAATTCCTTGAATTGCTTAGCATTTCGTGTTTAAATCAATTCTCACTTGTGCAATGTTGGTGGTTTCTGAGGTGTTTCGTGCCTAAACGATTTTAGGGATGTGGTTCCTCTGCAGTGCTTTCTGCCAGTGGCTCTGATGAGAACTGTAAGTACGTAATGTCTTTTGAAAGCCAGAGCAAGAATCTTTTATTCTCTTTATCTTCCCCTCCTGATCTTGTGATCTGATTAACCTGACATCCTAGCCTCTCCTCTGCTCTGTCTCTGGGACCCCTCCACACCAGTAGATTTTTCCTCTGCACTGCCTGTATTTTTGGAGCACAGTTATTCTTCTCCTTTTAGTGGAGGATAATTGCTTCAGGGGAGAATGCCCAGGCCACAGATGCTTTGTTTTACTGGGCATAAATGCAATCATCGATAGCATTTAGAGGTTTGGGTTTTTTTTAAAAAAAGGAGGCTTTTTTTTTTTACAGGAAGGCTGGTTGAAATTGTTGCCCAAGTCCTGAGGAGCTATTGTGTGGAAGGGCCAGGGTTCACCTGTGAGCCAATCCATCTGCATACATAATTGGTGTTGACAAACTGAGTGTGGAAGGACTCTCTAGGTTACCATGGGAGCAAAAAAAGAGGTGAATTCTGGTTCAATGGGTCTCACCAAAAGGATGTCTCAGCATATTTTATTCTTGGGCTCTGCAAAAGGGGAGGGGAGAACAACTCTTCAACCCACTTCTATCTGATGAATTCTTGGCCTGCTTGAAATAGTCTGTGGTCTTGTGAGAGTCTTGCTATCCTGGCATTTTGTGCCTGTCAGCACCACATTGCTGTGGGGAGTGTGGGCTCCCTAGTCTCGCTATGTGAGAGGATGTGGTGTCCTTGCAAAAGGTCTGTCTCGTGTTCTAGCAGCTTGGAGTGGAGGGTGGGAGAAGAGCCAGGCTATCAGGAAGGAAGCTGAGCAGAGAGAACAACCTGAGTGTTGAAGTGTCTGAGTGTCCTAAGCAACTATGAATACCTGCCCACAGAGAGGTGATGGGAGTTAGACCTCAGCCCTGTTTAAGGGTGAACTACTCCTGTAACGCAGTGTGCAGACTGATGCGATGTGCACCGTGGAAACTCCCCTGGCAGGTAATGTCCTTCAGCATGTCTGGGATTCTGGAAAGGACTTTGGATTTGTGCAGCGTTCCACAAGCATTTAGTTTGATATCTGCAAATCTTACAGCTTGCATCGCTCTCGCAGAGCAGGGTGTGCAGGGAAGTTGGGAAGGAGTAGGAGTAGTTCTTGGCTGTGTCCCAGAGTCTCCATCTCTTTTTCAGGCAGGAGTGGACTTGCTACCATGTTCTGCTTCCAGTTTAGTGTCTTCCACAGAGATGTCCCAAACTGCTTCACAAAGCAGAGTTTAACTGGCATTTCACCTCCCTCCTGGACCACTGAACACAATATTTTCTTGTATCTGGGATTTCTAGCTATCTTACTGGAGGAATGAACATCTCTCTGGCCTCCCCAAGCAACTTATTAAATAGAAGCACTCGAGTAGCACTTGGTAATTGCTAAATTACTCTTCTTCTCCTTGTACTGACTCCTTGTCGTTTCTTTTCATATTCAGAACCAGCATGAAGATGTCAAGAAGCAGCTGCTTGACCTGCAGCTGCAGCACAACAGCTTGAAACTGGAACATCGCAAGACACTGGAAACCCACAGCCAGAAATATGCCCAGCTGCAGCAGGAGAAGGACAGTGAAGTCGCAAACTTGCAGGGTAAGTGAGATGGAAAGCTGAGGAAACACCAGTCAGAGAAAGGACTGAAGAGCTCACTTCTGGAGAGGACGGTGTTTCTTCGACAGGCCCCCAAAATGCCTGCAAATAGTGCAGAAATATTTATAGATACATATTTTCATGATCCAAAATAAGGCTGACGCTTTTCAACACGGTCTTTCTTTTTACTGGAGGATACACAATTATATTCAAGGCAGTGAAACGTAAGTGCTTTGTGTGTCTTGTCACTGAAGCACTTCAGAGTGTGCGAAGAGCTTGAAAGGAGCCCAGCCTGGGGGCTGCGAGGCACAAGCTGCCTCCTTAACAGCATAGGAATAAATATGCCTGAGGACCAGCTTGTCCTGTTCTGTAAGTGGGTTGTGGGGTTTTTTGTTTGTACCATCCTTTCCAGAGGCAGCTTCTCTGTGCAGTAGGAGGGAACCTCCTTATAGGATCCACTGTGAGTTCAGGAGACCTGACAGACATCTCCTGTGGTTGTTTCTCACCCTCTTAGTTACCAGAGGTAGGGACAGTGGTGCTGCTCACTTCTCTCCCTGCTGTTCAGCTGTGGTGGGTAAGGGAAATGAAGAAAAAAAGGTCTTCAGCTGATAGCAAGCAAAGCAAGAGCCTGATCCTGATAGCAATAGTTAGCAGAGACACTCCAGAGAGGAGGCAGTTCCTTGGGCGGGCAGGACTCTTGAGTGCTGAAAGATGATTCAGAGCTAGTGCTTCACCAGTTCCTGGGCTTGGAGAGATCTGTGAGGTCAAGAGGAATTTATGGTAAGGAAGAGAGATACTACGCTTACAGAAATAACTCCTAAGCAAATTTCTTCTTCTCTTGCAGATACAGTCTTTAAACTCCGAGAAGAGAGCAAGCTTCTTCGGAAGGCCCACCAGGAAGTTCACTCTCAGCTCCTCAATGCCCAGGTAATCAACAAGGGCATCTTTGTGGCCACATGCGTCAGTCTTTCACTGGAATCTGGGTGCACCATCAAATATTCTCTAAACCATAAATCTAGTTATCAAGTATTCCAGTGTGGTGGGTTGTGCTCCCCACAGTGCTGGTAGGTGCTAGGAGTATAGGTGCATTCTGTACATCTAACATTCTCCAGCCTGGAATCTGTCCCAGTAGCTGAAAATACAGGTATGCTACACAAATCACTGTGGTTCAAGTGAGCAGGAACCAGCATGTTCCCAACCCTGGAACGCCTCCTGTCACGTACCCAGGTCTCAAATACTTCCACTCTAAATGATGATGAATTGTCTCTGTTTATGCCTGTAAAATTAATTGCAGAGAGAAGTGGCAATGCAGAGGTGTCTTGCCTGGCTTGCTGAGACTGCAAATAGACCCTCCACAATCCTGGCCAAAAGGTCCCCTTCTGCATCTCTCTGGGAAGCCTTAGTAGAGAGGGAGACCTATAAAAAATTTGGAAAGAGCTACGTAAAACACAAGTTAATGTTGAGCAGTAAGAGTTGGAGTGATGCTTTTAGAGGCTGGGGCAGACAAGCAAGTGCTGTTGACTTAAGACCAGAGAAGCCAAAAAGCATTTTTCTGCAGGAAAAGACAAGAAACCAAAAGTTTTGTTAATATGGTGCCCGTGCTATGGAGATGGTGTGAGCCTCTTCAGCACACTGGAAGTCCTAACCTCACAGAATTCCTCTTACCCAGCTGAAGCTGGGACCTCCCAGATGACTTGGGAGAGGGAGAAAACAGGGTGTGTTGGGAGAAGTGGGAGGAATTAATGTCTCTGCTGTGTCTGTCTGAGGGTCTTGTACTGAGCCAAGACACAAGCAGCTTTGTAAATACACTTTGAAAGTCATGCCGCAGTCTGAAATGGCCTTTTCTGTTGTTAATTAACAGCCTTCTGTCAAGCACTCCCTTGGATTATAGGATAAGCCCAGCAGCAATTAGCTAGTTGTGGTTAGATGCTGTTGACAACTGACTGGTCCCCTGAACTGGATGCTGAACTTGAGCTAGAGGTGTTGGGGGTAGTGGGGTTTGACTGCTATAAATTTGCTCTTGAGTTCTGGCCTTATCTGCCCTGCAAAACAGCAAGGACTAAGTGGCTCTAGGGCACTGCAAACTTCCCAGGTGACAGGATGCTCCAGGCAGGAACCCCAGGCTGCTGACACTGCAGCAGCTGTCATCTGACAGCTCTGTGGCTCACGGCAGGCGTAGTCTGAGGGGTCTCAGGTGAACCTTCAGTCAACTTGACTTATCTGCCTTCATAACTGTGACTTTGCACTTTTTTTTTCCCTGCTCCCTCATGTGGCTAAGGCAGACTCATGGGATTCTCTGCAGGGATACTGCCTGGAAACTAAACAAAGGCTTCCAGGCTCTGTAGGGGTCAGCCCAGCAAGCCGGTACCAGGAATTGAAGCAGCATGTGATTACAAGCTCCTCCAGTGCCCCTGGCAAGCCTCCATTCATACCTCCTGCTATCAAAGTGCATCTCAGCCTTCCTTGTTGGGCCTCCTGACCAAATTTTCAAAGCAGCTGCCAATGTCAATGCTCCGTAGCTTGTTCGCAAGCAACGCTGAGACCCACTCAGGTGCTTACAGACCGGGAAACACGGTGGCAGCTTTTGTGCTGCTAGGCTTAACTTCTGGACCCTTCTGTGTTGTGAGCAGTGGGAGAAATAGTCTGCAAGGAACAGCTCACCGACGTTTCTTGCCAAAATTAAGAGTGAGCAAGAGTCGAAGGATTTGCCCTGGGTGTTGGAGACACGACTCAGCTCCTTGCTCTGAAGGCACCAGACAGTCGTGCGGTGAAGCTGTGCTCCAGCCATCTGCCTGACTGCTGTTTCTGGCTCACCGAAGCGGCAGGGGTTGGTCCCGAAGACTTCAGGAAATACTTTGGGTCTTTTTGACAATGAGCCTAGCATTAACAATTTTTCTGTCTGGTTTTATGGTCAGTCCCTGGTAGCATCTAATCAGGGTTTGATAACAGAAAGGTGAATGGGGTTGTGTTCACCTCTGTCGGGGCGTGGCGCCAGCAGCAGAGCAGACACCCCCGGGCTCCCAGCTCCCGTCAGCGCCGCAGCTCTTCACTGCGGCGTCGAGTCGCGCCGAGCATCCTGTCATACATAGATCTTGCTTCCTTCTGGCAGGTGAAGGTTTAGAGGAGTAATTTGCATTCTAGACATGTTAGCATCCTTGGAAAATGAACATGTTTCACAAGCCCAGCCTGCTGTAGCTGTCACCTCAGCTGGTCTGCCAGGTAAAACGAGGCACAGAGGCAGCAAGTGGGGTACGCCCGGCTTGCTGTGACAGGCTGCAAACAGCATGTGGGAGTCTGGGCATTAAGGCTGGTCTAAAGCTTCTTTCCTTCTAGGCTGGCCACCTTAACAGGCTTTTGATGGGTACAAGTTTTGCTTCCATCTGGCTTGTTCTGACTGGAAGCAGTCTCCTACTAGCTGAGCCTATAACCCGTGAACTGCTCTTGGCTTCCTCTTTCTTTCCTCATTCCTTTTATGTTAGCTTTGCTGAGTGGTTTTGTTGTTGGTTTGTTGTTTTTTTTTTTAATGTTAAGGTCAAATTTCAGGGGGAAGAACTGAAATCAACAGAGCCTGCTTAGGAATTAATTTCCTGCTACACTTTCCTTGCTGCTTGGAAGCTTTTCTACTCTGCCCCGTCCCTAATTTGGTCCATTTCCAGGTATCCTGGCAATCATATGAAAAGCTCTCCCCCCTCACTTTCCTATAAATAACAGGGGTAGGAGTGGGGAGCTCTTTCTGAGTAGCTTTTTCAAGCCCTACTTTTCAGGGTTGGAGATGGAAGGAATAAGCTGCAGGAGAGAGGAAACTGTTGCGTTTGCTTAACAGTCCAGGAGAATCAATCTTCATTTGTCTTGCAAAGTAAATGGAATTGTCAAGTAGGATTATGCCAATTATTGTCAGCCCCACTGAGATGAGCACATCCATGGAGAATTTCCTCCATGGGAAGTAAAAAAAAGCTGACCTGAAGGTACACGTGTGTGAGGCACAGGAGGAGAGGGAGCCGCACCTAGTAAGACCTCGAATTCCAATTCTTGGGCAAAGGCAGGAGTTATGTCAATGGCTCAAGCACTAAGCAGTGGGCAAAGAATTGGTGTCATGGGCCAGCACTTGCAGGGTAAAAGTTTGCAATAAAATAAGATGCAAGACTGGCAAAGGGGGAATACAGAATATTCCTGAAATCTTGAGGGAAAGCTGAAGTCTAGCTTGGGATTGTTACGAATTGTTGTGGATAATCTCCAGTCTTTCATCTATATAAAATACATATATACCTTCTTTAGTAGCCTATCTGTGCTGAACAACTGGCCATAAAGGGGTGGCTATTCTCAGCAAGGAGTTTAACCCTGTCATTGTGCGAAGTTGCTCTGTACCCTTCTCATCCCCTCAGGCCCAGATGGAAGAGTTCAGGCAGCTCAAGGAAGCTCTACAGAAGATGCCAAGTTTCAAAGGAGGAGGAGCTGGGAA
The DNA here is from genome assembly GCA_013400335.1 of Eurystomus gularis. Lineage (NCBI taxonomy): Eukaryota > Metazoa > Chordata > Aves > Coraciiformes > Coraciidae > Eurystomus > Eurystomus gularis. The sequence goes on along the minus strand of VZZY01002049.1, from coordinate 160,532 downwards.
GGGGCAGCAGCAGTTGCAGGTGCTGAAGGAGCAGCCCATGGTGCCGGCCAACAGCCAGCTGCAGCTCGTGAGGCAGAAGGTGCGGTACTCCCAGGAAAGCCCAGGGAGCAGAGTTCTATAGGGCTTCTGTGGGTTTTCAGCTTGGGGCTTTGAACTGGAGGGAAATGAGCTTGTTCCTTTAGTTTGCTCTTGTCCTTTCTTCCTTGCAGGCTTTTCCAGTCAATCAGGAGAATCGCCCTGTTGGGAACCTGCTGGCATCACAAGTCTCTGGGGTTCAGAAGCAGGCAGATGGTCCTCTGCTGCAGGGCCAGAACTCGTACAGTAACGATGGCCCAAGGCCACAGGCTAATGTGCTCTTTACCCATCCAGCCCCGCTGCAAGATGCCAATTCCCTGCCAGATGCCGTGCCGGCCTGGCCAGCGAGGCACGGGGATGGCCACGTGGTCCGGTTCACCCGCACCATGAACAGTCTGCCAAACGGGAACCCAGTAAGCTCTGCACACTTGCCGCTTGTTTTGTGTAGCCCTTGCTTGTGAAGCTCATAACTGTGATGTTTGTAGTGACGCGCATATGTGCATTCCACTTCCGTGATGTGGAAACTGTCCTGGCCGCAGGTTTCACACTCCTGTGCGCTCTCAAGAGTTTGTGGTGTGGTGGCTGGGCTCAGATGAGTGGGCTTTAGGGTTCTCTGTTCTGGTCCTGCTGGATCTGCAAAGATTAATTTATAAAAGCGATCCTCTGGTGCTTCCTTGAGGTCCCTTCCAACCTGGCATTCTATGATTCTCTGCCTCCTGGGGTGGTTGAGTGAGCTTGTGGAAAATACATCTCTAAAAAAGTAACAATAATTGCCGTGTGGTTGGGCTATGATTACAGCAACTATTATAATGGCAACATGTGTAGGGTTTTTTTTTAGGAGGGATTTTGTTGGTTGTCTTCTTATGGAGATTCACCTACCCGAGACAAGCTTGCTTCACGTAGGATCCAAATTACCTCCTCCTGGCTGTGTGGAAGGAGAAGGGCTTTCCTTAATGGAGGCTAGCTGGACAGAACCGTAGTTTGGTTTTTTCTTTCTGGAGCAATTCTGAATCTATTTTTCTTTAATAAAGGATTTTTCTGGCCCATCAGCCTGCCCAAACGCGAGGGAGATCTGCAGGCATCTGATAAGGTGAGGAGCTTGTGTAAATCCTGAGCGTATGCCTCTTCTCTGCAGGATGTAAAGATGGTGATGCGCATTCAGGTGAAAAGCCATGAGGAGAGCCAGGCTCCTGGGTTGTCACTGCCTGATCTGAAACAACCCTCTGCAGCAGAGAAACCTCAGGTGCCAGCAAACCACCACTCTACAGGGAACACACAGGTGCAAATGCAAAGGTTGGTGAAAGAAAACTCCCCCTCCTCTGTGGTCAGGCTGAAAGGTGCCATACAGGCTTGCCCCGGTCTCTCTCTTCTTGTGTTTGTTGTGATTTCTACTCAAAAGATGGTTGAAGAAAGTGTTAGTTACTGATTCCCCTGTTATCTGATTCTTGTAACTGAATGGTGCTGCCAGGTCTCTACCTTGGCCAAGCAGAAGACTGGTCACGTTGCAGGCAACGTGTGATTAAATGCACAGACTGCTGTGGGTGCTGTGCTGGCAAAAAAACCCCAACCAGCAGGCTCTTGGGTTTTTGGTGCATGCTCTGTCAGTGGCCTTTGTATTTGAACTGTTTGGTGAAGCTGTGGTGTGAGGAGGAGAGAGAAAGAGGAGTTACTGCTGAGCGAGATCAGGTCCATGTGGATTTCCTACTAGCTAGAGGAGGCGGCGGGATCGGAGTCTGAACTGACTTCAGGAAATCTCCTCCCTCGCAGTGATGGTGACTTACATATCCTGTTTTGTTTAGTGAACTGGAATGCTGCGTGACAGAAGTGACCCACCTGCAGCAGGCGGGATGGCTAAAAATTCCTTCAGTTTCTGTAAGAGGCATTAAGTTGTATATTAGAGCTGCAACGCGCCCATTTTTTCCACTAATGAATCAGTAATCTGCCAAACTCTGCAGGAACAACCAGACCTTGAAGCTCTGAAAGCTGCTGTCTCCAAGGTTGTATGGTAATCTAGAAGCAGCAGGCAACCAGCCCCGGTTAGGTGCTAGAGATTTTTCTGGCTTTGTTGCCAGGGCAAAGACGAATTCCCAAGCTCTGTATTCCCTCTTCTGTGTTTTCTTTCCTCCTGGGGAACAGAGCTTGTGTTCCTGTTGCCACTGCACGTCTGAGGCATGCTAGGGACTTCCCTTCACAGAGCTTGAATAGAGCCTGAGCAGTCAGACAGGTCTGAGACCTGTGATTCCAAAACTAAGGGGTTTATCCAGAATGGGGTAAAACAGTTTACAGCAAAAGCTTATTCCAGAAATGAGGACACAACCAGAATCCATCAGCCCACGCTTTTTTCCATCCTTGAGATGGAACATAGGATGGAACATATCGATCAGCTTCACCTGGAGAAGTCAAACCAATTTAACCATATCAATACAAGGATCGAGGTTTGCAAACAAAGGACTTGGATCTGGTAACATCTTCTGAGCTTCGCTGAAGCCTTGGTATCAAAACTCCCTGCATCTTGGGACTGTTGCTCCTATCAGACATCCTTAGAGGAGGTGTCCTCCAGACCAGTTCTTGAGGCGAACTGGAGAGGAGAGCTCTGGGCAGGGCAGTCCCGTGGGGAGGGCAGAGGTTCAGAGGATGGCATGAGCCCACCTACTCCATGCAGGTACCAGAGTGGAGAATTCCCGCAGTGTGTTACTTGTGTTGCTGCAGTACTGGGAGTCTAGTCAGGGACCAGCGTCCTGTTGTACTGGATGCAGGACAGGCACAGCAGAAGACATTTTCTGTCTCTGCAGCACTCCCAGAAGGCCACTCTGTTTTGCAAAAGGAAGAAAATGTCCTTCTGAGGCTGCAATTCTTCAAAGTCTGGGCCTAATCCAAAAAACAACTCTGAAAACAGTGCTTCCTCATTTAACTTATTTATCCCCTGTCTGTGTCCAGGCCATATCTGCTCAGTCTGCTGGAGCAAACCAGATTTAATTTGTTTTATCGGTAGAGGAGACTTCTGGATTTCATTCTAAATTCAGCCTGATCCTACCCATTCTCCTCTGCCATTTCTGTTTGTTCACTTAACCTGTAACCTTCCCTGGGCAGAGATTGTGCTTTGCGTATTTCTTTAAAGGGCAATGTCCTTCCTGTAGAGCTTTGATAGATAACATCTGCATGGGTGCACAGAGCAATAAAACAGAGGATGTTCTGCCTTTCTACAGGGAGGGACCCGTGTGGGTGTAACTGCAGGTGAGGCTGGAACTGTGATGGCAGAATGGCCTTTTCTCAGCTATGTCAAGCCTAGAGAGGATGCCATCCCTACTCTGAAAGAGAAAATGCAAATATTGGATTTATTTGGCAAATGATTTCTGTGAGGACAGAGATCATGGTATGTTTGGTGTGCTTTTCTTTTCCTGGATCCATCATCAAGAAATTACTGAGCAGCTGGAGGCTGTTATTTACACCGCATGAGATCTGTGATAAGGAGCACGTAAACCAGCTTTCTCCAGAAGGCACCAATGCCAAGAACAATATCTAACCGCAGCTGAGGACAAAAGAGGCCATGCATCCCATGCCAAGAGCTGTTGCACTGGGTGGCTGAGACCAGCAGTTTCCAGATGAGCTCTTGGTGGCCCATTTGCATTTTAATGGTTTTATAATGGGGAAATGTGAGCTGAAGGCTGGGTTATGATTTTTTTTTTTTACTTTATTTTTGTGCAGTGGTAGCGTGCAGCCTTCCAAAGCTGCTAAAGCTTGGGCCACTTGTCCTTTTGCGGCAGTTAAAGACTTAAATATCTTAAGCAGACTTTTAAGTCTTGGCTGGCTCATGTAGGAGGACAGGCCAAGCAGTAATCCTGCCCGAAACTGGTGGTAAGTCACTCAGGTTATAAGTTTTTGTTTTGCTTTTAAGAGTCCCTATTATTGGGATTTCACGCCCTCCTTTACCCTTCTTTGTTTCTTTTCAAGGTGTCCCTGAGTAAGGACATTCGGGAAGGAAACACTCCTTGTGAGGCAGCTCTGCCTTCTGGGCTTTTCAGGGGTTTGCTCAAACTAATAGGAAGAGATTCCATTTCTTGGCCCTCCAATCCATTTCCATGCAGTCGGATGGTGTAACGCCACTGAGCGCGCTGCGGAGCCTCTCGTGGGGTGTCCACGGGAGCTGCGCGGTTGCTGCAGGCAGAGAAGCGTTGATGAAAACATGTTGCATTTGGCGTGTACCTTGATATCAAGTACTCGTCCCTCGGAGGCACTTCTGTTAGGCAGGAAGCAGACACAGATGTTGTTGCAGACATCAGAAGTGTATTTAAGGCAGAACCATTACAGAGGAAAGAATTCCTGGCTGACAGGGGTTGCCTGAACTCCTACAGATAGAGCTGTGTAGGAATAATTGCTTTTTCGGGTCAATAGATGGATGAAAACATCTGGGGGGTGGTGGTGGGAAAAGCAGTGAATTGTACTGGCACGTGGCTTCCCTCACTGAATGAAGAAACCAAACGCTTTTTCCCATGCTCACCAGAAAAAAAAAATATAAATATGTGAATGTTTCCTTTCAGCTAGCTCTGTTTTCACTGTTTGGGATGTGCAGGGGACAGGTGCATGCTGTGGAAGAGTTTTATAAACATGTGCTCCTTAAAGTATCCATCCTAGTTGCAAAGCTTCCTAAAGCCTTTAAAACAAAAATACTTGATGAGGGAAACTGTCAATTTCGTATTGTAGCTTTCCTGTTTAATTCGAAAGGATTTTTCTTCTTATAGGACAAAATTCTACAGTTTTACTTTATCGTCTTCATTTTAAATTAAGTCGGAGCAATAAAGAGTAGTTACTCGATGTTTTTTCAAAAACATAGATATTTGGGTATGTGTGGGGCATAAGTATCTATTTAGAATTGGAGTTTATTGCTCTGTGGATATGTTATTGTATTGTGTGAATAATAAGGCAGTTTTACAATAAATTGTGCTTATAAAGCATAACTTATTTTGTATTGATGTGGCATATCAAATGTTCTGTTTCAAGGGATGTCACGGTAACGCAATCTGCTGGTTTTGCTAAAAAGTTCAATTAGGACAAACTTCTGCATATGTTGGAGTTTTATTCTCTGCTTGTCATTACGAAGTCTCTCTTGACATACTAAGGCAGGGGGGTTCTGTTTTGTTTCGTACCCTTGCTGCAGCTGGAAAGACATAGTTAACAAAGTGAATGCCCAGATGGATGAAGAACAAGTGCAGAGTTACCCAAAGAGCCTTCGTTTCGATCCCAAGCCTGGGCAAGAGATGCAGAAAGGCAGCCCCCAGCCACCCGCTCGGAGGAGAGGGGAAGAGCTTCCAATAGCTGAGCAGGAAGGCAAGAAGGAAAGGACAGATGATGAGGAACTCGAAATGGGTATGGTTTCCCTAACCCTGTGCTGTCACAGTACTAGTTTATCGCTAACCAAGGTGGGAAGGAGAGAAACTTTGTGCTGGTGTTAAAGGAAAACCTTAGAACTCTGGAAAAATTCTTGTGCTTTTTTTGTCCTTGGTCAAATGAAAAGCCTGGACAGTTTTCCGGTTTTGTTGGGTTTTTTGTCCCGTATCCTCACACAGTTCCGAGATAGTGGACTCAAAGTCTGTGTAAGTTTAAATCAATTCTTCTTTCTTTCCTATGGGAGTGATGTGGGGGGAAAAAAAATCACCATTTCTGCAGGATTTGGCAGTGCTGGGTTAACAGTTGGACTTGGTCTTAAGTATAGAATCATTTAGCTTGGAAAAGACCCTTCAGTCTCCCATAGCAATTGATTTAATTTTTTCAGAAGTGAGTTTTCTAACTTAGGGCAGAAAATTTCCCAACTGTCCTTAAGGGGCTAAAAGCAAATAAATTCCAGGGCAGCCAGTTGTATTTATCCATCAGCCAACAGAGCACCTACAGCTGTTTTAAAGTCCAGTAAGTAACTCGTGTAGCTGCTATTTCATGTTTTGCTGACCTGATTTTCAGCAAGTCCCCTTAGAGCAGCTGAACTAATTGGTTCACATCAAAGTGAATTCTACCATGAAAAGAAAAGGCCTTGTGGCAGGTATAAGGGAGTGTGAGGAGCAACAGCCCTTGACCTCTGCATCCTAATTGGAATTAACCACCGAAGTAATGACTCAGCTGCCGTGCCGTTGTCTGGTTGGGAACGCTGCTGCCTCACAGGCTCCTTGATGTTCTGGGGAGAAGCCCTCAGCCCATGGTGATGGCAGACAGGGTGGTGAGGGCCAGAGCTGGGACATGTCAGCGCCGCATCCAGTTTGGGGTGAGGATTAGGCCATTGCTTAGCCTTTTAAAAATACAGCCTTTGCTTTCAACTGTGTTTTTTCTCTCATTAGTACTCTCCTCCCGCCCTGACTGTCCTCCTGCCCTTTGTTCTTGCCAGCAGCTGTGCCAGTGGAGGGGAAGGTGGCACTGACACTGACCTGCCATGGTCCAGCTTGGCTCCCAGGGCTGGTCTGACCAGCTGGGTTGCTGCTATAGATGCTGCCCAGACTTAGGAAAAAGGCACCTTAATCTAGGTTAGGGGCTGAATCCCGAGCTGGTAGCTGTCTTTGTACCACGTGTATCAGTCAATAAGTTCTAGACATGCTTCAACACGTGCTTATGGCCCAGCCTTGGGGACAAGGAAGCAGTTTTGGCAGCTGTAGAAGCAAAGTGCTGCTTTACCTTGAACTCTTGGAAGTGGCATCGAAGAAGCATTCATTCCTCTGAAAACACACAGAGCATTGTCTGCCTGAAGCTGCAGGCAGGTCGAGACAGATCCCTACCTGGCGTACAGCTGCTCCCCACCAGTGGGAATCTTAACTGGTGACACTGGCTTTTGGGAGAGCGCACTGATAGCTGTCTCTTTTCCTTGCAGATGCAGGAGTGATTGAGAGAGAGGAGAACTTGCATTCTCAGAAGGATGCTGTTGTCCAGGAGCCTATGGTAAGGACTGCTGTCATCTGGATGCAGCTCCAGCTCAGAGCGAGAACCCAGCTGTCCTGTTTAAGCTGATGCTTTCCCAGAAGTTTCTATAACATGCAACTCCAAACTCCTTGGTTCTGGAGGGATTCAGAGGGATAATTATAACTGGGGTTTTTCTTTTTAAAGGAGCTGGCATGCTTGAAGAGAGGTGAGACTGAAGTGCTACAAGCCAGCACTTCCTGCTTGCTGGTGAAGGCAGCACGCCTCCTGTCTCCCAAGGGGATATCCTGCCTGGTAATCACAAGGGGCTTTTTTTCTCCAGATGCCAGATGATGCTGCAGATCCTGCCCAGGATCCCAATAACCAAGGTGAGGATGAATTTGAGGAAGCTGAGCTGGAGAGACCTGACTTCGAAGAGAAGGTGGGAGGTTTGGAGAAGTTCAAGGAGCCCAGCGTGAAAGAAGAGTCTCAGGAGAAGGCACTGAAGGTGACTGACCTGAGGGCAACCAGCAGGGAGCAGGGAGAGATCCCTAGCTATGACTGGGGGGAGGCAGAGAGCTTAAGGACTCAAAGGAAAACATCCTGTTCCTGGGTGGATCCGTAATCCCATGGCATGGATACAGCAGGCAGGAGAAACCTCTTCCTGAGTGAGAATTGGTGGGTTGGTCAGTACCAGAACACGTTCTGTCCCTGTCCTCTCTGCTTGTTGGAGTCAGCCTTAGAATTTGCAGCATGTACGTGGCTGGAGAGACACTGAACAGGAGATGGCTCACTCCATGGCTATTACTGCAGAGGTCTGTGCTTTTCCAAGCACTTGAGAGGCCAAAAGCAGAGACAAAACCATGGGCCTGTGCTCGGGGGCTGGTCAGTGTGGCCATCGCTGTTCCTGGCGTGGGTGTGCAGCAGGCTCTTGGCAGCAGTGACAACACATGAGGACTCTGCTGCCTTGTTTGCCTTCTTGCAGATGGATTCCATTTATTTTGCAAAGTGCTTCTTACTGTCTGAAGCCAGACTCTGCATCAGGGAAATGTTAGCTTGTTTTGACAAGCAGTTGAGTGTTGCTTGTTTTAAAAAGGAGTGTTTTATCTGTCAGGCTCTAAAATCATGATTAATAGTGAGATTTTAAAAAAAAAGAAATCCAGGCCAATGAAATCAAAGAAGAAAGAGATGCTGGCACCAACAGAGCAACCTCCTTAAGATTAGTGAAAATGCGGAAAGAATTAGTAACATAAATACCTGACTTTCAGATAGGGCTGTGCTGTGCTCCCTAAAGCTTTACCCTAAATAACTTGTGGATTCCCTGAAGCCCTGGGACTTGATGCGAGAGCAGCATGTGCAGGGGCCCTGGGACCTTCCTGCTGCAGGAGAGGCCCCTCTCTCCACCGTGGGAGGAGCTGCGCAATTGCTGCCAGCAGGTGGGAAGAGAGCCTGGATGGAGAAAGTACAAATGGAGTTTGGGTTGCCTCATTGTCCCTCTGCTGCCCTTGATCCCCAATCTGTAGTCCAGTCTTTCAGACCTGGGGCTCTAATGCAAGAGAGCTGTACTCCTGGTAGGGAATGGAAGCGGGCTGGGGCACTGCCTGACTTTCTGTATTTTTCAGGATGCTGGCAGACCTGCCAAGGCCAGGGAAGACCCAATGGATGACTATCAAGAAGATCAGGAGCAAGAAATTGTACGACACCAAGGTTCTTCCTCTTTCCCTCTCTAGTGTGATTGTTGCCTGGGTATGTTGGTAGCTGGGAGCTGAGCGATTCAGCTTTTAGGAAACCAGGTGTGAGCACTGCCTTCAGCTTTGTCTCTGCCTGCTCAGTGACGTGGATCTCCAGAACAAACCTGGAGCCCACTTACCTCTGCTACCTTCTTCTTTTTCAGGTGTTCAGAGTACCCTTTATGCTCTGTCTCCCCTCCTCATTTCTTTCTGCATCCGTCTGCAGCAGCTGAGCTGTGAGGTGGTTACCAAACAGCAGCTGGGCTGAATTCCAAGCTGTGTGGGTGCAGCTAGACAAGATCAATGGGTGTTTCTCCAAGCATCACCCTGGGTTTATTCCTGTGGTGAGAAATTCAGTGTACCTGCTGGTACACAGGTCCTGCTGGAGATAACCTGTGTCTGTGGAAGAGCTGGAGAGAACTACACCTGTGCTTTGAGAAGGGTCTTCAGGGTTATAGCCAGCAAGTTGAACAAAAGTATGGGTGGCAAAAGAATGTGATGTCCCGCTCCTGAGGCAAGTACAGGAGGTGGTGCATTGGTTGAGCTACAGTTGCCCCAGTACTACTGTGTCTCAGAGCCCCAGGACTACTGTAGCCAGTGATAAGTTGGAATTCCTCTAGGAAAGACTGGAGGCCATCAAAGATGTCAGGAGCTATCCTTGTCCTACATGTAGAGCACGGCTTGTACACTGGACAGCTGGACCTAAAGGTGCTAGTTAGGGTCTCCGTATCCAGGCCTTTCTGATTTTTATTTATTTATTTATTTATTTTTTTTCCTTCCTGGCTGTTCTCTCCACACCCAGGAGGATCATGGAGGTGAGATGGATGACAATGATGACCTGGAACTTGTCCAAGACCAGAAGGACCATGCAGGCATACAGAGAGCTGGTGGCAAGAAGGATGACTACTACTGAAAGATGCTGGAGGAAAATGGAATACACTAGGAATGAGGGGATGGGAACTCCTCCTGGGAACTGGCTCCTGTATTGAACGCCGTCCAGAACAGACAAAGGCAGGAGGAGATAACTGTCTTCACAGGCGCTGAGCAGGGCGATTGCAGATGTGCATTACATCTTCCTGTGAGGGGCCATTGCTGCCTCTCCAGTCAATAGCATGGAAGTGCTCTCAGACTGTAGGAATGATTTTATCCTCATGCTTCTCTTAGAAGCACTTTTTGATTTATTGTGTCCTTCGTACTTTTGTTTTCCCTATCCCCTCCTAAGCTGGAGAGTTTTTTCTTGTCACTTTTATTAACCCTCTGGGCAGTGGAGGTGGTGCTTGAACTGGTCCCTGGACTTACTCGACTGATTGCTAATACAAAGGAATCTCTCTTCATAAAATATTTTTGCCCAGTAGTGTTTCTTTAAACCATCCTTTGCTCCCATCAGAGAAAGGTGGAGAGGACATTAGCCTGAGTTTTGTCTGGAGCAATGCAAGGGTGACAGCTAGCCATGAGCACCAACAGGAACGACCATGTGTCAGCCAGGGTGTGTGTGTGCGTGTATGTTTATTGACTGGGTCCTTTTCATAGGCACCTTATCTCAGCTAAGTTAAGGTCAAAGGCAGAGCACCCCAGCCACAGTCACTGTAGAGCTGTTGTCACCACTTAAGGTGAGAAGAGCTTTCTCAGGCCTGGAAAGGAGCATTCAACCTGCAGAGCATTCTCTGTATACTGCTTTTCTTTTTCTCCCAGCTTTCTCCTGGATCAGAAACCTGGGAGTGGTCCAGCTCTGGTTTAAATTAAGCGATTCCATTTGAGAGCTTCAGCAAAACCTCAATCTATAAATAGTTTTCTGACCTTCCATTTTGTGTCACTCCCTAGAATAGCTTGCTTTAAGTGTAGCGGTATCCAGGCTCAGCATGCGCACAGATCTCCAGAGAAGACAAATGCTGCTTTCGGGTCTTCACGCACCTGATACTACTTGGTATCTTTGTGGGCAGAGTAAGCAAAGGTGCCAGAGGCTGTTCCAGGGAGTCCAGGAAAAGGTCCAGTAGCCAAGTGCCATAGCTGTTCATGTAGTCCACTCAGGAGCTCACTGCAAATCTAGAATGGGGTTTAAGAAATCCAGAATGACTTGAAATGGTTAATGCTGCATTAGTGCTTTATATTACCAACCTTGCTGTATGATGCAATACTTCTCAGCCTCAACTGCCAGCTATAAATAAATAGCACATTCGGGATAGATCAGCTGGAGTTGCAGTTACAGGTTCAGATGCATCCTGATCAAAAATGCCTCCGATTCCCAGCTGGGCTGGTAGGATGTCGTTGTTTCACAGTTCAGTGCAGGATCAATGGCCAGCACGGTCTGTGGCAGGAGCTTCAAACCTGCATGCCCAAGCTGAGATAGGCAGTACCAGCTATCTGCCCGCTGAATTTCATTCACTCCTCTTCCGTGCTTCTCTTAGCCTGTGACTGTCAGAGTACGTAAGTTCAGACCTTACTGGAAGTGAATCAAGTGCTGGAAATAGAACCGTGGTGGGGGTGAGACTGCACGCTGATTCAGAGAGGCTGCCGGAGCTAGCTGAATTAGGAGGCACGCTCGCTGCTTTTGCATGTCTAGGATGAGTAATCCTCAAAGTTATGACTTGGAGGCAACTCAGCCCTAGATGTAAAGCTCCCTGCTAGGAGAATGCTTTAGCGACCATATGTCACACGCTGCCCTTGGCGGAGAGCGGAGCATCGCTGCTCCAGGGATTGTCTGCCCTGGCTGTATCCACAGCTAAAATTAGCGCAGCGTTGCAGAAATTGTTAGCTGTGGGTGGTGAGTGCTGCCTTGCCTGGCCCGTAGCAAGTTGCCCCTGTTTTAGCACAAGTTCACTCTTCCCTCTTAACAAGAGATAAAACAGGAGACAATAAGCCCAGTGGAGGAGAACCAGAAAAGCAGAAAACCTGCAGTGCTGGGTCTGTCTGAAGACCTGTAGAGCGATATGGGATGTTACTGGTTTTGATATGCTGCCCAAGGGCTCACTGCTTAAAGCAAACATTGTCTGGTCAGAGTGGCAAACTGCTGAAGCAATACACATGAGGAGTCCAGGCGGAGTTTTACTGCAGGCTGGGGCACAGAAGAAGGTCTTGGGAAACAGCTGGATTACTAAGAAAGCAAATGATGAGACAAAGCATTCGCATGAAGCCAGCGCTGGCAGACTGACCAAGCCAAGGCATGTGGTTTTGCTTGTCTCTTGCATAAATAATTGTCTTTTGCTTAGAAACACAAGGCCAAAGGACGCAGTGCAGACAAGGTGTAGTTAATCCCTAGCGTTGTTACAAACTTTTTGATGGCTTGCTCTTTATTTTCCTTTGGACTCCAGCAGGATGATGTAAATTAGATTTCTGTAAATAAGTGTATTTTCAGGGTGCACATGATGTCAAAGTATTAAGTGGTTTAGCCAGATGATGAGAATTACTGGTACATTCTGTGCCCTTACAAAGGCATGGCTGAGGAAAACATATGCCTATCAATTAGTTAAATGAAGTCCTTGTTTAACGAAGCCTATTTCTCTGTAATCCGCTTCTTACTTGGAAGCCTGTTTAGGATTATTAGGCTCATTCACTTATACAGCATTTTTAGGGGTTAAAATGTGACAATCTAGTAGGAGTTTAATGTTTTCTCTAAGACAGCTGGAGGAGAAAACGCCCTAAACCCTTGCATAGTGTAGGTGTGAACTGTCTGCCTATCCCCAAGCCAGGTATTTTCCATTCCTGGACCAAATGCCAGACCCTGCTGTTGCATCTCTCAACAGAAGGGTCTCGAAGGGCGTTACAAATCATAAAGCAACATCAGAGGCTGGTGCCAGATCTCTTCCCAGATCACTGAAACAGTGACCGCTCTGGAGTGCAATCTGCTCTTAACAGTAGTTAGGAGAAGCGCACAAAGTTCAAGGAGGCAAAACTTGCTTGGTTTGGCTCCAGCTGTCAGGCATTTCTCAGGAAGGGCTGTCAGATCTTCAGCTCTGCATCCTAGCTGGAACTTCCATAGGTTACATTTTCCTTGGACATCAAGAAGTGCCTTCAGCAGCACAGCACGTCCTATTGTTGTGATAACCAGGGTGTTTTCTGAGGAGAGTAGCCATTACTAGGAATTTAGCATCCTTTTCTATGATGATCCTATTTTTTTTTTCATTGATTCCTACTGATACTTCTTGGTATCAAAAAAGATTTCTAGCAACTTCCTATAGGCTGGGAGACACTCTCTCCTGCAACATTAAAATTGGTTAAAAACTAGATCTGGAATTAACTTATGAGGTAATACTTGGCATTGTTAAATTATGTTTGAAGATTTCCTGAAGAAACCATACATTTAAAAAGGCAAGTCTTTCAGAGAGGAAAAGTCTCCTGATGTGAGACCATTTGGTCACGCTGATGTTCAACACAGAGAACAAACTATTTAAACAAGTTCCACGTTGCTGCAAATTATACTTTGTCGATATTCAAGTAACACCTTCAATGAACTCGAAGGTGGTTTTTGTTTAGGCTATGGAATCAAAACAGGCTTCAGAATCTTATTTTTGTTATATTTTAAACTTGTAAGACAATAAACACTTCTGAGGAAAACTTGCAGAGTAACCTGTAGATCTTGTGTTTCCAAAAAGGTGTAAACAGAGTGAAGAAAAACGACAGCACTGCATTTAGGCACCTTTCTGGGGGTTTTAACCATCTAACATGATAATTGTTCTACTTTACAAGTTAAATATAGACCAATGCTATAAAAACGAACAGGACACTATGTAAAACCTGATCAGAACACAAGGCAACAACCTCCCCTACCATATTTTTTGTGTGTGTGGAATGAAATCTGCAGCTTGGAAAAGACAGGACTTAGAGCAGCTTTTACCAGCTTAACTGTTCAAATAATCTTCAGTACGCATTTTTATTAGTGTTAGAGATATTTTATTTCCACACTTGGCCAACTTTAATGTAATTGAGAAGGGGTTGTGGTGGGATGGGGCGCTGCTGTCTCCTTCTGTGCTGCAAACACACCCCTGGCTCTAGATCAAACCGATTTCGGAGTGGTCCTTGCTGCAGAAGAAGGGGAAAGGGCACCTCTGGAGCGGGGAGCAGGACCACCAGCTTTTTCCTTTGGTCTCCCAGAGCAGCGTGCGCTGACGCCCCGCAGCAGCAGCTGCCTCCGTGTCTTTCTGTGTCACCTCCTTGCCGAATTTCTCTGACTTTCCCTTCCCGAGGGCTTAAAGCAGCCCGGGTCTGCAGAAATAACCCTTGGGCAGAACCCGCGTAAGCCCCGCTCCCGTGAACAGGGTCCGCTTCCGCGGCAGGGCAGCTCTGTGGCTTTCCCCAGCCCTGCCCGGGACCGGATCTCTGCTGGCGGGGCGGCCCCGGGGACGCTCCCGGCCGCCGCTGCCGGTGCCCGAACCCCCCGTTCGCCGTCTCCCGTGGGGACGCGGC
>VZZY01002049.1:108903-137495 GCA_013400335.1 Eurystomus gularis | reverse complement strand
GGCCCCGCCACACCGCGTCCTAGGCCCTGGAGGCCGCCGTGGGCTTTCCCACCCTCCCCGGACCGCATCAGGGCGGACGCTTCTCTGCCTTGCCGGCCCTGGAGCTGGGCTCAAGCGGGCTGTCCGGTGGTGCTGGCCGCCATCCCAGGCCCCGCTCCGGGCCCGCGGGCTTGGGGGACCTCGTCCTGTCAGCACCCCGGCTCCTGCGGACCCTGCTCCAGGCTGGGCTCGCCGCAGGGGCCGGGGCGGTGGGGTCTGCTCCAGCGTCGCTGGCGAGCCTCCGGATCCAGCGCTGCGAAACAGGAGCTGGCGAGTTCGACAGGCGCAGAGCAGCTCCCGTGTCTCGGCATCCGAAAACTTAAACGCTCCTTTTACCGCTCCCCACGCCCCCTTCGTTTTGTTTTCTTTTTTCGTTAATGCATCTGAAGACTGGCACCGCTCTATGCACCGAAAGGGAGCCTTTTTCAGTTGCAGGAAAACTGGATAAAGTCTTTGGCTCCAGAATGTTCAGTGGTTTTGAGATTGAGGGTTCATCTCTTTAGCACTGCAAGTATTTTCAGCTTGGCTGAATTCAGAAGGGGAGATGGGAGACTGGGGATGGACTGAGGGACAGGAGAGACCTGAAATCATGTTCCTAAATCTTCCCTATGCATTGTAGGAGCATAAAGGTTTCTTTTGTAAAAATTATGCAAAATAATGTTCACACTAAAAGATACATACTGCTAGCAGAGTAAGCCAAACAACTGTATAAATTGTGTGCTACATTTAAATAAAAACACCAGCCTTCAAAGGAATAAACAGAAGCATCTGGTCTGGCAGCCATCTTACTGCGAGCAGCATATGATGCTGTTAATGCTTAAACTTGGCATCAGATGTTACCCGTGGCAGTTCTGTGCAAACATGATGTTAGCAATGGCTGCTAAAATGAGTTTTAACTGAAACCTGAGTACTAAGGCCAAAGTTAAATGTACTTCTGCTGCCTGGCCTTCTTTTTCCTCTCTGTTTTTGCAGAAGAAACAATTCACTTCCGGTGTGACTGGTGTTCTTCTGGCAGATGTGGCCGGGAAGTGCGTTGTGTTTTTTTTCTTTTTGAAAGCCTCTTCTCCCTCAGGATTTTAATTAAAAAGAAACATTTTCCAAATACATACACTGTGTTAACTTTCAGCAATACTCTATGTAGTTACAGCGACAATAGCTTAAATAGCAAAATAGAGATGAATTGCTGATGCTGTTGTCGAGAACTGACTGGCCCATGAGCGGTCATTTCCCAGTAAAACATGTCTGCACGGGCTCGCAGCCAGTCTGCTTTACCAGTTCAGGGTCGTGTTTTGCCATATGTTGCATTGCAGTTTGAAAGAACACGTGATTAAAAAGGAAGAAGGGTTAGGAAGAAATTGAGACTTTAAAGGGCACAAATTCAGTGGAGGAAAACAGTCTGGAGTCCAGCCTTTAATGTTGAACATCTTAATGAACACTTATAAACAGTGCTTTGTAATGTGTAGCCCAAGATCTTGCAGAAGTTTTCCAATAAAAGCCTTTATAAAAAATATTTATGCTAGGAAATGTATAAAATTTGAAATTTTTAGTTGAAATGTGTTACATTTAATGAGTCTCTTAGATTTCTGTAGTGCTGTAAGTTGGGCTTCAGAATTAACTTTTCTAGTCTATTCAGTGTTTTAATGAATTCCAGGTTTTAGTTAAGTCACATTTTTTGTGTAAAATTTCCATCAGTATCTCTGCTTATTCCACTCGTCAATTTTTAGAGAAAAATGTCAGTCAGGCAAGCTTATTTTACTTTCCAAATGTCAGGCCTCCTTAGTGCCGACTAAAACTTGAACTTAATTCTATGCTACTTCCTTTTAAAGCAAAAAATGATCTTGCAGATATTTCTGAATTTTAGCTTCTGATGCATTTGTAAAACAAAATTTAGCCTTCTATGTATAACATCTGGGTGAAGTGTTCAATTTTCCTGGTAGGCTTTTGTTGAAAATACCTGCAGTCATCACTTCTTGCTTTTATGTTTATTCTTAGTCATTTATACTTTTTAATGCAGGAAGTTATGAAGCGCTTTAAACAGACTTGATTTAACATCTTAATGTACTCACATTTTACAATATCCTGGTTTTCTTTCTCTCTTTTTGGACTCAGAAAACGAAAATTGTAACACATACTTTCCTCTTACACTTCCCAAACAACCACCCTACAAACTGTTGTTTATTTTTCTTTCGTTCTTTAAACTTAACATACCCGATAATTCATTCCTTTTTTTTTTTGACACATAGAAACATTTTGTCCTTTTAAATTGCAGTACTTCATTCCAAAAGGGTTTGTAATGAGTCTCACTTGCCAACCTAAATTTCTTATTCAGACCTTACTGTGCTTAACATCTCTCTGCTGCCGCTCGTGCCACTGGACAACAAACACATGCATTAGGTCTTCTTCATGTCCAAATAATCTACCAGTTTCTGGTGTATCTTGGTTCAGAACAGTTTCTATTTTCTTTGTAGTGTGCTTGCATATTTTCTAATTAACCAGGTTTTAAACATTTTGTTCTAATCTTCCAACAGAAGTCAGCCTGAAGGTCTTTTGAAGTGTGTTGACACAATAGTTGCCATCACCACAGGGGTATGCTGAGACATTAAAGCAAAGGGAAAAGAGGAAAAGCAATAAGGACTATGCAGGAAGATGTAATCCTTCCTTAAAAGCTGTCAAACTGGATTCCATCTGTAACCAGCCCCTAGGTCAAATCTTACTCATCCTCTGTTCTTACATAAATTATATTTGTAAAAGTATAGGTCTTGTCCTTTTTTTTTTTTTTGCCATAGATGTGCTGACTTAGGCTGTGGGTCTTCAGACATAGAAGAGGAAGGAGGAAGGGTAACACTTCTCTTAGTACTAAACTTTGTTACGCAGGGACTTCCACATTTCCATTTGTGTATCTTTATTTGGTAATACTCTGATGGCCTTTAAAAGGAAGATACTGTTTCAGACTCTCCCAGCATGTAGGAGGTGCTCTGGTCACTTTGTATTTTCACTCTGTCTACCCATCCTGAGTTCAGGGTCTCTGTTACTACTGATAATGAAAACTTGTAGGATGCTGATACGCACTTAAGCTACAAATATAGGTTCCTCTGTTTTAGGAAACTAATAAATTAGGAGTATGAGTATCTTACTGGCAGTAAACAGAGTTAAATATTGAAATCCTAGTAGCTGAAACTTAATTTTGATGTTGTGAGTTCTAGTTCAACGTGGACCATGTAAGAGAACTTAAGGTGCACACTTGCAGAAGTTGCTAGCCACAGCTGCTCTGCTGACATCTGTCAGCAGCTAAATAACAGTCACATATTGAAAATTATATTGCTTAATGTAAGAAATCTTAAATTGTGTAAATAAACCCTCAAGAATGAAATGTTTTAACAATTGCATTAAAGCACTTCCATTTGAGACACTATCCTTATCAGTGATAACAAACTACAACAAACTTTTGACATTTAAAGATTTCACAATCAAAATTAATTAACAATGCCTGTGTTCCTGCTGTTTAACAATGTGGGAGGGGGTTGTTTTGGTGTTTTTTTTTCTTTATATTGATTGAATGACATAATATATTTTAAAAGTGGTCTACAAGGAGGGCACTGTTGCTAGTTATTTTGATACACCCCCTTCCACAACACGTAGCAGGAGAATTAGTGATTTGTCCTCTGAAAATCTTTGCCACTACCAGCTGCAGTGCTGCTGCAGGATTTATTGCATTTAATGTTTAGTAATGCTACTGGCCTTTGTAAGAAGAGAAGCTGTACTGCTGTGGCCTTACAGGAAGCTGAAAAATACCTTAGTGTAATAAGCATATGTGAGATCCCAAAATAACAATGAAATAAAAGGTATGGGGAGAGCTCATGTCTCAGTCTGCGTGGATTATTGTTATTTCTCTTCTCAGTGCCTGAAACTGAGTGGTAACAGCTCTGTCACATGCTGGTGCTTTCTTAGGGTAGTCCAGTGTTGATCTCAGCTTTCAGCAGCGATCCTGCCCCAGATGAGAAGTCTTTGCAGTGAGCTCCAAGATTCTTTGGAGGGAAATGCAATGACTGTTTTCAGGTTCCTCAGTTAAGCCTGTAAACTCATGGGCACGTGAGTGGTGCAGTGACCTCATTGTAATGAGCTCTGGGCTTACACTGAGGTGAGCATACTTGCTGAAAATGAGATCCGTGTATTTGTATTTAGTACAGTGATAGTTAATGTACGCTGGTCTTAACAGTATTAATAGAAACAGCTTCCTGAAATTTCACAGCATTTACAGGTCCGTTAACGTTTAAGCTTCACACTTTCAGAGATCAGTGCTAGGATAGTATATTAGTCTATCTTTCCCTTTACTGTTTATGATAAAGTTGAAGCTCATTATTTTCCCTCTTCTGAGTAGTTCTGCTAGGCCAAGAACAAATAGTAGACACACATTGTCTTGTAGAAAATGTTCATTGTAGAAAGGCTGTGCCACGCTACCGCAGATACTTGTTGACTCACTAAACTAGATCAGTCCAGCTGCTTCATAAAAGCAGGCTCTGTTGAATAATGGCTTTGTGCAGGCATTCTTTCCTCTCCCCCGCCCCCCAAATGGTGCAAAAAATGTGTTGAAACATTTTCAGACTATTTCTTAACAGCACACCTGGCACATAAATAGTGTTGAAGCTGTACCCTGGCAACTGCTAGTGTCAGAGCATGAAGTTCCACGTGAAAAATGCATATTCCAGCTATTCGAGGAAGTACTTTCCAATGGGTTGTATGCGTTAAAGGCAGATTTTCGATATGTAGAACTTCTAACATTTCTGCATTCTGGGCATTAGTGACAGTATTTTGCCATGTAACTTTCGTTCATTAGACCACCAGAAAACAATCTCATTTTTTGTCCTGTTATTCAATCAACATATTGTAATGTTTCTTAATATTCCTGAAGCATTTGTTGAGGTTCAAGTAGGTGTATTTAGGTTAATCAGAACATTTTGGCATTACCCTTAAAGACAAGCGAGTTCCTGCCTTTCAAAAAATGTAATTTATTAAACAAGTAGTTGCTCATCAGAATGGAATGAAGCTGTCCCTGGCTTACCCAAGAGTTTCAGGTACCAGCCAGCAGAATACCTGCCCCACTTCTGAGGAGGTAATTACAAGGTGTGTTTTTCACTCCACTTGAGGAAAGTGCCAGGCACACAAATGTTTGTACTAGGCTGATTAAATTACACTAGAGCTAGTTTTGGCAACACAGGTAGGGGGAATAATGTAGTTAGCCCAGCAGCTGGCGCGGAACACATAGGTATTGATCAGTTGGTGTTGTTACTTTACCATCAAGACAGGAACATCTCTGCCTGTACTGTATTGCCCAAGAGTGAACGCAGGACTTGCTTGTTGCAAATCCAAGATGCTTCAAAGCAGAAAAGAAATATCCCAAACACTATGTACTGTAATCCTAAGAAAATATCCTCTAAAATGTAGATGCTTCTCTAAAAATGGTGTGTGACTGCAAGGAAATATGCATGTTGGTATGCTTGCCCATTAGTTGATAAGAGTTGCCCAACTGGTTGTGATTTAACTGATTGCTAAGCTACATTTTTAAATTTAGTGTGCGTTCTTGGTGTTTAAAGTCTATCCAATCTAATTGCCTTTTCTCCCCCCTTTCCTGCCTGTCTTTCAGCAAACGAGGATTCAGTGTCCGATCCTTTGGAACAGGGACTCATGTGAAACTGCCAGGACCAGCACCGGACAAGCCGAATGTTTATGATTTCAAAACAACATATGATCAGATGTACAATGATCTACTTAGGAAAGACAAAGAACTGTATCCCTGTGGCATGGCCTTCTTAAAAAATCCAATATGATTCATCCTTGAAAGGTGTAATTCATTATTTGGCATTATGCTTTAGGAATATATAGTTGCTTGACTGGCGAACTTAAAATGTTTTAAGTTTATAGGAGGTTTTTTTACAATGGGCCTCTAATGCTCCCTTGTAAATTGCTATTGAGTTACAATGCACGCATTCAGAATGCTCTTTTGTAGTATGTTAACATGTTTAGCTCTTGAATGAAAGCACGTTAATACTACCACAGGTTGTCCATTGCCTCCACTGCACGGTGGATTGTGTTTTCTCAGTGCAAAGACTGTCCTGATAATGGATATGCGAAGAGCGACCACCTCGACATTAATGTTGTATTTAGCTCAGACACTGACAGGTAAGGTTTACAGTATACTTTCTCTGGGAGAGAGGATGCCGTCCATTAAAGAGCTCACCCTTGTCACTGAGAATTCCCTGATACATGATCTGTGCACCAAAAAGAAAATAAAAATCCTGTAGTATATTATAAAGAGTGGACATAAGAGAGCCCAATAGCATATTTAATCCTGGAGAGCAGAGGTGATCAAGGTTCTGCACACTACTTAAACCTGTAACTAGTCCAACTCCATGATTTTAGAACATCTCTACTTAAATTTGATTTTTCATTTGTTTTTAAGAAAACCCACAAAATTAGGGTACTCACTCTAGGTATTCTTTTCTCAACAAGGTAGCTGATTTTTTTTTTTAATGTTACATACAAAAGAAAAACTTACCAAAAGTAAGAGATTCAGTATATGCTGAATTTCAACTTAAAAGATAGAGGACCCTTTAGAGTGAAGTATCCCAGAAATGAATCTTGGTAATTTAATAGAGTAGTCTTTGCACTTTAGTGGTAGAAGTTCTAGGTTTTCCCCTTGAAATCATGGGTATAGCCATCTGAAGATCCAACAGGAATGTTAACATAGTGTAAATATCTTAATTGTACTCAGACAGCCCAGTTTTCTTGCATATTTAAAAAAAAAAGTGAGACAAAACGGGTTGTCAGATATTAGAAAACACGGTAGAAGCTAGTTCAAGCTGTTAGCCAAGCTCTGTAGCTTACTGAAAGATAGTGTGACAGTTGTTTGGTAGCACAGATTATACTGCGTAAGTTTTGTTGTATTTGCTGACCAGAAATAGTAAATCTGAGCTCCCTGAGACCCCAAGAGTGGTGGCTTCTTTTGCATTGGGCGTGGAAAGACTTCTGTTAAGAAAGGCTGGGCTGTTTGATTAAAGCTGTGCAGCACAGTGAGAACTGGTTCAACACTGGAATACCTTTCTGCATGGTGTGCCACACACATGGTATCCCTTGCAGGGGTATCTATTTCCTAATATCTAATTAGAGATCCTTTTAAAAAAAATCTGAAATGTAGAGTATAGTCTTAATGGATCACATGTGATGTGCTGGATATTTTTTTTAATCCCTCTGCCTATAGAGAAGGAAACTTGCAAAGACATCTTAAGGAGGTATGCCATATCTTGATTAAAAAAACTGCTTCAAAAGACAATTATTTGATTTGAGACTAATTTTAACAAGCGATAACAACTTGTGATTTCCTTGTTGCATTCTTCATTGCTGCTGTACTGAACACAGCAGTGCTTTAAGAGAAAACCAACAGAAAGCCTGCCTAGTGCCCCCCAATTCAGCATATTTTGGAGTTAACCACTTTGGTTCTGCTCCATGCTGGAGATGGTTACTGTGTTCCCCAACTGTATTTGCCTTGTTACGGTTAAACCTTTTCTCAAGATAAAAGAAAGCAAGTTTAACAGTAGCTGTTGCAAGGGAAATAAGGCAAGAACAATTGTCTCTACATGTTTGCATTGTTGAAACTCAGGTGATGTAAGTTGAGGTTTTCAGAGTGAAGACTGTCAGTGCAGAAAGCAACTCCCTTTCCAGAAATGGGTTTTAAGGATAAAGAGTAGCCAAAACCACACCTACTCTCAGCAGAGCTGTGGAGTAGTGTTCTGTGAACCAGGGTCATGTGGGCTCTCGGCTTTTTTGGGTGAGCATTACTTCACAGGGGTGATGGGCATGCAGATGTTACCTGCTGGACGGTGGGAGGGCCTGCTCTTCTGATGGGCTTTGGGTGTAATTGGTATGGGGAAGCAAAAGAAGGTGCGGTTCTTCATATGATTTAGCTGCTTGTTCTCTTCCCCAGCCTTGCTTTCATCAGCTAAGCAGAGATGACTGTCGTCTGTAGCCTTTCCATGTGGTTTGAAATAGTGTCTTGGTGACAACTGTCTGCTTGTTCCCATGTTCCAGTGATGGACACATGAAGTGTGAATGCTCAGCATTCAGTACTGCCTCACTTGGGACTGCAGGAGGGACATCACTCCTGTGTGCCAACAGCGGCCCAGAGCGTTATGCACACTGGATACTTCATGAAATTTGGGCTCTAAGGGACTTGGGACGCTCTCTGGCCAGCCAAGTAGATGACCCCTGTTTCAGAAAGCAGTAGTCTTAAACAGAAATGAACTTCTCTAGAAGCTCAGACATCAGTCAGAGCAAGGTTAAAAATGCATTAGAGTGAAAAGATTCTTGAAACTTACTCGCTTGTGGGAAGCGGGGAGAACCATCAAAAACCTGCTCTGCAGAGACTAAAAGCACCTTCATTGCCGTTAATTAGTGAAATACAGAGCACAAGCTCACGTACCTTGAAGGCATGTGTTGAATTTCAGAAGCACAGTAATAAGGGATTAGTGGAGCCGGGCATGCAGATTTAGTTGAGTGGGTGGTTACAGTATATGAGAAATGGAAATACTTCAAAGCATTTTAAGATGTACTAGTTAAACCTTATAGTTAAAATAAGCATCCACGTCTACCATTGCATTTTTAGAATATAAATTCCCTGAGTCACAGAATCCCAGCATGGTGGGGCTTGGAAGGGACCTCTGGGATCATCTTGTCCAGCCCCCTGCTCCAGCAGGTCACCCAGAGCAGGGTGCCCAGGATCACGTCCAGGTGGGTTTGGAATCTCTCCAGAGAAGGAGACTCCACAACCTCTGTGGGCAGCCTGGGCCAGGCTTGGACACCCTCACAGGAAAGAAGTTTTTCCTTATGTTTAGATGGAACCTCTTGGGTTCTAGTTTGTGCCTGTTGACTCTTGTCCTGTCGATGGGCACCACTGACAAGAGTCTGGCCCCATCCTCTTCCACCCTGCCCTTTGGCTATTGATGAGTATTGGGAAGATCCTGTCTCAGTCTTCTCTTTGGGCTAAACAGCCCCAGGGCTCTCAGCCTTTCCTCAGCACAGAGATGCCCCCTCAGCATCTTTGTAGCCTCTACTTGACTCTCCAGTAGTTCCAGTCATGATAATTTGTAGCGTTATGGTCTCCCCATAGCTGATGCTTATCCCTGGTTTATCCACTGGTCTTCCATCTGCCTAAGAAGATGTGCTGTATTAACTGGCAAGATGGATTGTGGTAGAACATCAGTAGGGGAAAATGGGGCCTTGGAGCAAGTGTAGGCTTGAGGGAAGGAATGTATAGGAGGGAGGGAGAACAATCTGAAGCAGGTTCTGGCATGCAAAGATCTTCACAGGGTCTAGATAAACAAAACTGAAATCTTTATGCTCCTACAGAAGATGAAGGCCAATGGAAGTGTATTATCGAACTAAATTGGCTTCACTGTTAAACTGTATAGGAGAGAGATTCTGTGCCTTCCCCAAGGCTTCTGAGACACCATCTCCTGTGCTCTTGAAGAGGAATAAACAAAGAATATAGACTAGCAGAGGAGAGGTGGGGTCCAGAAACAGTGAGGCTGTATTGCAGAATATTTTTTGAGTCTTTGTAGGGTGGTGATGAAGGAGGATCCTTCAGTGCTGAAATCTTAGTCAGGCATCGCTGCAGTTAAGCTTTTCTTGCAGAAAGAAGTGCATTTCCTGTCTTGGAGTCAAGCTCAGCTTCATGGGACAGTGCAGTTTGAGTATTAGGTCATCTCTTCCAGGAAGTTCCCTCTGCTTTCCCTTAACTCTAGTACTGGAAGAAAGGAATCGGTTTCTTATGCAGTGGCTCTCAACTGTAGTAGCAAGTTACTTGGTATCAGCCGCTGGATAGACCTTGTAACACTTGTAACACTTTTGGATATGGAAGAGCAAGTGAAAGTTTGATGCTTTGTCATTTTTAATGACTCTGATCTTAATTTCTCAATACTACCAAAGGTACAAATCATAGAAATTGAGTGAACTGTGCCAAATTTTTCTGATAATCAACATCTGAGATGGTTTATATGTCACCTGCTTCCATGAAGTGTTTTGAAACTCACTTCTGTACAGCTTGCCCCACGTCCACATAGTGTGGTGTAAAACATCTTTCAGCTACTTACAGAGGAGCATTTTGAAAACTTCTAACAGAGAACTGAAAGATTGTTTGGAACCTTTGGATGCATTTGGAAAACGTGATCGATAACCCACCCCGTAGAAGGAAGATCAGAAAACTGAAAGGTAAGAGAAATCCAAGTAAGATGGCCATTGCTACCATTTTACACTGACCGTACTCCTTGTACTCCCAGAGTACACAAGAGCGTGTGCAGGCATGTGCTTCCAGCATTGGCAGAGTTACTTGGATCACAGTGTTTTGTGAAGGATAGCGTATATCCGTCATTGTATTTCAAATATCATTGTTCTGGCAGTTGGGATCCGGGGCCAGATTGGCTCTACTAGAGTAAATACAGCAAGGTTTTAGCAATGGACCGACGTAGAATTATTTAGCACCACAAATTAGAAGTCTGGTTTGGGAATGATAGGAGGGGTGTGTGCTGGTCTCTCACTTTCCATCAGGTTAGCTGACACAGCTGCATTTATAAAATCCCACTATGTAGTATAGAGAATAGCTGCTGGCATGGAATTCTTGTTGGAAGATCTTGTTCATGTGTGCTTCTGGTGTCCATGCATGAGGTGTCTCATGGGCTTTGTGTCCCAGCTAGAGCTCAGTCAGCCCGGAGAAATTCACATATGTGAGAGCTCTTTTCGAAAACATTCTGCAATAAACTTCTGAGAGAAAGTCAGCAAAAGAGGGAATCTAATATAATTAGAAATACGCAGTTAGATGCTCACCATTCCCAAATGCGATGCTGCTACTTTACAGGATACTTATTTTTGACTGATTGGATACAAGGTAGTGAAAGTAGTGTTAAAATCAGAAGTAGTATTAATTAGTGAAGTCTGTTTTCAGGATGTGTGAAAGAAATTCAGCCTATCTTGCAGCCATATGTCTCTAATTGGCATAGTATAGATACCATTTCAGGAAAAAAACCCTAGTGATTAAACTATATTTTCAGAGGTAGTAAATTGGGGTGGGGGAGAGAAGGTCTTTAGCTTTGCTGCCCAGTGACAATCTGGCAGTCTTCAGGATCTTTGGAATTTAATGCGAGAACAGATACATTCTAATGACCAGTGTGAGAAAGGCTTGTGAGAAGTGTTTACCCAAGGCACACAAGTATGTGTATGTAAGCTTTGCAGAATTAGTTAATTAGCCTGTGGATTAACCACGTCCTTCTGTTCTTTTGTATCCTGTTTTCAGTATTGCACTAAGGAATGTTTGCTGCAGACCTCATCCAGCATGTTTATTGCTCTGCGTGCTGCTGTGTAAAAGTGGTCCTGCTGTCTTTATGAACGTGTTCTCAGGTTTCTCAAATGTGTGAAATGAAATGGCTTAATTGATTTAAGTAATGCTTGCGTTTTGCTTTGAGTTACTCTATCCAGCTACAACTATTTAGTTGAAAATTACCATTGAGTTTTACAGTACAAAGCAATGACGACAATGGAAACCAATTTGAAAATAGTTGTTGCAGACCCTGTTTGTCTGAGACGTTAAATGGAATGATTGATGTTTTCCTCGCAGACCTCCCTCCACACAGCCACCTCAAAGTACTTCCCTTCACCCAAACATACAACATTTGCTGCTCATCTTCTGAAATCTGGCACTTTTTGCTGAACCTGAGAAGAGCATCCAGAAGCCATGTGTGATACTTGGGAATCCTCATGATTCCCTCTTGCTTGCCAACTGGTCCAGATAACGATGTCTGTGTTCCTTTACACATCCACGTCACGTACTGGACTTGGCAGTAGGTTGAGCTGTCTTGCCAAATGACCAAGACGCTGTAGATTCTAGCAAAGTCAAACTTCTCTTGAAGTACCCAGTTGGGTGAAGTGCATAGTCAGCTGTTTGATGGCATAGTCAAACATGCCACATCTATGAAGTCATCTTGCTGTGTTCTGTCTCCAGTATCCTTGTCTCTCTGGTAGTCCCTTCAGTATGTCTGTGGTAGCCCTTCTCCAGCTCTTTGGCAGAGGGTTTTGCCCTTGGTCCTGTTCTTTTCCCCGCTGACAGCTTTATCTATCCAGTTTCATCTTCTAGTACAGTTTCAGCTGTTCAGCACTGACAAGTCATTGTCAGGCACTTGAGCTCTAGGCTAAACGAAAGACTTTTCCTTCTGTCAGATGTGTGGGTCCTCAGCTTTGGGGCTCGACCAGACCTGAGGCAGTGAGCATGGCTGGCTTGCTGGTATGTTTGGACCAACTGTGAGCGTGCTCAGTTGGATTTTATCTGTAGCTTAGAAATACCATGTGGTTGTCCTTAGCAATGAAAAACAAGTGACACCTCAATTCTTTGCCAGTCATGAATGCAGGCACAGATGTTACCAGACATGTTATTTCACCCAGATTAGTACTTTTGTGATATTTTGGGGATGGCTATTCTCAGTGTTAAGACTAGAAGTTACACAGTGCCACAGAAGACTTGTGAACAAGCTGGTTTATACTAAAACCACACAATTTCTGTTCCAAATGAAAGGCAGTTTGCACTCTGGATGTGGAATGTAGGCAGTTCTTGCAGTCAAGATTACAGTTGCTTGGAAAGTAGAATTCTCAATTCCTTCTGAAGGCATGGAAAGTACTCCTGAACGTAAATTTTCTGATTGCAATGATTGCCACTACTGAAATGGAGCTCTGTAAGCAATAGTGGTAAGGCATCAAAACAAAGCAGTCTTTGTCTTAAAATACAGCATCATGTGCTGAAATACGGTAGTATAAAGGAGGAGGCAGGAAATTTAGGGGTTTTTGCTTGCATTTTTTACAATGCTTGGTATCCAGGTGGTTTTACAAGTTCTGTAATACGCAACTCTATAAACACGGAGCTTGGATGGCCTAAGGTGAAGATCGTTCCTCTCTCCGTTCCTGAATATCAAGCTCTGAGGTTGAACTGCTGTTGAAATCTCGCTGCTGAATTAACAGAACATTCTGATTGCATTTGGATGCTGAGTTCTGCAAAACAACAATTTAGTGGGAAACAGAACTTATCTGGTGATGTCCCACTCTGATTTTAGTCCGTCCATGAATGGAATCCATCCCATTCTTGAATTTCTCATTCAGAATTTTGTGTTCTTTCTGTATCTCAAAACTGAGAGGGTAGGTGGAGTCCCCATCGCCATAGTTACTGGGGGAAAAAACCTCACCATTCACTAGATTTATTCCCATTTAAGTTAACAGCTATTCTTGATTCCTGCTTCTCTGGGAAGAGAAGCAGTGGTCTTGTACTCTGCCAGATTGGAGTGTTTGTTGTGCAGTGTACCTCTTTCAACCTCTGATCTGGGATTTAGCAAAGCCTCTTGGTTTTTCTTTGCTCCTCTTCTGTTTTTTGCCAACCTCCAGTACAGGTTCTCTAAACAATCCACAAAAACTTCTGTGCGGACTAGTTGCTTTCTGTACCTTGTATCTCGCCATGGGCTTTGTGCCTTAACAAGAGTATCTGTTTATTGAATGCAAATAAAACTTGGTTTTCTTACACATTTTTCTATAAGCTTCTTTGGGGATAAAAATGCACCAGTTGCAGCCAGTACATTACTGTAATCTCATCTTGTTTCTGAGCTTGCTTTCTTCTTGCTGTCCTCTTGTGCTTCTACTTGAGAAGCGCATTCAACGTAAAACCTTGAGGTCTGGCAGTGATAGAAGGTCGAAGGCTGGGTTAGGTGTGACACATAGACAGCCCTTCATAGTGGGGGGGAGAGGGGCAGGATTCTTGTCCACGGAGAGTCCAATCTGAGACGTTTAGCTATTACTTTAATGCAGATGATTTAGTACTCTTTTAGGCGCTGGCAGCCCACTTTAATAGTGATATATTGGAGGAATTAGTCTCAGTGTGTAGTTCTTTAGAGAATACTCCATATTTTATCCAGGAGCTAATTTTAAAAAAGAAAAAGGTACTTCCTATCCTTGTAGAGAAACTCCGCGCCACCTTCCTACTAGATCCTGCTGTTTGGTGTCAAGAAGAGAATCTCTCTGCTCCCTTTCATTCTTCATAGACAGTTTGCAAGTTGTTCTAAAGACCATCTTTAGTTTCCTAAAATTTGGCTTCTGAAATAGAACTTGGAACAACTGCTGTTCTCAAATAGGGCTGCACAGAGGAAGGGATGTGTTGTTAACAGGCATGGATGAGGAGATAGTGCTAACATGAGTCATTCAAAAATTAATTGCAACATGAGTGATTTTCATATAATCGTATGAGCATATTCAGTGCAACTTTAACAGTAACAAAAATAGAGACCAGACCCTGGAAAACCTAATCAGGAGAGAGTGTAAATATGCAAGAGCGTGTGCTTGGGTGTTTTGTTGTGGGGGTTTTTCCTGTTAATTTTCACAATAGCTGAATGGAATAACATGTAGCATTCATAGGAGAAATTGTGCTTCCCCCTGCCCCCCAGAGTCTTTCTTAATGAATTTCCACAATAGTTCTCACAAAATTGTAGCCAGAAATATCTTTCAGGTTTGTAAGGATCCAATTTCCCAACAAAATCAGCTATCTACATTTTATTGAATTTCATAGTCTGGTAACCACCAAATCTTTGCCACTCTATTAGTAAACCACACAGGAAGCACTATCAGCAAACCAGGAAGTTGGACATTTGTGGAAGCAGCACAATTGCAGTTATCTTTCAATATGGGAGCGATGTATATAGACACTGAAAAATAGTATTCTAGAGTAGGGAAAATTATTTTAATTTTAGCCTCATGGTAGGTTTTATAACATATAGTGCAGGTTTAGGGAGGTGAGAGCAAGGAATTACTCTAATCAATGTGTGAGGATAATTGTGAGAATATATTGAACAAGAAAATGCTTCTGCTTCTCAGGATTATTTGTGTTATTCTGGGGATGTTCTCCCATATCCCAGTTCCATTTTAGCAAAAGCTACTTTTCAGTTTCTACGAAGTCTCACTCCTTTTTTTGTGAACTGGGCCTATTGAAGAGTTACCTCAGTGTAGTGGTGAAGATGGGTAAAACCAGCAAATACTTGAAGTTCTGTAAAAATTTTTCTGGGTATGTTTGGGGAGAATAGTTTATATGGTATCTTTAATTGAAATGGGTTTTGGTAGAGACTCGTGGAGAGGAGTTGACAAACTCGGAAGCATTTTGGTATTTTAGAACTTCTAAATGGCCTAGGAACGGGGGAACCACATTTAGAGAGGATACTGTGGATCATCAGTATTTTCTTTGTTATTGCTGCACTGAATGGCTTCCTGTGTCCCTCCTTTTGTCACATAATACTGGCCAGAGGTTTTGAAGTGCCCAGTTCAAAGGAAACGCTCGCATGAAAGGACATCTGCAGAAGCAAACACTGAATGTGAGAGGGAGAAGAGAGAACGCATCAGCATTGCTTGCTGCTGTTCAGGCAGTTGGTAGAATCTGCTTGTCCTTACTTTGCCACATCTGGGTTTCTGAACAAAACCAGGCTGGTGGCTGCGTGGTCTGTGAAGTACAGTTGCTCTGGCTGTGCTGAAGAAGGGGGAAGAGACCGTACTGGCGTGGCTCTGGGCAGCTGCAGTTAGTGCTCACAGCTACAAGTATTCTTGGGGTCCTGTCAGTGCACACGTCGCTGATGAACTGATCAGAGGGGTCAAGGATGGTTGGTGTGTACGGGGTAGAGACCTGTCGAGTGAATGGGGAAAGGCGTTTCTGGTGTCTGCAACGAGATTTACATTTGGGTAGCAGAAGCTATGAAAGCTTTAGGGGTTTGATCTAAACACACACAAAACTCATTATTTAAAAAAAAAAAAACAGCCATGTATATCTTCATCAATACATTATGGGATATTCTTTAGTAAATGGGGAGAACGCATAGTCAGTAACACTAGAAGTAGCCAGGTAGAGCTGTCTCCGTAAGAACGAGCAACAAAGCTGTGTCTGTTGGGAAAAACTCAACTTTTATTGCAACATCTCCTTTTTTCTTCCCGTTACCGAGTTGTCATGTATAAATTTCATTATATTGTGGATCTGTTTAGCATAGTTATTGCAATAAAGGTGATACCTGAATTGGACTCACTGGAAAAATGTGATGGATTTACTATACCAATAGTTTGCAGTAGGTGAAGGCCTCTTAGATAAATGTGTGCGTGTTTAGCTGGCTTTCTGAGCATGGTGGTGTTGAGATGGCTGCTATAGCCAGACAGCACTGAAAGCCAGTGAAAACTTCGTGAGTACCTTCTGGAGAAGTGGCTGCTGAAAAGAGAGGGCAGAGATGGATAGGGTAGGGAGCATGGAGTTGAAATCTGTTGGAAGGGAAGCAAAGCCTGACTTAAATGATTCAACATCTGGTGGTGTAGAGGAAACCATTAATAAGTTGTCATATCTTTGCATTCACCTGAGCTCATGAAGGGAAGGAAGCAGGGTTATGGCTACGCATTGAAAACAATCATGCAGATCACATCCCCTGCTTGCAGAAGGGATGATATGTTGGTTTTTTTCAGGTGCAAAAGATTTCAGACAACCAAATATGAAAGCATAATGAATGTTAACTACTTATTTCAGCCTCCTTTTATAGGCAGATGGACCCACAGAAAAAAAAAATAGCTGTAAGTTGGCAGCAGAAAGCTCGACTGTGAAGCAGAAAGCTTAACTGTGTGGGTTTTTTGAATATGCGTAATTCTGCCTCCAAGCTCAGTCAGGAAAGCTAGGGGACAGATGCCAGCAACATTTTATCCTAGAAAGGGAAAAAAAAGAACCCCCAAAAGTGTGTGGGATGTTGTAGATTTTTTTTTTCCTTGAACTGCATGATGCAGAAATGAGGACTGTAGAGCCCAGAAGGGGCTCACCTTCAGACTGAACAAAGCAACGTGACCAGATGTTTGTTTTGAAAATCGCTGTTGCAGACATTTTCATGCTTTGCAAATAAACAGAGGTCCAAAATGGCTACATTGAAGTGGGTTTTTTCCAAGCATGACAAACCCAAGGAGAGTTCAGTGGGATGTTGCGAGGAAGTAGTGGGTGCTGGTCTCCAAGAGCCGCTTGTGAGATAGCTCTGGGCTGTAAAGGACCATTCTTTAATTATGTAGGGAGGAATATTTTGGGAAAGAAGAGTGGTAAAAGGCTGGGAGGTGACCTGAAGAAAAGAAATGCACTAGAAGTCAGTTGACTGAGAGAATTGACAACATATATTTGTGATAATGGATCATTCAGTTCATGATTCAAAACTGAAATTTTAAGTGCCGTGGTCCAGATAATAGAGAACTGAATATATTTTCCATATAAACTAGACTCTTATAGGTAGAAAGATGGGGTTAATTTTCAATATTTTAAAGACTTAAAAGCTTTGGAGGTCATTTGCTTGAAAACTGTTCTAGAAAACTTTGAAGCATATAACTTGGCAAGTGCAGATCTGGCCACCCAGTCAGTAGAACTCAAGATAGCAGAGGGTAACTGCAAAAAGGTTGAGAGAAAGTTGCTGGTCTTTTGTTACGGAAGATTAGGACTGTTTCCTGAAAAAAATTAAGATACCTGCTAGGTATGCATATGACCTTTTCAACAGGGAAATAAGCTAAGATGGCCTCTTACATACTTGCTAATGATGGAGGTGTTTTCGCTCGGGATCCTTCTGTTACCTCAAGAAATTATAGGCTGTTATCCTTGCTGCTATTTTAATTTTAAAAAATACATCCTTAGAAGTCTAAAAATACTGCTGCTTCAAGGCAAGGAAGAGATGCATCAGTTTCCAGGCTTTCTTAATTCAAACCTTTCCTGGTATTCCTCATTTACCCATAAAATTTCGCCTTCAGAGGGAGTTTGGCTTTAGTCAAGTGAGCAGATTTGTGTGACAGTCAACCCTGGTGCGCTCCTAATGAAACTGCATGTCCCAGAAGGCTGCGAAGACAGTGGGGTGAGTGAATCCTGCCTGCAAGGGGGGATACAGGGTGTACGCTTGGGCCTCGAGCATAAATACAGCTTCCAAGCAGCATAACGGATTCCTTTCACACAGCGACTGAAGTTCTGACAGGCATAAAGTCAGTGTTTTGCTCATTCCCATGTATGTATCTTGGGGCATTTTTAAGGGATTATGCTTCTGTGATTTATTTAACTTTCTTTAGATGTTCAGCTGTATAAACCTGAAGCCCAAGTAGGACTTTGGGCAGATGTGCAGTTGACACTAGAAACACTATATAATTGACTTTCGAGACAGAGGCCCCTGGAGTGAGGGGCAAGTGACTTCAGTGAATGTAGGACATTCTGCTCACGCAAACAGCTATGCCTGTGTGTTCTAAGCATTATGGATATAAAAATAGTTGCCGAAGAAAAGCTGTCCTTCTGAGGATCTTGGCTCTTACGAGGGCCTTTTTAAGCTGTCTCTGTCATTGTGCTGATGACGGGGACAGCTCTGAAAACCAGAAGCTGCATCAATTACCCTGGTGGGGATCATGCTGCCACCCTAGGAATCAATTTAGTGGTCACTGATCTTTATCTCTGTGAACAAAGAATCTTGTTTTGAAGATACGGCAATAATTTAACTTGTACTCGTCATTTGCTCAAAAACATGACTTCTCTTAAAGCAAAGGTACTTAACTCAAGCAACTTCAGATACACACAGAATGGGATTTTACACATGTTGGACAGAAATAAGAGAATCAAGCCACGGCCAGAAAGATTCCAGAACTGCAAAGATGTTTTTGATTTGATCCTAACGTGTGAAGAAAGAGTCTATGACCAAGTAGTAGAAGGTAAGGACCTTGAAATGATAAACCAAGTTAAATTTGAGTGCTTGTTTTCCCTCCTGTCCCTGAAGTCCTTCACAATCCGGAAACACATCTTCTCTGACTGCTGCTGCTGGAACACCAGCAGGGTCGAGAGCTCGCAGCCTGTTGACCTAGACTTTACGTTCCAGTGAAGTGATGGCTGAATACTTGTTTCTAAAAGATGCTGGTGTTGGCAGCCACGCAGAATTTGTGTCGCGGTTTTAGGGGCTGACAAAATAGCAAGTGTTTGAAGAAACTAAAATGCACGTTTGGTTTGAAAATGCTCACGAGTCTAGACAGCTAGGAAGTTGTATGGTGATGAGCATTTTCTCACCTTGGGTTGATGGAGGAACAAAGTTCTCTTCCTTACACAACTTCCTTTCCTTTGTCTGTGCAATACCTTCTGTGACCTACCAAGTTTATCCACAATAAATATCTCCTGTACAGGTGGAGAAACTGTTCTTGAGCGTGGTTGACACCCTGCCCTTAAGCCAAAGTGAGATATGCCAGAGGAACCTTGGGTGGGGACTGGACTTGGTTAGCTCCTGGGCTGGGAAGCCTGCCTCTCTGGAAATGCTGGATACAGCCTTTTGTGCGGCTTTAGGTTCTTTCTTTACATGGAAAGACCAGCCAAGCAAATTAGTGTCATACACATAATACAAAAGGCTGTTGCCTTGCGTTTCAGTCCTCGGTGGACATGTCACAAGCAGTACAGAGCACGATATGTTTGGGCTTCTGCAAGCGGAGTGATTAGTCTTCTGAATGTTTAAGTGAAGTTTTGAAATGTATTAGTATGTTCTGAGAACAACTGCCCAGGTACTTGAATGGGTCTTCAGCGAGTTCAGCATGTCTCACATAGAAAGAGGCTTTCACTCTGATGTTTTAAGTGAGTATCCTGAGGAAGGGAGGTGAAGAGCAACCACTTGCTAACTTCCCAGCTGTGCAGCTCTCAAACTTCATGGCGATGCCCTTCACGAGTGACCAATAAAAGGAAGTAGGCTTGAGTGCTACCAAACGGCTCTGGATGTGAAAGCTGAATTTTAGACCAGAGGTCTTAACAGATTTGCTAAAGTGAAGTTGCAGAATGGGGTTAGGAGAGAACAACTTAGCGTGTAATAGGAAGGTTTTGTTAGAAAGGCATAACAATAATATGTGGGGGGATTAGTAGGAAAAGGATGTTTTGGTTTTGCGCTTTCACCCCTTGTTAACACGCGGAACACATTAAAGCTGGAATTTTCTAATGAGACTCAGTGCTTAGCTTGTAGGAGTTCACCTGGCAGTTTGATTTCCAGAGTGTTGCATGTACAGTGCTTTTTTTAAAAAACCAAGCAATTCAAACTCTCCAAGTGAGGAAGCCCAAAACCATTTTTCTTCAACTTTTGAGAATCTTCTGTCTTGATCTTTAAAGACTGTCAGAGTAAGGTGAGCAAGTCAAATAAACTGTCACGACCCTTCCACAAAACTAAATTGTTTTGTTTCCAAAATCCATCTCTTGTTTTTGAAGAGGGGCTATTGTTAAATACACAATTTTCTAAAAACAAGTTCGGAGAAGGCAGAGATGTACAATGTCTATATATTTTTTTTTAAATCTCATGTATACTGTGTAAAATACGATACCATTCCACCCAAGGTTTTGCTGTTACGTGTGTTTTGTTTTCAAATAGATTTAAATTCCAGAGAGCAGGAGACATGTCAGCCAGTACACGTGATCAATGTGGACATTCAGGATAACCATGAGGAGGCCACCCTGGGTGCTTTCCTTATCTGTGAACTCTGCCAGTGTGTAAGTAGAGAGGACTCGTTGCCTGCGGGTACCGTGGACCCAGCCAAGTGCGCAGGGATCGGGGCTTGCTTGGTGGTCCTGCATATTGCAAAAGTTGTGTAAGTAAAATCCATCCCATGAGACCTAATTTTCCAAATTCTTGTGGTTAGTTTTGGAGCTGTTGTGCAAACAGCTGAATTGTGACTGAGTTCATGGTTTCCGAAGTGGACTCCCTGCATTCAAACCAAGGCATGGATCGGATACCTTAGGTGAAGAGCGCGCTGTGTGTAACCGTCGTGCACGTGGAGCCCATCCTCGAAACACTCCTTAGGGCAAAACCACCCGTTTCAAAAGCAGTTGTAATCAGTGCGATTTAAACACCACAATGCTTCAAGGCCCCGGCCCTTGAAGTAAGATGGAAATAAGCCACACTCAGAACAGCTGATGTAACTGAAGAGAACAGAGAAAGGATCTGTGTCCTCTTACAGTGCGCAGGGTGATGAGTTCACCTATTCCACCATGGCACCAGGCTGGTTTTTGACTCCAGCCTGTGCGATCTATTCTGCTCCTAAATCTTTTCCAAATTCATGCAGCCTAAGAGGGTTCAAGGACTTGAAATTGCAGCCGTCTGTTCGGTGTGCGCGCAGCTATTGTGAAGCTTCCATTTGCGATCTCGTGAGGATGGATGTTGCCTACTCAACAAAGCGCTAGTCAAGTGCCAGTTCAGTGGGTTGGAGAAGGAAGGATGTGCAGACAAGTATGATGCAGAGCAGATGTGCATTTGGGAATGCCGGGAATCACCACAAAGCACCCAGAGCCGCGCTGTGTGCAGCCTGCTGCTTTACGTTTCACAGTGAGCTAAAAGCGTGGAATTATGACAGTTTTCTAAACTGTGTCGTATCCTTGGGGTCCGGTTGCTTAGTATGTTTTTCTCTTGTAGATACAGCACACAGAAGACATGGAAAATGAAATAGATGAGCTGTTACAGGAATTTGAAGAGAAAAGTGGAAGGACTTTTCTTCATACTGTCTGCTTTTATTAAAGCACGTCTGTGTCTTAGGCCTTAATACAGATGAGGGAAGCATGTGTTTAAAGTTCTGATTATACTGTATTTTCCTGGAAAATGAATATTGCTTTTTTTGTTGTTTAAAAACTCCTTTTCAGTGTCTTTTTTTGTTTTGTTTCAGGTA
The DNA here is from genome assembly GCA_013400335.1 of Eurystomus gularis. Taxonomy (NCBI): domain Eukaryota; kingdom Metazoa; phylum Chordata; class Aves; order Coraciiformes; family Coraciidae; genus Eurystomus; species Eurystomus gularis. Next base: position 115,691 of record VZZY01002049.1, on the reverse strand, counting down.
TTCTGTCACAGGTAGGCAGAGATACTGGTTGGGGTTGTACATATGAGATGACTAAAAGTATACGCAAAGGCCACCTATTTAAAAATGAAAACCAAGTTTTTCTTTAAATCCTACTTTAATTATTACAAGTAGGTTTTTAATTATAAAGAGAATGTTTCTTGAATATAACTTTATAATGTATTTTTCCAGCTTACAAATTTATTTTATTTCAGTTGTGCTTTTTTTTTTATTTTAACGTGACAGAACGGCTGGACTCAGTGAGGTTACGAATGGAACAATGAAAAAATGAGTATCTGTATATTATTAGATATAAAGTTGGAAGCATCCAATAAAAATGAAAAACCTAAGTTTGTCTGTTTTCAAAATAGAAGCTAAGTAAGTGACTGTTCTGTGAGAGAAAGCAAAGCATCTGCAGCAGCACAAGAACACTTACTCATCCCAAGTGTCTCAGAGAGGGTGGTGACAGCAAGATGATCTTGACAGGAATCAGAAGACCTGAGCTGTGTCCCGTAGTCAGAGGCTCTGTGTTTGGGCAGCTCGGAATCATTCTTGATCCTGTGTTGAACTGAAGTGAGCTGCTTTCTCTGCATGAGTTAAGGCACTACCAGAAAATCTTCTGGGACCTTAAATGCTTTTGAATTATCATGTGTGTTAATAAGACTGTGAAGCTGTAACCGTAGCAGTCAGGGCCAGTTGTGTGTATGTCTTCTACAGGGAAGGTGGGGAGAAATGGCAAACTCTGCTGTCAATGGCAATAGTTTAAAGCTTTTTTTTAATCTGAAATATCTTTTGGATAGAAACATTTTCCTCCCATACAGCAATAATAAACATGTTCCTCGCAGCTTAAAGTCCAGAAACTGAGTACGTGTGTACGAACAGAGCCCAAGCTCAGCCTTCTATTTGTTCAACAGATAAACCAAATTATTAGATGTTCAAAACGTGAACAGTAAAGTGTTGCTGCTTATGGACGAGAAGATCTTGAAAGTTGTTTTGTAAAAAGAACCTGTAAATGATTTGGAGCAAGTGAGGTCTGTGAGCTCTTCAGTACTTGGATGAGTGAGGACAGCGTCTTAAACAGCATGTTAAAAATGAAGGAGCATGAAATGGGGTTGAGCTCTTGGCTTCTCTCCCTCATTTTATCGCTGACCTCTTGACAGCTCACCCAGTTTTCCTTAACTTCAGTCGTTTTGCACGTGCAGGAAGCTAGTGCTGAATACTTTGACTGTAGAACACCGTTACCCATCTGTGCAGCCAGCTTGGGCTGTGTGTGTGGTAAGCCACGTGGCAATGCTGCGTAACCTCTTCCAGGGAACACAAGTATTGAAAGGCATCTGCTCCACACCTGAAAACTGCAAGTCACGTCTGAAAATACTTCTTAGCAGCTGCAAATCTGGGAGTCTGTTGAGTCAGGCCCCCAAGGAAATCTCTACCTCTCTCTAGTCCTGGGACCTAGGGCTTGGCTGTGGTTTCAACTGCCTTGTAGGAAAACGTAGACCTCTGCCAGCTCGATCTGTGTCCTGGCCAGTGTCCAAATGGGTCATTGCATCACACTCGGGTCCCAGGAATGTTTAATATCCTTGAATTACCTGTGATTTTTAATTTTTTTTTTTGTCATCTGTTTAAAACCTTAAAGCAAAAATGTTGTGGAGGATGAGTGAATAGATCGGGGGGGGGGAGTTCAAGCGGCAGTTGTGGCAAGGTTTGCAGAGCATACATTTTTCTGGATGGCTTGTCCTGTCCCATTTTGTTTCTGGAGACTCTGCATTTGAAGGATTTCACTCAGCCTCCTCTGCTCCTGCTCATTTGTCTGTCTGATCCCATCGCTTGTTACCATGGGGATATTTACAGCCAAAGGAAGAGGATTCTGTAAGAACTGAACTGCTTTAGCTGATCTCTTTAAAAAGACATTTCAGGCAAGCACAGTTCTGAGTATTTTGAGCACCTTTTCCTTCCCTCTAGAGTGTTGGAACTGGAGTCACTCTGGGGCAAGGTGAAACCTGGAGAGTGTTTGAAAATGTTTTCTACTTTCAACTTAGATCATCCTAAACAGAGCTCTTTGTTGTTGTTTTATAGAAAGGCAGTAAAAACGCAAACAGGATGTTTTAACCGCTTTGTCTGTACCTGGAGATTTACAGCAGCGTCCGTTTCGTTACATAAAGATGATACTTTTCACACATGTAATTGGCAGAGAATTCTGATTACCGTCATGCCAAGCATGAATTCATTAGTAGAACTTCACTACATCTCTTCCACCTCCACCCGTGTGCAGAAGGATGTTTGACCGGGTGGAAGGCTGGGTGACCTGGATGGACAGGTGAGTATCCCAAGTGATCCACAGTCCAGGGCGAAGTGTGTCAGGTTCCTGTGAGCAAAAACTTGTTCTCCAGCTCAACTCCGCCACATGGCTTCTCATTTAACGTACAGGGTAGTGAAAAATGTGTGTATTTATGTAGCTACTTTGTCTTCATCTGCATTGAAATCCCCAGGCTTGGTTTGTACAGGAATTTGATGGGGTCCTAATCTTGTTTGAGAAATAGATCTATTTATACGTGCACAAATATATGGAGGGATAAAATAAACTCTGGTTTAAGGTCAAAGTGACTTCCTGTGTTGAAATGTCAAGAGAAACTTCAGTTTAAAGGAAGTGGGGAAAAAATAATGTATTTTTCCTTTAAGAGTGGGGTGGAATATGTATGTGATGATGATGATGGTGGTGGTGGTGGTGGTGTGCTCTTCCCTGCCTTGTAGATAGGCTGATCCTCCTGTTGATGAGTGTCTGTGCTGAAGATGGTCTGTTCTTTCTTGTGTCCTGTAATTGGCCCTCTCCCCGTTCACCGAAGGCTGAACACCTTGCACAGGGCGATATTCCGAATCGGGCCAGGATGGGAGATTTCTGCTGTAAATTAGAGTTTTCAGCTCTTGGGGCTGATCTCCCACTTTCCATGCAGCCAGCAGAGGTGGCTTTAAAATGCAGATTTCTCCTGGAGGTTTCCCTCTCCTGTTTCTAAATATAGTGATTTTGTTTTGTCAATGTCTCACTTTTGGGACTTTCTATGAAAGGCCGTATCGATTACAGAACGCTGCTGAAGTGCACTTACAAGACTGGGTTCTCTTGCTGCCATGAAGTTGATGCTACTTCCTGGGGGGGTAGATCTTTGCCAAGAACTTCTTGAGGTTTCCCTTTCACATCCCAGCCCTCTGCAGACCCTGTCTCTAAGGCATGGAGCAGCAGAGCCCTGTTCACTTCCAGTTTGCAGCCTTTCAACCAAGCCAGTCTTGATTTTGTGGCCGTTTTCTGTGTTCCTTGTCTGGCTGAAGACCTTCGTAACATCCATGAATGTTCTTCTTTTTGTCAGAGACATCGGCATGTCTTTCAAATCAGTTTGTGTAAATAAGAAATAAAGTTTATGTAAATAAGAGTTAAAAAGCAAGACCTTTTCTCCCCTCCCCGCTGCTGGTGTCTTACCCCTGGAGTTCTCTGCTTGTCGGCTTCCTTCACCTGCCGATGAGGCACAAAGTAACGGAGGGAACGCCATCAGACCACGCGTGGTGGAGAAGAGCGTTCTTCCCTGGGCTTTGACAGTGCTGCATCTGGCTGTGCAAAGACCCGGGATCCGAGCTACGTTTTCCCGGTGCAGCAGCCTAATGAATTTGTTGCTAGGCAGATTAGCCAGCTTCGACTTCTGTTTCTCATACATGTAGGAGCTCAGGAGGAGGTATGGATGAAGGATACTTCTCACAGAAACCCTGGAAAGAACAGGGGAATAAAAAACTGTCGGTGGAGTAGAAGGAGGGGATGGGACAGCCAAGGGGGTTTTCATGGAAGAGAAAAACTTCAAAAGGAAAAAGGAGAGCAATGCTAGCTCCAGACTCTTCTATACATTCAGGCTTGGTGAGCACTGCAGGATGGCAGCAGAGGTCTGCGCTCCCTTCAAGAGGAAAGTAGAGGGAGTCAGTTCCTGTGAGCGTGGCTTGTGATAATATTCCTACCTGGGGCTGCGTACTGACAGGGTGAGAAATCTGAGCGGGTTCCCATACAGATCTCTGGTCCTTTTTATCATCTCAGCCAGGGTTGCTGGGGTTTTAAAGACACCTTATAAGGAGGGAAGGATGAGTGCTGAGACCTAAAGGAGGCTGGTGACAGCACCAGGACATGCAGCGTGGTTGGGTTAAAAGAAAGAAAAGGCCACGGTCACTTGATTGGGAATTGGCCAAATGCTGAGATCTTGTAATGCAGACTACGGACTTGTCTGCGTGAGGGTGGTGGTGACAGCACAACGTGAGACTTGAGGCTGAACGGGAGACGTAGGTAGCGTTATCAAAAGGAGCTTTTGTGATCAGGAACAACTTTAACAAGCCCACTGTAAACTGTCGTGGTGGCAACCCCAAACTGTCTACGCCTGTGTAAGCACCTACATTAAAACGACAGTCTTTGCCCATGCAAGTAAAATGTCACTTTGCTCAAATACAGCCAGTCCCTGCTGCCTCTTCCCATTAGCTGGAAGTCACTAGAGAAACTCTTTGTGGCCTTATTTCCCCGAGACACGTGGATGAAAGGCCAGGCTGGCTCAACACCGTGCATGGCCTCAGGTTCTTCTTGGGTTTCCAGCTGACCAGGCTGTGAGCAGCCAAGAGTTCAACATGTGCTGCCACTGAACGGGACAGAGAGTTGCTGTTGGTTTGTTTCCACGAGAGCGGGCTGGCTGTGCCCAGGTTTGTGTCCACTCTGATCCCTGCCATGGCTGTGCAGAACTCGCTGTTTCCACCATGGGTTGTTGCTGTGAAAAGCTGCTGCTTGAAAAACTCGGTAAGAGTCTGTAGCAAGGGTTGGAGCAAACCTGGATGTAGTGGAGTCAGGAGGATTGGACAAGACAAGCTTTAGAGGGTCCAGCCAAGTCTGGACATGATGAAAATGGGCCAGCAAGGAAAACAAGGGGCCCTGTTTGACACGCTGCAGCAAAGAAGGTGTGAGATGTCACTGGCTGCAGGATGGCAGATGTCGAGGATGGAGTGGAGAGCGGAGAAGGAATTTCTGATGTCATTCCGTGCCACAGAAGATCATTGCCTCAAACTTTCTTTGTGGTGACTGGATTTAACAAAGACTGTGGTAATTTCATGGCTGCCCTCCACATTTGCCGCCCTGTCAGAGTTAGTAAATCCCGCGCTCTGGGTGGTGCAAAGAAGGACCCTCACACTACCCTGGAGGTGGCCCCGCTTTGCCCGGGACGAGGCTGAAGGTCGCTGGCGGTCAGGCAGCCGCGGTGCCCTGCAGCCCACGGCAGGAGGTAAAGGGCATGAGGTGCAACCAGGACTGCAGTGGACACAGAACAAAGCAATCACAACAGGGATGTTTGGAGTCCTCACCGACCAGGACCTGTGCTCCAAAAGGACGATGAAGGATGACGGCTCATCCAGAGCTATGCCGAGAAACCCAGCTCCTACCTGAGTCAATGCCAAAACCCTTCCTCAGCCGAGAGCTGACCCAGCCTGGTTCGTGGGGCTGGCTGGGGCATCAGAAGCCCTGGCTGATGGCCAGGCAGAACTCCAGTCACCCACAATTCCATGAGATGTGTCTTCAAATTGTTCTCTCCCGTGACTTTCCTTGGCTGTCACTTTAAAGATGCCCATGTTTTCTACCACTAGCAGAGTAATGAGCTGCATGATCTCTGCGTCACTTTGACTGAGGTCTGCGCATCAATGCCAGAACCCACCTCCCAGCTCAACCAGAAGCGAAAGTGGCTCGGGACAGAGGGCTGTTGAGGAGGGAACCCTGATGGGCAGGATTGAGGCAAGAGGCACCTTCCCAGCCTTGCTGCTCTCCCGCATGAAGTGCCTGGTTTATCAAATGTTTCATGTGTGTGGATTAATTAGATAAAAAAAAAAAAAATCTGCAATGCAATCTGTGCTCTAATTTGAGGACACCATTTAGTGGTTTTAATTGTGCGACAGTATTTTGGTATTTTCAATACCCAGTAGTAGGTTAATGACTGTTCCTTGAAGAAAGGAGTTTATATAACACAAGTCATTATATAAGAAGGCTGATTGTGGCCTGAGGAGCAGAAGGAAAACAAATACGGCAAGAACGCAAAGCCCGGAACAAGCGAACCCTGATGGGGCTGAAGAGTAAATGACACTCGGGCTCCAGCAAGGTGAAGGTAACCTTGAGGAGGGCTGAGGACTCGGAGGGGAAGGCGCCTCGTGATGCCACAAACCACCATCAAGCCATGTGCTCCCCCGCGGTTCCCACGTGGCGGCTGCGATCTCCCGATCGCACCGCTTACATCAGAAAGAGCAACAAGCAAGCAAAAAGTTAGGGGCTGGTCACTTTGTTTTCGTTCATTTTTCCCAGAAGCTCCTAAGCCCAAACAGCATCGTGAAATAAATGCGTGGGAGAACCTGAGGCACGACCTTTTGCTCGGACCTTGGATCCGCCGTTGGTAGATGGGACAAAGCCGTCACTTTATTTCTGCCGCAAAAGGGAGCGGGTCTCCCGGGTCTGCATCACCCCGGCTTGTCTTAGGGGCCCAAACCCGGGGGCGACGCTCGGCACCGGTGGGAATTGCTCCCACAAAAAGGAAGCAAGAGAAGAGCTGGGCGCCCACAGACTTCCTTGGGTGCCCCTTGGGGCATCTCCCCCGGGAGAGGGGCGGCAGGAGGCCCCGGGCCGAGCTGGGGGCAGGGGGCTGGGGGCTGGCAGACCCCCGCCGTGGGTCTGCTGGCCGAGGGAGGTGCTGCGGGAACGCGGCGGAGTTCGGGGCTCCCACCGCATCCCACCCACCCCGCTCGGG
>VZZY01002049.1:54223-107696 GCA_013400335.1 Eurystomus gularis | reverse complement strand
CCGCACCCCTCCCGCACTGTCCCTTCAGCCTGTGCACCTCCGTGTGTCTGCCTGCGTGTGCGTGTGCCCTGTGAAACGCCACAGATTGTTTTCTTTACGGCTGCTTCCGTCTTTGGCCATCAAACTAGAGTCAATGTTTTATTCCATCATCCAGAGTTGACCAGATGCCTTGGTTATGGGCTCTTACAGGCAATAGCTTGCTTGATGGACATGAATGCGTTGTTGGACAGATTTCACAATTACATCTTACCGCATCTGAGAGGGGAAGACCGAGTTTGTCACTGCAACTGTGGAAGGTAAGTTACCCGCATAAGATCTCTCTCACCTGTCCCCCCCCCAGCCCCTTCCCACTTCATCTCATCGGAAAGGCACGGCGAGGTGGTGGCCAGCGGCCGGGCGCTGCTGGCTGGACTACCATTTTGGCATGCTGGTGGTGTCTCACCTTCCTCCTGCATGAACACGGCGGGGTTTGCTGTTTTTCCGGAAGAAGAGTTTGCTGTGGGCCTGGAAGTCCATGTTCCTTTGTGTGCATGCTCGCGTCTGCACATCTGCGAGCCCCGGGAAAGTGAGTAACTTTCACCGAAGCCCTTGTCATTCTGCCTTTGTGATCACTGGGCTCTTGTGGCTCCTCGCTGTGTTTGTGGTCTGGCTGTTGCCGTTGGTGGTTGTGTGGCTTAAGCAGGACACGGGTTTGGACAACCCAGAGGGTCTGTGTCCGGGAAGGAGCGTTGCTGTCGAGGACAGTGTCACTTGGAGGCTTTGTCACCTTTGATCAGCTTTTAATTTTCTGTGGCTTTCCTCCTGAGCGTGGTGCTGATGCTGGACTGAGCACGCTGAGGTCGCTGGTCTGTGCTCTTGTGGAGCCTTTAGCAAGCCGAGAGCGTCGGGGTGGATTCCCTGCCAGGAGTCGTGCCTTTGCTGTGCACAAGTTTGCGACTGCACGGACACCTGCCTCTCTCTCCATGTTCGTTTGGCGATGCTTAATTCTCCCAAACAACATAACACTTCCCGTGTGGTGTGTAATCGCTGAGGTGCTCGGCTTGTGACGGGGCTCTGGCTGCTCCCTGTGTTAGAGCCTGGGGACACTTCTGGGGAGGCGAACTTCTCTCTTCTCTGTGGGACCGTTGTCAGCAATCCTTCTCCTGCTCTCCCAGAGGCCTCATTCTACTCCTGTGCCTGGTTACTTGCTGCCTGGAGAGTTTTGTGTCTAGGGGGGGAGTAAAGCAGAATGAGGTTGTGCCAGCTAAAGGACACGCTGGGAGAGCCCTCCCCTGCCACATCCAACGTTTAGATCGAGCTTTACTTCTCTTTGAGCTGCCCCTGGAACCAGCTGCATCCTGTCTCCAAGGCGTCACATCCCTTTGGTGTCCCTGGTACTGGAGCTAAGCTGAAACCGGGATGTGCGTCGCTTAACGAAGGGAGACTGCTTTGCCCTTCCACTCTGCTTCATTCACCCAAGGTGATCATTACCTTTCTCCCCATGGTTCCTCCTCAGACTCCTGTGGCAGAACAGCAAAGAAGGTACAAGCAGCACCTCCAGGGCCAAATGCCGCCAGGCCCTGAGCACCCTAGTAAGCAGAGTCTCGATCCCTGGCTCCTTGGACACCTCAGTGTTAAGGTCAAGTGGGAAGAGTGTGGACAAGAAAGGTCCACCAATGTCTTTGACTTTTTTGGCAGGGATTGGCTTTTTCTTAGGCATTTTTTTGAATCTTCATGATGTTATGCACTAGTTTAAGAGTTTTCTTCCTCTGCCTCTCCAGCCAAGTTTTCTTTCTACTTGTCACAGCTGTATTCAGTGGTGGTGAAAATTTGATGCAGGTGATAGACTTTAACATTGTCTGGAGTGACCGAGTACTGTCAGATCTCACTAGTGGCACTGGCAGAATGTCCCTTCTGCCCAAGCTGGAGAAGGTAGCAGGGGTACTCCTCTCTCCTCTCTATGTCCGCTGAGATGCTGTTGAGGCAGATAAATTGGCCATGGCACTCTCCCCAGACATGGTTAGGTCATTTCTTAGAAAGTGCACAACTCAGCTTCCAAATTGTCAAGCATGGATCTGAGAGGAGGCAAAACAGCAGAAGTTTACCAGTTGCCTTAGATATGTAGGAGTAATGGCTCTTGCTAACAGAAATGGTACACCAGGCTCCACTCCTGGGCACGGGCTCTTGTGCACGAGCATCGGCTTCACCGTGTTCATGCCCTGAGGCAGGAGACACTTGCACAAAGCATCCCTGTGCTTTGTGTGGCCTCCTGCTAAGGTTTGGGCTGTGATCTGCACCTGCTCCTGTGAGCTCCGACCTGCTGCCTGAGCGCCGCTGTTGTGAGCTTGCTGATTTGAAAGGCGGATGATGCTGTATGTGCCTTGTCCTTTTTGTCAGCCGTCCAAGCGCTCTGAGCACAGGCCTGTAGTGCCCATAGCACGAGCCATAAGCGGCACCAGGCGAGGAGACATCCTGGAGCGCGTTGTGAAGAGTGGCACCAGGGACTGATGAAGGATGCTCCACTTGCCAGTAACCAAAGGCAGTCCTTGGAGGAGGGAACTGGCTGCAGTTCAGTGTGTTGCAGGGAGGAATGGGGAAAATTAGTAAGTGTTGCAGAAATGAAGGAGGAATCTGAATAAGTGAAGAGTGACGTGCAATAGGCTGGGCTGCTGAGATGACTGTTTTTCCCTCCTGCCCTGGCCTAGGTTGTAGTGTCCATCACACCAACTCATTAATTCAGAAATGTTTTCCTTCCACTCTCCTATCCTGGCCACGACCTTCTTTGGGGTACCAGAGTGGACCCCTTCCCCAGGAATGATCTACCACGTGCAAGCACCCCAGGCTGGTCTGTGAGTACCTGGCCTTGGATGTCCAGCGTACAGCAGGATGTGCTGTGCAGAAGGAATCAGAACCTGCACGGAGCTTGCATCCGCGAGAGGGGCTGGCAACGGTGGGCAGGGACAGCGAGGGCTGACTCTGTGTGTGTCTCAGGTGCCAGATGAATCCAGGCATGCCAGAAAATGTGGGGCTCCATGCTCTGCCCCTCTCAGGCCTCTAAATCCCACCTCATCCATGCAGGGCTCCAGGGAGAAGCCCAGACACCAGTCCCTGGCTGTCCCTGCTGCTCTTTGATGCTAGAGGACCCTTCCCGGCTAGAAGACTGGAAGGACTGCAGGCAGCCCTGGACCTTTGGCTCCTGGCTCAGGGGGAGAAGTTTCCAGCTTTCTCTCCATACTTTCTGCTCCCTGAGGAGTGGTGGCTGGGACAGGGTGACTCTCCCTCCAGTGCTGGTCTCTGGTGGGAGGCTGGCAGGCACTGGCGGCAGCCATACCCAGTGGTGCCCAAGGCTCTGCCCACATTTTGGTGGCTCTAGGGTCATTAGAGCTGCCTGGGTCCATGGCCTGCAGGGCAAACTCTTCTGGCTGTCTCTTCAAAGAGCTCTTCAGGTTGCATGGAAGCTGTGGCTGGAGTCTCTCCTCATGGGCAGTGACGTGTCTTTCCATGGACTCTGCCTGTTCTTCTTTTCATGGGGGACTGGGTCTAGCAAGAAGGTCTCAGGACAAGTGAAAGGGAGTGCAAGCCGATGGCATCCTGCCCATTTCCTCCTGAAATGCCCTCTATGGACCCTTCCCTCACAGACTGGGCCTCATTTCCTGCAGCTGGGGACTATACATTGGTGTTTTCCCATGTTCCTAAGCACCCGGCGTGTTAGCAGTGACGGGGGAGAGTCACTGGGGCCAAGAGGTTTGGGGAAGAAAAGCAGCCACATCTTCAGGTGCTGCTGAACCTGGACACTTGGCACTGCTAGAGCTGTTCTTCATCCTCACCATGCACATCCCTGCTGGATCAGGGTCACTGCGGTTATTTGAGGCTGGAGATGTTGTTTGTCCTTTTGTGCCAGAAGCAAAGTAGCAATTAGTTGAGGCAAGAGTGACCTCGCTGTGCTGGGGCCTGGCAAGAGCTTTTCATGTCTGTGATGTCAGAAGGGTGTTGTGGCCTCTTGCTGGACCCAAGAGAACCGAGAGGGTGCTTGTGAAGGCTGCACAAAGTGCTCAGTGACTGCCTGTGGCTGCAGGGGCTGGAGTCCATGGCTGGCTGGCTGGGTGGCAATGGTTTGGAGCTGCACATGCAAGCTGCCCTTCTCTCCTACCCACCTCAAAGAGATAGGTGGTCAATGCTGATGCGTGTCTGAGGTCTGACAAGTGGCAATGTCCACAGAGTGACTCTTTTCAGTCTGAGTGAGCTTGGACATGGCAGTGCCTTCTCCATAGGAGCAGTCCTGCTCTGAGAGCTGAGGTGGGTATTCCTCTGGGCTGCGAGTGGGAGCAGAGGCACTCGTCTGTGCAGGGGGGCTGTGGCTGTTAGGCTGGACTGGTGCTTTCCCACTCAACAGCACTGGAGCCGAGGAGGGCAAAGCTGCCAGAACCCCTGAGGCCAGTCAAAGTGCATCCACAGCTTGTTGGGAAAATGGGCCTGCCAGTAGCTTGGGAAGGGAAGCTGGTGTCGTGATGGTGCACAGAGTGAGAACGTCAGCAGAGAGACAGGGCTGGCCTTGGCACCTGGTGCTGACACTGAGCCTGCACAGACATGCCTGGGACTGTTCCTCTCCTAACATCTGCCTTCTCGCTAGAGCAAGAAGGGGTGACAGCCACATTTACACTCCTGCTGGCTCCTGTTGATGCCATGTAGGAATGTGCCCGCTGGAGCAGATCCCTGGGGAAGCTTGGCACTCTCTGTCCTCAGAATGTGGAGATATCCAGACTGTCCAAATATGCTGGGACCTTGCCTGCATGTAGGAGTCCAGCCCCTCTGGTTCTCCCTCATTGGGATGTATCTGTTCCCAGGAGAGAGCAGGACTAGGGAGGACTGCAGACGTGTGGCACTGCCCCAGTCCAAATGTCTCTGTCCCAGCCAGTAAAGGGTCCTCTCTGGAAGCAGAGAGCTGGCAGCAGATCAGGAGCTGGGTGATGTCATGCAAAGGAAAAACACCAAAGGGCATCTGTCGGTGGAGGCAGGGTGAGTTGGAGAGAACAGATGACACCTGCATGGAGCAAGGACCCATCAAAACAGCCTGGGAGGCTTGGAAGTTCCCTGTCTGGGAAAGGACGGGGACCCAGGAGCTTTGGCAGGTATTCTCCTTGCCACTGACCTTCTGAATGACCTTGGGTGAGTCTTTCCCTCCCAGGCAAAGCCTCTCCCCGTGAGCAAGGTTCGAAAGTACCGAGAGGAGTGTTAGCCTTACCTGAATGCCAATACCCTGCAGCAGAGCTGGGGGCCTGGCCAACCCTCGAGTCAGCTCTTCCTGTCTGAGGAATACTTCAGCCCTGAGCTCTGATCTGGGAGGGAAAGACTCAGGGCAAGGCTGTGCTGGACCTCTCCTGAGCGACTGGTGTGCACAGAGACCCAGCAGTGCAAGGTGCTGCTTGCCAGGAGACTGGCCGGGCCCAGGGTGGAAAGGGGTGAGGTGGCTGCTGGTGGGGCTCTGCCCTGATGCTGGGGTCACCAGCAGCACCAGCGACCAGGGAGGACGGCCAGTGGTGCTGGAGCAGCGTTGTCTTGTGGCAACATGGATTCAAATAATGCTGCTCACTGGGCTCTGCCTGTGAAGGGCCAAATGCTGCCCTCCACGCTCAGGGGAGGGACAGGCCGATGCTCGTCCCACGCCAGCAGCACTGCTGTCAGGAGGGACACAGAGGGGACATTTCTGCTCTGCTTCCTCCTTCTGAGGAGTATTCATTAAACCTCTCTGTCCCCAGACCCTTTGTGGATGTGCTGGGAGGCTGGGAGTGCTCACTGCCTAGCACTGGAGACCACCAAGCCTTCCTTGCTTGCTGCTACAGTGAGAAGGGTCCCAGGGAGGTGTTTCCACCTGTGCAGTGGTGCCACCCCCACGGGTCTGCAGACTGGCTTTGCTGGCAACGGCTCTGAGGGGCGCTGGGCTCTTTGGGGAGAGGCTCCAAGGTCAGACAGGGATGCAGAACAGAGGACGCCTCCCTCTAGCTCTGCTTGCAGCCCCTGTGCCCTCCATGCCTTGGGGTGGCCAGCAAGGCAGGATAAGCCGTGTTCCCCCAAATCCTGCCATGGCTGGAGATGGGGAATGGGTCAGTCCAGAGCTGCAGCGTGAGCTGGGGAGGTGTGACATGTCTGCTACCAACCGAGACTGACACCTGCCCAGGGGGGAGCCAAGCTGAGCTGAGATGGAGCATCATCTGCCGACATCACCAGCCGAGGGGGGACGTGGAAGGTGTAGAGGCAGTGACGGGCTCTCTGCGTTTCAAACGGCAGCTCAGCGGCGCTTGGTTGAAGGCTCCCGTGCTGTGCGTTGGCTGCAGCAGCCGGCTCACGCGCAAGGTCACTGGAAGGGACAATAGCGCTTTGGGCAGCTCTGGAGTGACACTCCCCAGCCATGCTGGCCAGGGCTCGGCTCCAGCCCGCTGCACTGCTTGCCCTGGGTGAGGAGAGGAAGGAGGTCTTCCCTGGATCGGGAAAGGGGACAGGGATGCTACAGCTCAAGCACACGTGCACGGACACCAGCGCTGTGCTCCCTTTGTCCACCAGCTTCTTTCTCACCTGAGCCAGGTGTTGTCTAGCAGGGATGGATCAACAAATCCAGTCTCTCACTTGCTTTGGGAGAGCAGCTGCTGGCAGTCACCAGACACTCCTTCTTTCGAGGGTATTTCTGGCCTGAAGTGTGGTTATATTTCTTTTCCTACAATTACCTCTGCTTCCTGTAGAAGCTCCACCACGCCGAGGGTGGGCATGGCCCTTAGGTGTGGCTGAAAGTGCATGGCACATGAAGGGAGCTGGCGCATGATGAACCTAGTGTGGATGATTTGGCCTGGATCTGTTGTGACAACCAATACTGGCTTGAAATCCCCAGGAACTGGCCCTTAGGTTTTCTGGTACATCTTTTTATTGTAAAGAAACATGGTCAGGACATGGATTTACCTTTTGAGGACCACATGTACTTTGTGACAACTCTCTCACAGGTGAGGGTGCTGTGAATCCCAGACTCTTCATGCTCATGTCAGTAGTCTGACTGCTGGCTGAGGTGATGCAAGGCTGAAGGAAATCTTAATCTTCCCACACGTCTTTGGTTGGTGAAACAGGCACTGGCTGGAGGGTTATGTCAGCCCCTGGATGGCCACAATTCTGAAAACAAGGTTTGGTCAAAGGCATTTGGCCATCTTTGAGGAGCTGTCCTGCCAGAACCTGGTCTCCAGCACTGTCTGCCCTCCCTGGACGTGCACTGGTGTGGAGCTGGTGGTGGCTTACTGCACCCACATTATACCCAGCTTAGAGGTGACGTGTTCCCTCACTGGATCCAGCCCCCAGAGCCATCCAGGCCACGTTCCGGTTTCCAGTTCCCTTGATATGTGGTGGGGACCCTGGACCTTTGTGCACTATTAATAAAGTTCTCTGCTGATGTGCCAGTGCCCCTGAATCACTCCTGTAGCATCCCCAAGGACCTGAGCTGCAACTTCTAGGGGTATGTCCCTGTTCTCCTCCCCATCTCAGTGGCATCACTCAATCCTGTCAAGCCAAAACAAAGCATAAAAGTCCCTGCAGCCCAGATCTCCCAACTGTTGCACTAGTAGGAAAATTCGTCTTCCCTGAGCCTTGCTAAAGCCTTCCCAGAGACCCCTGCAGAGGAGAAACCTAGAGCTGGCATCTCCACTGCATAGAACTACGCTGGTAACTCGGGGTTCCAAAAAGCTGCCTGGAAGGTGCAGAGCCTCAGGTGCTTTCCTGGGGGGCTTTAATGACCCCTTTTCTTCTAAGGAAATTTGCACCTGGGATCCAATGTTAATTTCTGACACTTAGAAAATTAAGTTGCTGAATCCAGATGGGTCAAAGTTTTTGCTCTCTGTTGAATTGTGCCTCCTGTGAATGGCCTTTGGACTTCTTGGTGGCTCACCATACAATAGGACTAACCCTCTTCTGCCCTGGGCTTGACTGTCCCACAGCTCTTTAGGCTGTCCAAGCAAAGAGCTGGCACAGGGATGCTGTGAGGACTGAATCCCTCCTTACAGAATGCTGGAAAGCAACGGTCACTTTGTGTGCCCAGCCCCAGCTCGCAAATGACCAGTGAGAGAGGGTCAACCAGCCATCCTTTCCTGGAGCTTCCTCCCTCTGTGGTCTGTCTGAGATGAGCCTTATGGCTCATGGGTATGCGGAGATCTCGGTGCAGTCACATCAGAGAGGCTCTGTGGAAAACACTTGTTGCCAACCTCATTTGCACCCTGCAGCTGTTGTCCTTCTGTCTGCCCCACTCCACCCACAGCCTCTAGATCTGAGTGACCTACAGACCTAGACTCATTGTGTTGCAGAGTATGGAGGAGAGACAGCTCAGGAGGGGTCTTATCAATGTGTATAGATATATAAAGGGATAAATACATGAAGAGAGGGGGTGAAGAAGGCAGAGCCGGGCTCTTTGCAGAGGTGTCCAGTGACAGGACCAGGGGCAATGGACACAAACTGAAACATCAGGACATCTGAACATCAGGAAACACTTTTTCACAGTGAGGGTGACTGAGCACTGGGACAGGCTGCCCAGAGAGGTTGTGGTCTCCCTCCTTGACGATATTTAAATGCCACATGAACACGGTCCTGGGCAACCGGCTCTGGGTGGCCCTGTTAGAGCAGATGATCTCCAGAGGTCCTTTCCAACCTCAACCATCCTGTGATTCTGCGATTTTTACAGAAGCTGCAGGGCAGAAACAGGGACTTCACCTTTGAGTCTGGACTCTGAAATCTCTGAGCTTTGAAGACAGTCCCTGGCACATGGAAAGGGAGCTGCAAACACAAAAGGAGTGTCAGGCCCTTGCTGCTGCCCCCAGGGTGCCGTTCAGCCCAGTGAGGACCAAAGGAAGCTAGGAGAGCTGGAGGAGATCCCACTGCAGTGTGCAGAGTCAGCCTGCACTGAGGAGAGGGACAAGGCAGGGAAGAGGTGACTGCGTCCCTTCCCGCAATGCCCTGCAAGCAGAGAACAAGAGCTGTGAAGAAAGGAGGCTCTGTGGTAGGAGAAACCTCCTGTGAAGCGGGTGAGGAGCCTGCCATGTCCCATGTTCCTGCAGTGCTGGCCATGCCACACGTCTCCATGTGTGCACATACGTGAGTACTACGGGCACGTCCCTGCTCCCCAGTACGGGGAGAGCCTGGCAGTGGGAGGAGTGTACTCCAGAACTTCTGGTACAGGGCTGAGACCCTCCGTGGAAACCTCCTCACGTGTGGAGAGGAGTCTGCACTCACTTCCTAGGGACAGGTCTGTCCTTGGTGGGTTGGGGAAGTTTCGCTTCTCTCAGCCGCAGAGATGGCTGCGTGTTAGTGATGCTCTGCACAGGGAGGCATTAGATAGCCCTGCAGGTTGTGACACAGAGGAGATACACACCAGCTCCTGGAGGTCCTTTCCAACTCTTGATCATTTCAAGGAGGTTAGGTTTCTGGAGGTGCTTGTGGACGTAAGTCTTAGTCTGTTTCTGTGCTGCAAGAAGCAAAAGGGAGTAAGTTAAGGACCTGCCAGGTATCCCTGGCAGTGACTAGGGAAGCACAACACATGGGAGGTAAGGCAAGAGGAGGCAAGAGGACCTCCTCTTAGCCTCTAAGGTCACTTTGAGCTGCCAGCAGAGCTGGTCTGGATGCATCTCCTGCCTGCAGCTGCCCCAGTCTGGTCCCTAGTACTGGGGCCTTTGCTGGATGCAAATGGGGAGCAGTACTAGACAGCAGGAGCATGGCTGGATGGGCTTCCCATCCACACAGCCTTCTCCACCCCCCACGTGCCACGCCACCAGGTTGTACATCAGCCCTACATGCCTTGATCTGCCAGGAGCTGGTGCCTCTGGTGCAGGTGGCCTCCATTAAGTCACTGCTGAGATTAGGGCTGTTTTCAGTAGGTTCCTTTGAGTGGAGGTTTATTTGTGTAAATATTTGGACGTTTCTCAGGCATGATTATTGAGCAACCTGCACCTCATACATATTCAGAGGCCTCCAGCGCTTGCCTCTTCTCCTGCATGTGGGAGCAGGGCTGGGTCCATGGATGTGAGAGGGACATGAGTGTAGGTGATGTTGGTGGGGGTGGCGGTGGGCAATGCTGGGGAGAGCCCATGCAACTGTGCCCTGGCCTTGAGCTGGGAGCACCGGTGATGAGTCTGTGCCGCCGTTCCAGGGCTGGTGTGGTGGTCTGATGCTTGCAACCTCAGCAGTGCTCTCTGAGCACACCTCACCATGTCTGCCTGGCCTCTCCTGAGCTCGCTGGCAGCTTGGGCAGGGGCTGCCTCTAGATCAGGCAGTGGGAGGAGGCAGGATGGCTCAGCCCAGAGCCTGGGCAGCCTCACGGCTCCTGGCTGCTCTCGGGGAAGGTTAAGAGCCATTTAAAGCAGATGCAGAGGCTCCAGAGCAGCTTGCTTCCAGTTTTGCTTTGCATCCTGCAGCCCCTGTCATCTGGCCTACTCCCACTCTGCAAGCTCAGCTCACCTGTCACCACTGGTCCCCTCCCATTCAGCCCCCACAGACCTGCCTTATTTTTTTCTACTCTACAACTCCATCCCTGCCATTTTGCTGCTTTTCCCAACTTAACCAGGGTCTTTCAAGCAGTTCAGCGTTATCCCAAGCTTGAGCTCCATCATCTCATTGCACAAATAAACCCAATCATTCTTCTGGAGAAAGGCATGGGGCTCACCTCTCCAGAACCCCTGAGAGAGATGTGGGTCTCTGAAAGCTCCAGAGTTCTTGTTGTCCCTCTGGAGACACAGCATCCTCCCTGCTGCGTGCTGGCAGGCAGGACACATGCTGCACTTTGGGGCTCTGCTGTTTGGGGCCAGGACTAAGCTGATGGTTTTTCTTGGAGACTGGCTACAATGCAAGGTCAGGAGAGGCCTCTGGCCATGTCTCCAGCAGGTGATGAGTGGTGGGATGAGATGGGAAGCAGGCTGCAAGGTGCTGGTGGATCCTGCACCCAGCAGCGTCAGGCTGGGACACCTTCCTGAGGCAGCGTGAGATCCAGCTGCAGCTGCTGTTCACCCCTGGTGGCATTCGGGGCACTGAGTGGAGACTTGCTGGCTGCTCCTGGGCTGAGAGATTTCTTGCTATCTGCTACAGGCAGTATTTGCTGCCTGGTCTTGAGGAGGGTGAGGGACACTCCACATCCCAAACCACCCCAGTCATGCAGCAAGAGAACCTGAGATGGTCTTAGAGCTTGCATGGCTTCTCCAGGAGTCTCGCTGCAGAGTCTCTGCCAGCTGCTGTCTCAGGATGAATTCAAGGCACGCTTTCAAGTACTTCTCCATGGCTGTAAACATGCTCTCCTCTAATATGTGACAAATACCATTCTCATTTCACTCTGAGATGGGACATTAAGAACAGCAGCCCACCTCTGGAGAGGCGCTGGGAGGCTGCTGGCACTGGAGGGGCTGCATCACTGAGGACTTCTCTGAGTCCTGTGAGGCCGTGTGTTACGATTGCTCTTGCAGGGCTACACAAGCTGCATTCTCAGTCTGTGTGTGCTCGCAGGAGCAAAAAGCTATTGACCTCTGCCTGCCGACATGAAGCAGTAGTGTCCTTTGTGTCTTTGGGAGATGACCGCTCCAACTGCACGCTGTCCTTAATATTATCTTCCCTTTCACGGGTAGCAAACTTAGGCACAGAAAGCCTGTGTCAGGAGTGTGACATGAGTTCCAGGCATAGGTTCAGGTTTCTATACTTTTCTACCTTGCTCTCTGCCAATTCCTCTGTGGACATAAGCACAAAAAGCCAGGACAGCACTTCTGCTCCCAGGATGTTGGTAGAAACTTGAAGAAATGGTGTTAAACCAGCCCCTGGTCACAAGAGTAGGTGCTGGTTGGGGAAAAAAAATGTGTGCTGCTCTTCTCCACTGATGCTTTTCCCTGTTTCTGTTCCCTGCAACAGGCATCATGTCCATTATGTTATCCCATATGATGGGGATCAGTCAGTGGTGGACTCCTCGGAGAACTACTTTGTGACTGACAATGTAACCAAGCAAGAGATTGATCTGATGCTGGGACTTTTGCTGGGCTTTTGTATAAGCTGGTTTCTGGTGTGGATGGATGGGGTTCTCCATTACGCAGTGCGAGCCTGGAGAACTAGCCGACGGTATGGTAAGTGCAGCCTCACGGGCTCCCTTCTCCTTCCTCAATCCCTTGCCCTGTCCTCTGAGGCTGGTGGAGAGGGAGGAGGTCAACAGACCTGCAGCATTTGTTCTGTGTGCAGCCATATCCCAGCCCTCTTTAGATGAGCAGGGATGTTTCTGTGGAAATAGCCAGCTGAGAAGCCTGGCCTTGAGGGCTCTGCTTCGGCAAGTCTGGAGCATGTGATGGTGCAAAGGGGTGTTTGATGGAAAGCCACACGCTTACCCGTAGGCAGGCTGGCAGATGGCGGCCGCACGTCTGCACATGTGGGCAGAATATTTTCAGGCCAGACAAAACTTCCCTGAAATCTGGATTTTTCCTGTGCATATAATTTGCAGCCAGCCACATGCTTATCAAGTGCAGCCTCTTGTTGTTTGTATAAACTTGTGACAATGTGATGACAAGGACAGACTTCCCTGTGTTGCGGCAGGGACGCATCAGCTGAGGTTTCCCCACCCTCACTGCTGCTCTAGGGGTGTCAGGGTTTTTTCGGTAGTGACATCAGCCCCCCAGGGAAAGGTGTTAGCCATACTGGTTAGTCTTTGGTCCAGTTAGCTTAGCATCCCGGACTAACATCCTGAGAATGACCAACAGATGCTCCTTCAGAGGCCAGCTCTGCCCCCGTTTGCAGTCTCAGCGTGGACATCCCAAGGGCTGCAATTGTTGGAAAGGAAAAAGAATATTAAAATAGCAAATGACTTGAAATTCCCCTAACTGTGTACCTACAAATCTCAGCCTTTCTAACTCTGACTGCTGGTGGCTGTTAAATTACGACGCAGAGGAAAAGGAGGGGGAGCAGGAGAATGATTTATCTGTAACCCTGTAAGAAATTCTAATTAGGGAACTGGACTATCTCTTTCTAAAAACTCAAATCAAAATGCTATTAATTTCTCATTAGTCTTCCCAAATCCCCGGCAGCCTGCTCGGGCTGTTTCTGAATCAGGACTCTCCTGAGGCTGTGTTGCTGTCTTTTCCCAAGCAGAAGGCTGGTTGTCAGAGTTTCCAGTGAGCTCTCGGGTTCCGAGCCAACCTTGGGGCCGTGACACCTGTTCTGGCTCAGCCCACCTGTGGCTACGAGCTCACCAGTGCTCACGAAGACAGCGGCTGGCAGGAGCTGGCCTGTGGTGAGCTGCTGTAGCGAGGACAGCAATATTGTTCTTCAGAGCTGTTGCCTTTCGTTCTGGAGCAGTGAGCTACAGACATGGCTTCACCAGCTGATCTACCTGCTTGTGAACGGATGCTGCACCCATTTTTATTTGTAGTAATTAAGGGTCATGCTAGCAATTAATTTAGTATTTAAGCAGAACAATATTTTTTCCTTTTTTTTTTTAAATCCCTGTGTACACATAATCTAAGGCTTTAAGAAGGGCTTGACCAAGGGTGTGATGTACTGTGTGGATACAGCTTTTCAGAAATTGAACGCAGCATGACTTGGCACCCAGCTTTCTCTTCCCTTAGCAACCCCCCCGGTCATGCCTCTTTCATGGCGCAGAAGGCTGAACACGCCTGAGACGTTAGTGCCATCTTAGTGGCATTGCACCAGCCACATGGGACCAGCCTGCTCTCAGACCAGGCTGGCTGCTCCTCAGCTGGGTGCTTGCACTGATCCTGGCTCCGTTAACAACCCTGTGTCCTCACAATCAAATGTCTGATAGAAGAGACCCTGAGGGCCCTCCTCAGCTAATCCATAGGTGAGCTTTCCAGTCTACACCATGCAGTTCTCCTTCCAGTAAAGGTTTTTACGTGCCTTGAGCTGTTCTATCCAAAGAGAAACCAGCTCACTTGTCTGCTAGGCTGAGCTCATTTCACTAAAGATGGGCTGAAAACCCACTGGGGAATTTGGGGCAAAATAATGAATGCTGAGCTTTTAGGTCTTCCCTAGTCGTCCAAGTTAACTATGCAAATCTAGTCATTTTAAAGGCAATAGGCAGAAAGGACGCCTAGTTCCTTGTTGAACGAGTACCTGAGCTAGAATTTCCTTCTAAAGAAAGAAATGGTGCCTGTGACTATGGGATGGGGCAGGGGGAATGCAAAACACGGCACTGGCGTGTAGAGCCCTCCCTGAAATACATGAGCACCACTTAGCAGTGACTCAGTGTCACATTGTGGCCTGATCAGCTTAAATTTTGGTCTAGTAGAACAACCTATAGCTCCTTCCTGATGGAGGAGATTGCTTAAAATAGAAAATATTCCATAGAAACTAAGACATCAGCTTGTGCTTCACCGTGGCTGCAGCGCTGGCCAGAGCAGTCATGGACCACCTCATGCTAGCTGCCATGGTTCAACTTCACACAATCCGTTGGTCTCTGGCATGTTCAAAGGCTCCTTTGTGGGGCTGGGCTATGAGTATGTCCAACCTCTTCTATCTCCCACCCTTGCTGTCGTGATGGGCTGGTACAGCCCGCCTGTGCCTCTCTTGAACCGAGCCGTTCCTAGAGCGCGCACGGCCAAGGTGTGTTCTGCTGTCTGCTCAGGGTCACCACTGAGGGCTGGGTACCCGTTGGTTGTGTTCAGCCACAGGCTGTCGCAAGTATGGGAGAGGTGTGGGCAGTGCTGTGGTTACAGCCAAGGCATGAAGCCTGGCTGAGCTGAAGGGACGCCTCAAGGGTGGCCTGGCCAAGGCCATAACTAGTGTCTGATCTCTGCAAGGCAGGCCAGGAACAAGGCTCAGCAAGGCAGGAGAACGTGGGTCTCACCATTCCTGTAATATCTCATCTTCCTTCTCCTTTCTGCCTTCCAGACAATTCCTGGTCTTGGATTCCCAAATTTTGTAACTTAAAGGAGTTCAGAAAACGTCATCACAGGCAGTACGAGGAGGCGACTGGGAACATGGTGCACATCAAACAGAAGCTGTACCATAACGGGCACCCTAGCCCACGGCACCTCTGAGGAATGCCTTCCCCTCCAGAGACTGCAGTGAGGTTTTAAAAAGGACTTTGCTCTTCTTCCAGGGGAACAGCCACTAGTGTGCTCCTCTATGGAACCCAGCTGAGGACACGGTTTTACTTACCCATCCTGTGTGTCCTTGCGGCACACCACGATGCACAACTAAGCCAGTCCTGGATGCTACGCAGCCAAGACGTTGCACTGTGTTCCACATTTTATTGTCAGACTTGTGTACATATGTAAAAAGCAGACAAACAAAAACAAACAAAAAAAAAAAAAAAGAGAAAAGAGATTTGCATTATACTTTCAACCCCCCTTTCCCAGCATTCACGGCTGCCCTGCACATCCAGCTACCCTACGGGGAATGCTGGCCAAGGGCATGGAGGTGGGACAACACGAAGAAGATGCAGAATTTCTCATCCAAGAGCTCCAGCCCCCCTTTCTTTTGTTCTTTGGCTTGGTTTTGCTCTGCTCTGTTCCTTCTGTTGCTAGAATGGCTTGGCTGGTCGCAGGTTTGGATGGGGACTGCTCCCAAGCTGGTTGTGAAGGCACAGCGTCCCTTTTGCTTTGGTTCACGCTCTGGGGAGTTGCTGTGGGGGAAGGAAGCCCTGGGAATGTATAACTGATGTGTTGTTCGCGTCGCTGAACACTGAAACCTGCCTTAAGCAATCCAAGAAATCGTAGCACCAGGGGAACAGCACTACAAGGTATCGGCCCATTTAACGGGGCTGGTGCTGGCTGGTTTATGCCACTTTTATATTGGTGGTACCTTGCTGGTGTCAGAGCTCTTATTCCTCACTAATGCTGAAGTGGAGTTGTTCCTGACACACAGGAGGAGTATATTGAGTTGAGCGGTGTCAGATCTGACTTGCACCCTGATCATACCCCTCTGCTGCATAAACATCACCCGCCCCTGGCCTGGGAGGAAAGGAGCTGCTCTCGCCTCTTTGAGGGTGAGCGTGAGGCCCTGGTGAACGCTGCCCTAGAAACACTGACCATGCAGGGAGAGGGTCCCGTTAACAGCCTAACTCTTCCTGCACATGAACAGCCACCTATTGTCTCATGTTCCTGCTCTTCAGCAGCAGGCTGGGCTTGGCTTGAGGAACACAAGGAGGTGTGAGCCTGCAGCCAAGCTCATCTACAGAGTCACATGTCTCAGTAATGGCTTGAATCAAAGTACAAGGATGCTCGGAGTGGTTTTGCCTTTGCTTCCCCTGGTTGCAGCTTAAGTGTGGGTTTCAAGGTAGCTATCAGGTGTCTGGAACCAACCTCCACATCCAGAGTCCTCCTGCATGTCCAGTCAGAGTTGCCCGAAGGAATTGAGTGTGTACTTAGCGCAGGGTATCTGA
Organism: Eurystomus gularis; assembly: GCA_013400335.1. Lineage (NCBI taxonomy): Eukaryota > Metazoa > Chordata > Aves > Coraciiformes > Coraciidae > Eurystomus > Eurystomus gularis. The sequence continues at coordinate 91,339 of VZZY01002049.1, read as the reverse complement.
TTCCTGCAGCAGTCATGTTCTGCTGGGGGAAGCAGATGAGCCCAGCCTGCGTTGCCTTCGCACATGCTGGGCAGCGTCAGCAGTGGTCCTGCTGCTGCAGTGGGAAGAGAGGGAGATTTTTATTGAGAGGAATAAGGGAGAGAGACTCTAGCCCAAAGAATTTAAGGTGGTAGCCCTGAATCCCAATCATTTCTCCTTCATTCATCGTTTTGTATTGAGTAGGTTTGTGCTTAAATGGGGAAAACATCCAGAACAAAAGGACGATGAGTATTACCAGAACCTGCTGGTTTCTTCTAGGGGTTCCTTGACTCTCTCAATGGCCTCCTGTTGTTTGATTGCAATGACTGGAAAGGGAAAAGGACACCGTGACTCCCCGCTCTTTTTCTCTCTGCTTCAGCTTCTGTGTCTTGTTTTTTTCGTTGTTTCCCGTGCCCAGAATCCCTTCAGTAATTCGCAAGCCCCAAACCTGGCTGAGAGCTGGACATACCCCGTTTCTCTGCCATTCCCACCTTTGCTATGCCCTAGTGCCTCTTGTCTTGGAGCACCAATTTCTGCCTGGGCCTAAATAATTGCCCGGTCTGTACCTGTGTCTGTCTGCTTGACTGTTCAGGACTTCCTGTGGTTGTAATATCTGCAGCCACCCGTTAGGTCTACAGATGGACCTTTCTTTAAGCAGCACCTTTCCAAGACACGTGGCTTCGCAGCCTCCCACGCTGTATGAGCTTGGTGCATTTGACCATTTGGGCTCGTCCTCAAGTGGCGTAAGATGCTCTCTTCAGAGGAGCGTTGCTCAGAGGGTGCCCGATGAGAGCTGGCCAAGCAGCTGCTCTGTTTGCCCTTGTGTGGTGGCACACGCTGAGCTGGCAGCATAGCACAGGCACTGTGTTAGAAACCAGGTACATGTCTTGGACATGTCTTCAGGTGGGACAATGTTTTGCAGGGGAGAAAAGCTCCATCACGGTATGGACAAATACTGAGTCTCTGGAACTAGTTATGGGGGAAAAAAATAGCACTTTAAATAATCTTTCCACTTGGAGCCTCTCATAAGAGAGACTTAAGGCAGTGACCTAAACTCAGACTGAATCGAGCATCTGGTTCTGCCCTGCTCTAGCAACTGACCTTAGCTGAAATATCATTAAATACCAAACTTGCAACTGAAAAGAGTGGTGTGATGGCTCACACTGATTACCTCTGATGCACACCAGAATTTCAGAAGAATGTGAGGCTCTGGAAGAGGGGAAAAAAAAAACAACCCTACACAGTACATATTCCCATTTTTAAAGAACAAACTTATTTTTTAATCTGCTGTGTCTGCAGCTGTTCCCTTGTGAGCCTATCACTTGCTCACACTTAGTCAAAAAAAAGAGACCAAACAACAAAAAAACCACCTCTCAGTGCAATTAAATTTACTGGGACTAATTCGTTGGTCTTAAATCCGAGGAAACAGAAATACCCTCATAGAGCAAGGTTTGTCCCAGCACACACCAAACCACTGGGATGGATCCCGGGGAACTGACTAGGTCTTTGATTGTCATCCTCAACAAATAAGGGGCAAAGTTCCTTCCCATGCAGTAAGGCCAGGTCCTCTTACTGACCCAAGAGATCTGGTGCATCTTCTGGGCAGGGGTGATGTCCCGCAGCCAGTTTAATAGAGACAGAAGGTCACACGCCTGGTGTGAGGTGCCTCTGTCCTTTGAGTCTAGGAAGCTACTGTAGATTTGACCCTACAGAACAGAGAGCAGAACGTGCCTGTTGCTGGCACAGGGTAACCTTACACTCCAGGCATGGCTGCAGTGGGGAGATCTCCCTGCTCAGCGGAACCCAGGTTCCATGCCCCTTTGAACCCATAGTGGTGTGGAGAAAGATGGCTGTTGTTCCCAGCAGCCAAGTGTCTGTCATGTCTCCTCTTTGGGGAAGGAGATGACAAGCCCCACTGGAGAAGCAGATGGTGAAAGAGGCAGCGGTGTCTCGAGCATTGCAGAACTCCAGCGCTGGTGTTGTGTTGCCCCAGGCAGCACCTGCTTGACATCCACAATCTTGTCCCTATCCCATCCCTCAGCTGGTTCTGCTCGAGGTGTGAGCCTTACCAACCATGTCTGACTTTGTGGTCTCTCGTTTCTCTGTCCAAGTGAGGTTGCTACTGTTGCTCGGTTGTCTGTGAAGTCTGCCGTTGCACTGTCTTCTTCTCCTGTACATGTGTTCGTTTTGCTTTTGTCTGGTTGTGGGAGTCTTTGCTCCTTGTTTAATTGTCTGAGATGTGCTAGTGTTGACTTGTTTGTTGTTCTCTTGCCTCTGATCCAGTCTCCACGCATACAAAACAAACAAGCAAACAAAAAAACCCCACATATTGAAACAACAAACCCCAAACTTGGCGACAACTCCAAACAAAAAGGATTCTGTTGGGAGAAAATGGCATCACGGAGGTGACACAACAAGGTCAGGGCTAGGCAAGGTGCTGGTGAGAACCTGTGGAAGAGACAACGTGGGGCTGCAAAGGCTCCAGCTGGCAGCTGTGTCTGTAAAGGCAGCTCTGCAGGGACAAAGGAGTGGGACGTGTGCGCCGTGTCGCTGCTCTCATCTGCCAGATGCTTTGAGGGAGGCTTCTGCAGAACCAGAGAGTGGGGAGGAATTTTGTGCCGCCTCAGGAGGGGCTATTTTTAGAGCAGAGACAGAGCTTAAATCTGTACGTGCCAGTTCTCCAGAGCTGGGCTTGGCGCTGGAAACACGCTGCCGCTTTGGTGTGAGGAGCCCAGGTCTGGCTGCCTGCACGCCCGGTGGGTGCGTGCTGGTGGCTGGGATCTGTTGCAAAGGAGAGGTGTGGAAAGACAGGTAGAGAAAAGCAGAGGGTTGTGAAATCTGTTGTATCAACCAGCAGCTCCTTTTTAAATTCAAGCAGCCACGTACCAGCTCTGCTGAAAAACTCCTTGCCCCTCAGTGGGATCCCTGAAGGCAGCGTAAAGCTAAACCCATTCCGTGCCAACCTTCTTTCCATTCTTTCCACCTTCTTTCTTCTCAAGAGAGCCACACGTTAAAGAGTAGACCTGTGAAGCTGGTTATCTCCTCCACTTTGCTTCCTATCTGGCATCTGTCATTCCACCACTTTCTGTGGCTCACAACAGGAAGAGCGTGGGGAAGGAAGAAGTGACAGGAGGCCACATTCATCATCAGGGACGTGCTGTGCCAGGGAGGGGCTAGAGAACTACACATTGCTTCAGGAATGAGAAGAAAGGAAGAGCCCAAAGCCACCACACATGGGATTTCAGGTGTAGCCCAGAGCAGACCCATGTACTATGTGTGCCTTCTTTGGTCTGCTGCTCTGACACAACAAGAAAGACCCTTCCCCTCTGAGGAACAGTTTGGGAAGCTGTCTCCTGTGATACCAGCCATCCAACCACCATGCTCTCTTACTGCTCAGCTAGCCCTTGAGCCAGCCAAGGACACACCAACTGGTCCATCCTGGCTGAAGTATCTGGCAGCACCTATCGATAAACAGTAAAGACCATAAGCGAGGCCAGAGCGCGCGTCCCAGGCATTCACAGCACGGGGGGCTGGTTTTAGTTACTCTCACTGCTACTCTCTACCTCATTTTCCAGTTGCACTCAGCTGGGAGAAGAGAATCCCTGATAAAAAGGGAGATGAAAAAGAGCCACTAAGATGATTAGGGTGCTGGACCATCTCTCCTGTGAGGAAAGCTAAGAGAACCGGGGCTGTTCAACCTAGAGAAGAGAAGAGAAAGCTCGGGGAGATCAATGTCTATAAATACTTGAAGGATGGGTGCGAAGAAGACAGAATCAGGCTCTTTTCAATAGTGTCCAGTGACAGGACCAGGGGCAATGGATACAGACTGAAACACAGGAGGTTCTGCTTGAACATCAGGAAACACTTTTTTACTGTGAGGGTGACCAAGCACTGGGACAGGTTGCCAGAGAAGCTGAGGAGTCTCCATCCTTGCAGATAGTCAAAAGCCAACTGGATATGATCTTGGGCAGCCTGCTCTAGGTGGCCATGCTTGAGCAAGGGGGAGGTTGGACCAGATCAACTCCAGTGGCCCCTTCCAACCTCAAACATTCTGTGGAAAATAATGGCCATGCAAATGACGGCAGGTGAGCTGAAGCCCACTGGCTTTGCAAGAGACCAAGTGTTGATTTGTCAGGAGCACAGCAGGCAGAGCAACCACAAACATCAATAGCCTTTGCTTACCTTGGATAAGGTCTAGGCAAGCCTAGGCAGGAGAAAGCCCTGGGGGAGCCAGCAAAGGGAAGTCCTGATCCAAGGTCACCCCCCAGTTCAGGAGAAAGCACGTTGTGAAGGAAACATTTCATGTGTACTGGCTCCCCTGGAAACGGGAGGGCAATGTCCACCCATCACCTCCCGTGCATGAAGGCTGGAAGCTCACAGGAGATTAATGACATAAGGAGCCTTTGTCTTATTTCAAATTTCACTTTGAGACAGCTCCACAGCAGTGGTTTAACACCCAGTGTGGCTTTCATGAAGAGTGCATGTGTGGGTGGACATGGAGGTCATGAAGGTCTCTTCTGCATTCAGAGGGCTTTGGAGGCAGACAGAAGCTCCCAGAGCACCTCTGGATGTAAAAGAATAGAAGTTCTTCTATTACTAGAGCCTATGGTACAAATAGAAAGACATTGGGATCAAATGATTTGCAACGCGGAAACACTGGTGAAAGAGGTGTTCCTGCGACTGGCAATGGGATGTGGAGCAGGGGACAGACGGGGCAGTGACACAGGACTGCTGGTTCTGCCTTAGGAGGGGGTGAAGATGAGATTAGCCAGCCTGGCTCACTGTGGTGCCCAGGAGAGCATGAAGAAGCAAATGAACTTACTGGGGGTGTTTAGCCTGGAGAAAAGGACATTCAGGGGAGACCTTCTTGCTCTCAACAACTTCCTGAAAGGCAGTCGGAGCCAGGTGGGGTCAGTCTCTTCTTCCAAGGAACAACAGGTAGGACAAGAGGAAATGGCCTTAGGTTGTGCCAAGGAAAGTTTAGGCTGGACGTGAGGAGCAATTCCCACCTCAAAAGGGCTGTCCCGGGCTGGGCAGGGCAGTGGTGGAGTCCCCATCCCTGGAGGGGTTTCCAAGCCGTGGAGATGTGGTGCTGAGGGCCATGGGTTAGTGGTGCCCTGGCAGTGCTGGGGGAACAGGTGGGCTCAACGATCTTAAAGGTCTCTTCCAACCAAAACGATTCTGATTCTGCNGCTTTTTTGTTTTCCTTAAAAAAAAAAAAAAAAAAAAAAAAAAGCCAGGCACCCTCTGTGCCTGTGGGCTGCTGGGGCAAAAGAGCAGGAAGCAGAGGAGTCGGGAGACGTGGGCAGGTGTAGGGAAGAGCTCTACAGTGAGCCCGGGCTCCCAGTTCACTGCATCCTGGCTCAGCTCTCAGGATACTGGTCCAGTTTTGTGTGTGTCTGCGCTTCTATCTGTGTGTGTCATCATGTGTTTGCTGCATGGGGCCTAGTCCTCTTCTTTAGGACCTTTCTCATTCGCCCTCGTTTCTTTCCCAACGGGGCTGCTCGTTTTAGTCCCCTTCAAGCTGAGCCCTGGGATTTCCATGGAGGGGTGACACCGGGAGGGCTCAATCCGGCGAGGCACTGAGCACCCTCAGCTCACGCTGACCACGGCAGTGCAAACCCTTGCAGGACAGAGCACATGGTTTGGGAAGATTTATTTTTCAATAGTGCTCTGCAGTGAGAATAGAAGAAGAAAACATAGCGCTCTTTTTTCCCTGCTTGTTAGTCTTTCTTTTACTTTTTTTTTCCTGCACTCAAACCAATTTTGCATGCACCGGACAGGAAGAGGTACAACCCACGGTGATACGAACCGAGAGAGATGATACTCTGCTCCGAGTCTCATCACAGAATAATCTCTACTGTGGTTGAAAAGCAATAATGGCTAATTTTTTTTTTTATTAAATACATTTGCACAGGCCGATGTCACCGACGGTTTGTGTTCTCCAGCGGCCGCACTGGCGAGGGGGACGGAGCTGTGCTGGAGCGACGGGGAGCAGCTGAAGGCTGCAGAGAGCTTGGGGTGGGGGAGGCAATAGCAAAAGCACACTGTGATTTCATTTGGGTCAACGAGTGAGTGTATTTCAGCCATTCCTTCCCTTTCAATAATATGTTTGTACAATAGATAACCAGTTCAGCTCCTGAAACTAAGCCCGTCCTTTGCTGTTTGTCAGTAAAATAGTTTTTTGCATGTTTTGCATCTGAGTGTTTTTTCCAACCCTTTGAACCGAGTGGTCCTCCTGGGGGGAGAGGCTGGAAGGCTGCTCAGGGCACTGCAGGGCACCAGCTCCCGGGCAGGGCTTGAGGGAAGAGGAGGAGGAGGAACAGGAACAGACATGGCCTGAGTGGTGTGGCAAAAAGCCGTGCCCAGCCCTGACCTATGAATCTGCACAATCTTCCCCAGGTTGTGCGACATCACAGGACACTGTCCCAGATTTGAGCCTGCTTGGCTCCTGGGAACACAGGGAAGCTCTAAGGTCCAAAAAAGACGATAAATATTTTACTGTTAAAAGGATATTCTGGGTGCAAGCTACCTCCAGAGAGGGGTGTGGGCTCTCCTGCCTGCGAGGGCAAGCAAGGCAGGGTGCAGGAAACCCAGAGCTTTGGCTGGGCTTGTCTTCCAGCTCTTCACCTGCGGATGGGTTTGCCATGTGCAATCTCCCGCCTTTGCTTTGGTTTCTCTTGCAGTGCTTTTGTGTGTCTAGGCCTTGGAGCTGTGCTGGCACCAAAGGGACAAACTCCTTGGATAAGCCACAAGACAGGCCCAAGAGAGAGGCCCCTGGCAGGTTGCACACTGGGCGAACCTAGAGACGAGCCACCCACGGGAAGCTGCAAACTCTGGTGTGTTTTTGCCATGATTGCTCCAGTAGATCCCCGTTACATCCACGAGCCAAGAGCACTCAGTCACTGGCTGCAGAAGATGGGCTGCCTTCCACTAGCAAAGAACCTCCTGGAGCAGCAAGGCTTCCAGGGCAGGCCAGTGACCTGCACTACAGGCTGGGCAAATGAATCAGATAGAAAAAAAACCATACAGGGAGAATAACAATCTTGCAATAAAATGGAAACAGCCCCAGATAATGGATTATAAAAGAATCTGAGTGTTTCTTCTCCATTCAAAACACAACCATAGGTTGGCAGAGAAATCCTTCCTGGGGAGGCTCCTGTCTCCTGGAAGTCCTACGGCGTGGGACTGGTGAGAGTGCACGGCCCTCGCATCCCTCTGCTTGCCGAGTGGAACTTTCCTCCCAGGGTATGACATTCAAAAGTAAATAATGGATGGCGACTGCAAGTAGATGGACGGCCAGGTTATAAATCAGTCTCCCCGCTGCAATGTCGAAGCCCAGAGAAGGCGTGTCAGCTGGCAGCGGCAAAGATGGGGAGTGATGGATTGCCTGCTAATCCATCTGCTCCGAGGTTTGCTCTCCAATACAAAATACTATTTTAATAAAGTGCTATTATCTCATAACTCACTCGGTGTCATGGAGAGGAGCTAACCTCAGCCTAGGGTTGCCATCCTCTATCCCTGCATAGAGTGTTAACAAATAGCTAGCTGGGTGCCACCTCCACAGGGACATCATTCATCCTGCGAGCTGACAGCAAACCAAGCTTACTGACGAGGCTGGCAGAGGTGACAGAGGCCCTGCATTTAAATCTTTGATGAGGCAGGAGTTGAACAATGACAGGTGGCCTTTTTTCTCTTTTCCTCTTGCATTCCACACGAGCAGCAGCAGGGAGAGCAACTGGCAGAGCCATTCGGCAGGCAGCAGGGCATGAAATCACCTCGCTGGTGGCCAGGAGTGACGTGCGTAGCAAGAGGGACGAGGAAGCACGTTTCAAAGGCAGGATTTAGAGAGGTGGTAGCAACAGTGCCTGGGATGCATGGAGAGAGCTGGTTCCATCAGTCCAACTGCCCGCGGTACGTGATGAGAAGGATGGAAGAGCAGCATGCAAATATGAGAGAACGGATGGAGAAATTTAATTCCCGGGAAATAAAAAAATGAAGCATCAACACTGAGGAAAGCAGCACTTCCAAGCCTGACAGCAGCACTTGTCTCAGGCTGCGCTGACTGACCAGGTGCGGAACCGCTGAGAGCATCAGCTACCCCTGTTCCCAGCGCTCCGCAGGCACCAGCCAGAACACAAGGATGCTGAGCTCCAACAATGGGATTATTTGGCCAGAACCAACCCCATCAGCTCCCAAAACACTGTGGGGGAAGGACAAATGGCATCAGCTTGTGCAAGTGGAAGCCCATGCCACTCTTTTGCTGCAATGGGAAGAGATGAAAACAACTGGGTTGGACGACTGGACCCAAGCAAAACAAGCTGTCCACATCACCTCTGCCACTCCTTATCTGATGGATGTAGCACCCCAAAAAACTCCTCAACGCTCTTGAATCAGGCTCATCTTTGGCTTTTCTGCTCCACCTCCTCAGTTTTTCCCAGCCTAGGTGTCACCTCCCTCTCTTCTTCACAGATGACATCTGTCATTCAGCAGGAGTTTGATAAATGCTGCGTCCATACTACCGGGCTGGCTGCAAACAGTTCTTCTTCTGCTGCCAAGGGTAGAAGGGATTGTGGACTTTCAATTTGTATTAAAGGGCACCCTCAGAAGGGGGCTGGGAGATGTGCCTGCTCTGCCCAGAGCCACAAGCATCTCTGGAAAGGGGAAGGAGAATTCACTGCCAATGTCAGACACAGAGATGCTGTCACAGCCTAGCAGGTAGGGGCTGCGGAGGGAGATGGAGAACTGAGAGAAGAAAACAAGTGAGCCCTGAAGCGCTCCACTCCTGGGACTCCAGCTAGCACCAGGGTGCCCAAGAGCCTGCAGCACACTGCTAACAAAGCATGAAGCCCACCGATGTGCAAAGCTCTGACCCGCTGATTGAGGGGTTTTGAGGGCGAAGGGAGGTTGAGGCACACAGGACACATTCTGTATATTAAAGAGCCCTGTTCCGAGGAGTAAGTTCCTAGGATAAAGTATAGAAATATCACTACTTAGCCCCTTTTAAAGGGCAATAAAGACAACGGGCTTCATTGAGCAGAGAGAGGATCATCCTCCAGGCTGCCCAAGATGGGGAAAGAACTTTGCCCTTGGGATACGAGCAGCACCAGCTAGGGAGTCACACCAGAGCATCTCAACACACGCCAGAAATGCTAAGGCTTCCTCGTGCTCTCAGAAGCCTTTCTGAAGCCTGTCAGTCCTTCCCATGCAGATGAAGCCCATGCAGCAAAGTTGAGACAAGGACTAGTGGCATCTCCATCGTTAAGAGAAAAAATAGTAGCCCTTGAAAACTCACTGAAGTGCTTCTGTACTCAGGCAAACCTGAGAACCCTTGCGTCAGCCTGTGCTTCCTGCCGTCTTCCCTGTCACAACAAGAGGCTACTTCCAGCTAATTGTTCTCCTGAACCCAATTAATCACCGTTGCAGAGCGCAGAAGCACCGCATTACGAGCACTGCGCTCCCTCTGCTTCCACGTAGGGACCTGATGCAATCTGAAGGAGGAACCGCGTGGAACAGCTGAGACAGCAACTGCTGCGCCTTTCACGCAGCTTTCCAGCAGGATTCTCGTCCCAGCTCTCGGTGTCAGCAAAAGCGCAGCCAGAGAGCGTAAGGACACGGCCGAGTACCTCTCCCCTCCCCCCAGCTCCTTCTGCGCTTTGTGGAGATGAGGGAAGCGAAGGGAAAGGTACTGAAGGTGTGTGTCAGTCAGAGGTTTTGATCACAAACATCAGACTGCTCCATCGCAATTCATTAGCAAGGGGTTTTTTAGCAGGGAGGGGCTCTGCTTAGCTCCTTGGGGCTTAAAAGAAACATAATTCTGATAAAATCTAAATAGGAAGGGGAAAGCCTAGAAGAGCTAATCCTCTAGTACATCAGTGGACTACAGGACAACTACACCCAGGCTGAAGGGGAGGAGGGAAAGACGGGACACCCGTCCTTAACAAAGGAGCAGCTTCTAAAAAGCATCTTCAAATTCTCCCTTGGCATCCAGCGGAAAATACCAGAGAACTATTTTAAGATGGCAGCCCAAGGCGGTGAAGGTTTGCAGCCTCAAGGATTACATCTTTCCTGGTGTCCCTCAAGGCTGCCTCTTCCGAGGACCCTGGTGACCAGCCCCGTTCTCCTCCCATGCCCTCATCAGGGTGCGTCTCTCCAAGCTCAGTTACAACCAGCAGTGAAATGGACAAAGCAGAGCGTGCTGTCAGCTCCTGTTGGAGGAGAACATCTCAGCAAGCTACTCAAGGGCACGGATTTAGGTCAGGAGAATGTGCTTGCATAGTGTAGCTACAGAAGGGGAGTCAGGGCAGAGCGCAGAGTTCAAATCCAGTTCAAACTCAGAAAAAAAAAATCAAGATATTTTCTGACCTGTCTTTGTATAAACAGACAGAACAAATGTCATCTCATTAAGACACACTGGTGTTCATGACTTGACAACGGCAAGTTTCTCAGTTCTTCCAGAAATGCAGCAGAAGACTCACGCAGCAAGAGCAGCCTGATGGCAGCAGCAAACAAGCCCCACTCATCTCCCTCTACCTTCAGCCCATGTTGGACACCTCTGTGCCAGACAGATTTACTGAGCCTTGGCCTACTCACCTCCCTGAAGAGAGAGATTATTTACTTGGGGAGGGGGGAAGGTACCTCTCAGCCCAGCTGTAGCAGCAAGTACCCGGCTGGAGAAAGCAAACAAAGCCTTGTGGGCTGTACAGTCAGAACAGACACATCAGAACCTGGGAAGCAGCGGTTCCTGCTGCAGCTCAGCACTGTCTGAAGGGTGACCCAGCACCCTGAGCAGCACTTTCAAGACCATACGAAGTGCTGGTTGCTTGGCTGGAGTTCAAATAACCTTTTGTGATCCAGGGAGCGTGTGCGGTTGTTCTAAAATGCTACACTGGATGGGCATAAAAGCTGTCAGGCTTGGAACACTTCAGCACTGAGGCATCAACACTCCAGAGCTTTGGGTCCCTTGCAGTTGTACCATTGCAGGCTGGCTCTACAGCCACCCTCCAGGAGACCCAGGCACAGAGAAGACAAAAGGCAGCAGCCAGGCACCAGTGGGTGCAGCCACATCACAAGGGGAGTCCCAACGCTCATCAGCCAACCCACTGTCCAGCTGCAGTTTCTCCTAAGTGTTGCCACCAAGTTCACCAGGTGCAGCTGTGAACCACACCAAACCTCAGTAACACAAAATCTACCCTGAGCTTGTGAAGTGGTGACAACAACAGAACAAGGAGTGATGCCACATAGAGATGTGAGCAAGGAGGCGTGTCATGGCCAGGATCAGTGGAAAAACAGATGAGAAATACCTCTGCTGGAGCACAAACTCTACAAAGTTAAATATACAGGAGTAGCAGGCTTGGACAGGCCCTGGGTTCCCACAGGTCTGTGGCACTGGGACATTTCAGAACAGTGTCAAATGGCTGAAGAAGTTTTGGAGTTTGAGCTCTCTAGCAGGACAGGCCGCACAGACTAACTCAGTCAATGGTATTTCAGCAGAGGGGTCCTTTAATGCAGTTGCTTCTGCCTTATTTAAACCATTTTGTTTCCTGGTGCACTTTAAAAACATGAAATCAAAGGCAGATGGAGGCAGCACCCCTCCCTTGCACCAATGGACACATGATTCCACCGAACACTCGCCCCAAAGACCCTCCCAGCTTTCTCCCATGCCCCCTTCCCCACAGGCGCTGGTCTGAAGCCTGCAGACTTCTCACACTGGTGTGCCTTTGGGGAAAGGCAGGAGGGGGTTTCTGTCGGTCCCTTTGCTTGCTTCAGCACCCTCCGTTTTCAGCCACTCCATCTTCTGTTTGTGTTGCTGCACAGCATCAGCTACCCGGGCATCGATCATGGCCTCTGTGAGAACGCCGTCCTCTGACGCATAAGCTGCAGCCTGAGAGGCAAAGGCATAAGTTAATGACAGTGATTCCTGGGATCCGTGAAGATCTGAGACTAGTTCCTCTTGGTTTTCTTCTCCATGCATATTTGCCTCAGTACCTAGCACAACATCCAGCCTTGTTCTGGGTCAGCGGTGGTACCCAGAGCAGTCTGACAAACCACCGCTGGAAAGGTTTTCCTTGATGCAGCTGTACCAAGGACTGAAACAGCAACCGCCCAAGCACAGAGAAACACTCACGGCTACGCTAAAGTCTGTCTCTGAGCTACCAACAAGCACCTTTGCCTACCTGCCTCTGGATTTCCTGGCAGGCAAGATCTTTGCACTCAGAAGGGACAAGGCCACAGGTTCAGAACGCAGCTGGAATAGTTCGGCTGTAGGCTCACTCGGCTCGTTTAAGTTTCCTCTCCTGCTTTAAGAGCACTGCATGTATGGCCAGCAAGGTAAAGAGTAACAGGTGCATATGGTAACTGAACAACTCCATCCAAGACAAGAGAAAATGTTGTAAACACACAGGAGAACCAGCATCAGCGCTGGGGTGAATATGGGCCATGTGGCACCTCTAAAATGATGTGCGCTGATCGTACTCTCCTCACGCATTCTACAAATCTCCCCTGTATCACTTGTGTTGTGTTCCCTCCCACCCCATACTCATCTGCCCATGAGACCTTCCCTTTTCTCCTCTCTCCATTCATACCCCAACTCCTGTCTCTCCAATTCAGCTTGGTAAATTAACACTTGGTCCTGTTGCTGCTTTGATAGGCAGTCCAAATTTGATCACAGTTGCTTGCAGGATGGATTGAAAACTACCAACATCCTTGCCAAAGAGCCCAGAGTACTTCCAGTGGCAGCTCAGGGGAAACAGGACCGTGCACCATTTCTCTTTGGCTGCAGCAAAAGCATTGTCACTTTTGTCCAGACAGGCGGGTCAGCCAGGACTCCACTGATGGACATTCTGCAGATGACAACACAAGCAGCCGTACCCTCCAAGGAGGGAAGGATGCTTACGCTGTTAGCTGTACCCATCTCCAAGGTAACAAAGCAACCCCAGGCTGCAGATTTCTAAATCTGGTTGCTCCCTATGCAAGTGCTCCTGCAAGCAACTCAGAACGGAGGTTCCTTGTACAGCGATGCCAGTGAGGAGCCTGTCACTAACCAGCGTGGGACCCCTCCAGCTTCTCACATCCACGCTGCCTGCCCTACACAGCCCCAAGCTTCTGTCCTCATCTCTCTCCTTCCACAGAGCTATCACATCACGGATTGTCACATGCCAACCCTTCTGTCTGCAGGGCGTTCCCCAAGATCCCAGTTAGGAATATAAACTCTGGCTTTCACACAGGCTGAAGTGTGCTTCTGAGGTATTACATAATGATTTATGGAGCCTGTAACGGTGCAAAACATTGATTAGAGCAAGTAACGAGGTTTACTGCAAAAGCACCACAGCAGAAGAGACAGTGTGACCATTTAATGCACCCACTGTCCAGTGATGTAGATGGGAGAGAAGACAAACCCCAGAGCAAGCTGTTGCACTGGTCAGGCTCATCACAGCACTGGCTAACCCAGGGTAACAGTTTATACCTGCCTATTAGCTTACTGCTACCTCGCTGCAGGAGGAACAATTCTTCCAAGAAATGAGCAAAAGGGTGCCCACGTTGGTTTCCAGCCTCCTCTAGCCTACTTTCCGGCCCTTTTCGGGGAGCTGCTGAGGTCACAAGAGGTCTCACTGCACAAGCCACGTGTCACCACAGGGCTGGCAGGCACTGGTTTTTACTGCAAGCAGCATCAAAACAGATCCTTCCCTGTGCAAACCCTTTGTAATCCTTCCTTAAGGGAGGAGTGACAAGTTAGGCTTATGCTCATACTTCAAGTAAGGTGTAAACACTGGCTGTGGGCAAGGAGTGTGGAGAAACAGGTCTGCAAGGAGAGAACTCGCTTTGCATAAAGGCCCTTCCCTCTGTACCCACCAGAGCAGGAGGCCTCCTGAGCACAGCGACCCACAGAACCCAGGAGATGAGCTCATTTCCACAACCCGCCTGCTGCCACAAACATCAATACAACACGACCCGTCGTCTCTCAGGGGCTTGGTGGAAAGGTTCTGTTCAGCTGAAGCATCCTCTGACTCACCCCATAACCCCCTCACCCACCTTTTCATTTTAAATTTTTTTTTTTTGGTTTTTTTTTGCAGGACATGACTGGGGACTTAAAGCTAAAAGGAGGCAGCAGCCTTCTGTCAGAGCAGCCCTCCAGCCAGGAGGGTTTGATGTTTTAAAATGGAGTGTCTGCTTTCCTGGGCTGTGCCTTACGTGCCTCCACAAAAGAGGATGTCTTCCCTTCCTCCCCGCCACTGCACAGACCATAAATTCAAGGGTGGAAACTCCTGCAAAGCTGTGCAGTTCACGCTCTGTTGATTTTCTCAATGACTTTCTATTTATAGAAAGCCTCAGGCCCTGGCTGTCAAGAAAGCAAATGGGAGAAGCAGCTGTCCCTTCTGGGAGTAGCTTGCACACACACCAAAATGGTTCTGAGCTTCATTTATATGCATACCTCTGCCTTCTGCATGGACAAATTTTAACCCAATTTTCTCCAGTGCAGCTATTCGTGTTTTGTAACATGATTTGTAAATATTTGTAATATTAGATTTGTAAAATCTAATTATGGAGTAATTTGAAGGCAAAGTATTCGGGGGGGGGGGATGTAGAGGGACAGAGCACAAATGACAAGGCCAGCTTAGATGACCTAATATTTCATTTCGGCCAGGCTTTATTTTAACTTGGCCAAACTAATTTATATCCTTTGAATCACATTTTAATGAAAATAGCCTGCTCAAGAAAACCAGCAAAAACACAAGCACCCCCCTATTGCTTACCTATAATGTCCTTCAGCTCAGACCACTAGAGAAACATTAAATTTTTCTCATAACTGGGTCAGGCAGCTGATTTTTTAATTATTATTATTTTTAAAATATAAACAAGGTTCAGGGGGCAAAAAGGCCTTTATGTCAGGGGCACAAAAGGCAAAGAGATGGCAGGAAGCTCACCTCTGTTGTTAACACCAGGACATAAAACTCCTGGGAAGCCTCCTGAAGTGTTGCCAAAACAATTTTCCAGAGATCACGGCTTGGAATAGTGAAAGGTTGCTTTCTGACATTTTATCTACAGCGTATCAACGGGGTTAAGGAGGGTGCCGAACTAGAAAGTCTGCACCTTGCTCTAAATAGATCTGAAGGGAATTTTTAAGTGTGTAAATGCATCTAATCCACTATGTTCATAAAAGATTAGATATGGGGAATGGAAAAGCACAAGGACAAAAGGGAATGCTCAGTCTTCTGCAGAAGAGATTAAAATGGATTTCTAGCACGCAGACTATTAGCAGTGCCAGACAGCAATATTTTTTCCCAGTGCAAGAGGTTACACTCTGCTTTTGTGCATCTTATGTTTTCTATTCGGTAAATTCAGGAGAAATTGAGCCAGACAAACAACAGTGAACTAGAACTTCATGTAAATGACAGCTGACCAATTTCAAACCCATCTGATAGTGGGATCACACCTATGAAAGCTGCAGCTATTGCTCAGGCTTCTAGGTGTTTTTGTTTTAGGTGCCAAAAACTGAGGTGTTTTTGTTTAAGGCAATATTGGCAGAGCACTCCAAAAAAACCTTCCTGGGGAATGACTGTGAGGCCAGGGGACAGCAGAGTGGCCACACGCTGCTGTTCTGGGTTACTCTTGGTAAGAGCCCACAGCTACGGCAGCTTCTCCTCCTCCTGCTTCAGAACTTCACCTTCCCCCAAAACATCTTGAGGTTCAGTTCCAGGTGATGAGCCTGTCTAGAAAAGTGTTGGAAGCTTAAATGTCTTGAGACATAGTTGTTTCAGGTCTGATTTGAGGACTTCTAAAGAGCACGAGGCTCACGAGATCAGCTGTTTAGCAGCTCTGTAAAGTGTTACTAGGATCAGAAAGAGCTGTTAGGAGAGAGACCTTGTTTTTCCCTTTTCTCGGCTCTCCCCGCCCTTAATCTTCTCAACTTGTACATTGTCTCAAACTCTTCCCACCTGTGTAACTTGACACAATGCTTTGGGTGGAGAGAGAGGGGAAAAGAAAAGCAACTGCAAGTAGGGAACAGAGAAGAGAGCCCAGATGTTCACCTTAACTAGAATCACAGAAGCAGCTCCCTAAATCCTCAGGTTAAGCCCTTTTGTAGTTTCCTTATAGCTCCTCACATCCAAGGTGGAAAAAACTGTAGCTTGCAAACATTAATATTCAAGTGTGTGTTGATGAAAGTGCTGCTCACATCAGGTTATTTCCCATGGCAGCCATCTTTGGCATATGTATTTATTTTCAAGAAAAAGTTCAGTCATACAGGAGTTTAAAGGATGAACACTTCAAGAGCAAGCAGCAGTACATAACCACCTTACAGCTGTTGGATCCAGCTGAGAAAAGTCTGATGAACATTTTCTTGAGCCAGTTATGCTGGTTCATGTAGCCCAGGACAACAGAGCAGCTATGTTAACTCCTCTTGCCAAGCTATTTTTAATTCTGATCAGCTCCCTGACCCAGTTCATAGCACAGCCATACACAGATGTGCACCAGTGCGACGGAAACGACAGCGGAAAGGCAGGGATAGGAGGTGGGGGTAACACTGCCAGAAGTGCTCGAACTGCAGCCCTAATCCTTCCCTGCTAGGGGAGAGCATTGTATCAGCCACAAAGCTACCCACCTATGTCAAGTTATCTGCTAGCACTGACCCTGGCCCCAAAATACTGACACCATTCCAGAGACCAGCGTGGGTTAAAAGTACTTAAAACGCCTGCTTACAGAGAGGCTCTTAACCGCTGCTGCTCAAGTGCCATACCCATAATACTTTACACAGGCAAAACAAAGGCAGGTGGTAACAAGTCTTGCCAGTCATAAATGCAGCCTTCTGTAAAGCTCTAGTCAAGCTCCAGCTCCAAATTCCTTGACCCAATGACTGAAAACGAACCCTACAGCAGCACTTAGGGTGACGAGCTCTGGCTGGCAGCTCCCAGGGCAGCATTCAACACAGAAATCTTTTTTGGACATCCTCACAAACCTTCTAGTGGACTGTATCCACCCAGTCACCTCCTGAGGAAAGGAGCCCACATGTCCAGTCACTAGCTGCAAAAAGTCTGTGCTATTTTAACACTGACCCATGACACAACACACTTCCTTTCTTGATGAACAAGAGATAAAAGATGAACTCTCTTGTTCCAGAACACCAACAATGATTTTGACACAGACGAAGCTTCTTGCAGCTTCAACATCAAAACATTTGATATCTTTTTGCTCACCCTCTCCTGCATCTTGTGGATTTTTTTTTTTTTAAAAGCCCTCTGTTTTATGACAGAAGAGTGGAACACAACCTCCTGCTGCAATTTGACGTAGAGCCTTGTTAATAGCTCTGGTGCTATCAGGTACATTTAAAAAAAGTGATCAAGGCAACAACACTAAGGAGTTAGTCACCCCCACCTTTCTCTGCCTTCAAGATGACTTAAAGGATAAATGATAAAAGCTGAGGTCATTCCTGGGGAGTAAGGGCAAGCTAGGAGATAAGGGATGATAAAAAGCAAAGGACCACTTATCACAACTTTTTATTACAGGAAAAGCCTGGCAGCAAAGCCTTTCACATACAGGGGTAAGGGACTTGTCTTTTAAATTAGGAGAAATAAAGAAATTATGTGACAGTTAGTGGTCTGCTCTCTCTCCTGCATCACTGTCACTCTGTTTAAGACAAACATCCTATGTCTTTATCCTGGGTTTCAAAATCAGAAGCCCACAAAAAAGGATTTCCCATCAGTGATTACAAAAACTGTTCCTATTTACGAGATAAGGAATTATATGATATTATGACAGCCACACCAGAGCTAGCAGCGTTCCAGTACCACCACATGGACACAGAGAAACTTCCGAAGTGAGACAAGAGCTGAGAGTCCAACATTAAACACCCAAAACTTCCATAAAGGTAAAATGAACCAAGAAGCCCAGTGATAAAAGCCCTGCTTACCTGCCACGCCACTGCAAGCTGAGAGATCTCTCGGCCAGACATGCCCTCTGTCAACCTGGCAATCTCCGAGCACTTCTTCCCATAGTCAAACTGAGCCAGCTTCAAACGTCTAAAAAAGCAGAAGGTCAAGGATTAGTTTACATGTAGCCCCACGACAGGGCGGGAGGGTGAAGGAGTCAGAGGTAGGCTTTGTAAAGAGCAATTCATGATAAGATCAAAGATCAGATTGGATCAATCTGTAGAAAGATGCAGTCTGCGTAGAGAAGTTGCTCTCCTGGGCCCAGAGAGCCCAATTTTGTGGCACAAAGAAATGTGCACACCTGGATTAAGACCAAAGAAGTGCAAGACTGCACAGCACACAAGGAAATGAGTCACTTGATCTGATTTGTCTCTGTTAATCCAAGCAAAGACCAGTGCTTGGATATGAGGAGTTCCAACAGTGGGTCTCCTAAATTTTAAGGGCACAACAAACCATGGTATGAAATTCTAGGTCGGCATCTCATCCTGTAACAGGATAGCAAGAGGCACCTCCCCAGCTCTTACCTGTTGTTCTTGTTTAAAGCGGGTTTACAGATAGCGTGACAGAATTTACAGAAAAGGAGAGGAAGAAAAACAATGAAAGAAAAGAGTCTCCCATCGGGTGGGAGTGTTCTGCGGGGACACTCACTGTTTACCCTCTGTGGCTGGCTTCAAGACATGCTTATCAAAATACATTCTCACAAGCCGCTCCCGTTCTTCTAGCTGGGGCAGATCAAAGTTCACCATCTCATCTATTCGGTCATTGATAGCCCAATCAAACTGCTCAGGCTGGTTGCTTGCTAAAACAAGCATAAACCTGGAAGTATGAAATAAGAGAGGAAAGACTGAAAAAATCCATAAAAATAAAAATCAATGAACCAGTCTGAACATCGGGAACTGCCACAGCCAGTATCAAAGACATTTGATCGCGTGACATGTCTGAGGATTTCTTTAGAAACAGCTTTGTAACAGCATCTCAAGTGACATATTAAAATGCAGTGCAGTTTAAGCTATTTACAACCAAAATGCATTTAACTCATTACTTAACCTTCCAATATCAGCCTTCCCCAGCCTGTCCTTCCCATAGAAGCTTAATTTAATCACTTTACCCCTCAAATTAGGGATATCACAAACATTTAGCAAGAGTACAACCTCCCACAGACCTCTAAATCTGAAGCCTTGGAACAAGGTGGGACAGCATGGAGAGATGTTCTCTGGTGTCTCCAGCTTAAATCCCGGTTTGGGGAACCGACTTTAAGCTGCTAACTGCCCAGCACCCTAGAATCATGACGGACTGTCTCAGTGCTGCTCTGAAGGTATGATTGGCTGCCAAACTGGAAGCCCACCGCATCACTGAAACGTCAGCCAGCTCATTGAGCTGCAGAGCATTGAATGGACTCCTCCTGCCCTAAGAATCAGGTGAGCGTACCACTGCCGGGGCTGGGTATGGGAAGGTTGTTCTTCAGCGGGTGCTAAAAGTTGACTTGTTCCCTTCAAGCAAGCCTGAAAACACATTCCTGCTGCCAAGTCTAACATGTGCAGAAAGAGGCGTTCACAACGGGTACCATAAAACAAAGGTGGTTTGTTTTACCAAGCTTTGCTCCATGGCACAGACACGCCAGCTTCCAGGTCTTGCTCTCTCCTGCTGCATTTTGAAGCCAGCTCTTTCTTTTGCTTTATAATGATGCTTCTTCCCCATGCCAATTCTGCTTTAACACTTTAATTGATGTTACCAGCTTAATAGTGCATTATAATTTGAAACGGGCTTTTAACCACAGCTATTGGAATATTGACATTCTTGCAGTGTATTTAAATCCTACCCTACAGGGGGCTGTGTTCTTCGCTGTCATTTCTGTCGAGAACCAACCCAAGAGCTACACAGGCATGAAACGGCTCCTTTTCTACCAACAAGGTCTTCCCCAAACCCCTGCAGAAACACAGCTTGGATAAAGGTTTGACATGCAACGTGATAGTCAGGTCTTGCTCATTTCTAGAGTGAGAATGATAAAAATGAGCAAGGGATGCAGACACAATCAGCTGCCCAGCAAGAAGATGTAGAAAGTTCTTTGGGAAGTTTAAGCCAGCAATTCACAGTACTTAGTTACGCTGGTGACAATTCACTGGTGAAGTAACAGTACTCCTCAGGGTCTCACCAAAACAGCTAGATTTACACGCACTATTAGACTTATGTGAGTGAACTGCCATTCATGGATGCAGGGCTCCTCATTGCCCAAAGCAGCAGGAAGGCTGTTTTGAAGTAAAAAGCAGCGCATGAATCACAAGGACGTGTTCAGTCTCCTAGAATGGCTCCCAGTTAAATTAGGGTTGAATTCAAGAGCTGACAAAACGAGAGCCCAGCTGCTTGGAGCAGAGGCACAGCACCCACCAGCACCAAACGAGCACGCCCGGAGCTCTGCCGAGGCAATTTAAAATCAGGGGAAAGAACCATCCCCTCGTCACCCCAGCCAGTCACTGGCTTACAGCACAGTTATAAATCCAGTCAAAACCAGAACTCTGCTAGATCCACAGCAATTAGACATTGCAAGTCTGAAAAGGGCTATTTCCTAGAGAAAGGGGGAACTATCTAAAGCTAAAACACATGTGTTACTATTCTTAGAAGTTCTGCAGTTCTACCTAAACATCTTTATCATCTTTGTAGGCACAGGGCAATAGACATTTCTAGAAAACCCCTCAGAGCTCAGGTTATCTAGTTTTCACCTTGGAAAACTCTATTTCTAGCTTAAGCACCATTCGCTCTGGGTCCTCCAGAGCATAACTGTTTTACTAGTATATATTTATTATATTTATTCTCACAAAGAGCAATTACATCATTTAATAGTAATTATACTCAACTCAGCATTTACAGAGTAACCCTAGATATTATTTCAGAAGACATTCGCTATACTCCCAAAGAGAAAACCAAGGATCTTGCAAGGTTCTTGCAGGCTCAACACCCTGCTTTCTAGCAATCTACTCATTTTGGCAAGGCACACCTTCTGAGCACCTCACTGTGACAGAGAAAGGTACAGAGATGCTACACACAAGCAGCTATCAGAGCTGCATTAGTTTTAACAAGTTTAAGAGAGACCCTAAGGACAGAAAAGGTCTTGCTATTGTCTGGAAACCATGACCTTCTAAATTATTTCCTTCCTGTCATGAGGTAACCACACCAGGTGTTTCCCTATAACCTTACTAAGGGAGCACTCATCACTGACAAACTCACCTTCCCACACAGAATCAACTTTTCTCATTGGCTCAATTTCTTTGTAGAAGAAGTTGTTTAACAACTAAGTAAAGTTCACTCACATGCCAAAAAAAAAAATCAAATTAAAGATTATATGAAAAAGGTTGAGGAAAGGTCACCCCTCTTCATTATGATAGCCAGGAAATGGCTCGTTAAAATAAGCAGTGCTCTGCAGGAAGTTAACCTTAAGGTGACAAAGGGAGCATGGATGGATTGGTAACGAAATTCACGCACATGCACATACATCTGTCAAATCGGCCCTGAAATCATTGGTGTTTAGCAAATCTATTAGTCGTGAAGGAAACTGCTCCACAC
Organism: Eurystomus gularis; assembly: GCA_013400335.1. Taxonomy (NCBI): domain Eukaryota; kingdom Metazoa; phylum Chordata; class Aves; order Coraciiformes; family Coraciidae; genus Eurystomus; species Eurystomus gularis. Next base: position 69,839 of record VZZY01002049.1, on the reverse strand, counting down.
ACACATGCACAGCAGGGAGAGAGGCCACCAAAGCACTGGAGAGGACCAGCAGCTCAGCAAGCACCAGCAGAAGCATTTTTGAAGAGATCATGAAACATCCAGGCAGTAACAACCCTGCATTCTTTCGTGAGACTGATTTTCATGGGCCTGATACTGTCCTTGTGTTAACGACAGTTAACTTACCATGAAATAGAATGTACTCATTAAGACAATCAAGATGTTCAGCACCAGCACTGTTTCAGGAAACAATTTCCCTACAGTGCTAGAAGGGAGCCACACGCAGATGGGTGACACCCGGAAGGGAACTGCTCACCACCACACACAAGTATTGTCCCGAAAGGCAGCTCAAGATTCCTTTTTTACCTCTGCTAACGTGGACTAAACAAAGCCCCTTTTTCCAAGCACTGATCTCTACCCTGTGTGCAGCCCTTTCCAGCTGTCATTTCCAGATTCCCGAAAAAGATAAAAGGGAGGAGCAAGCTACATTCAGTATATACTGAAAAGGGAACATACTACACAGATTTTTCAAGTCCTTAGTAGCAGAAACTGTACGTTTCCAACGTTCGTTTGCACACCACAGACCCTTTACAACTCGGGGAAATATCCACTGCTGTAAAGGCTGGAACCGGATACTTACTTGTTGCTGTGCTGCCCTGTTCTGTGCAGGAATGCATTCAAAGTTGCTCTGAGATCTTCACTGATTTTCTCCTGCAAAGATGAAACCCAAAAGGAAGATGAACTGCTTGGGGATCTAAGACAGGCCACAGCTTTATGCAGCACTATTGACAAAGTGAGTTCTGTACTGCCAAGTATTTGCATGACAATAGAATCCAAAGCACTGCAATACCTTGGACAAAAAGCATCAATTTATATACCCAGGAAAAAGGTTAGAAATTAAAGCTTCCAGCAGACAGTCCTTCAGCGATTCTCTTGATTTTGAAGCCAAGGCTCTAACCATTGGCCCACGTGGTTTCCCTGCTGAACACTACTTTAGCTGGGAAGTCCACTAAGATACTTACAGGAAAATAAACCACAGCAAAGAATTCACTTACACATTCTAAGGAATTTTCTAGGGATAGCTCTTTAAGTAGACTGTTGGGGTTCAAGTAGCAGGTTCAAATTCCATGTACCACATGGTGACTTACTTCGAAAAGGTGAATCATTTTTACGGGGGAAGATGTTAGTGTAGCTTTGTTAGTGTAGGGAAAAGCAGTTCTGTTATGAAAACCTCCCAAGATAAATATCAATTGGGATAAAAACCAAACCCTGCAGAGCACCAGCTCTGCAGTGTGAACAACCTGGTCTTGCCTCTTTCTTTTCTACTGCCCAGTCACCTGCAAAGCTTCCAGAAAGATTGTGTCACCCATCATTCACAAGGAGGAATTCTCAAGTCAGCCTTGAGATGCTCACTCCGTTCAGTTGCAAGATGCTAATTTCATGTCTCTGCCTCACTTCATTAGGCAAGTAGGAAGGCACCTGCCACTTTTAATCGTTTGCCTGTTGAAGCTGGTTAATCAGGTTAAACAAGAAGGCTGTTGACAACTCGGCAGCACGCGCAGACAACAGATATAAAGTACTTACTGTTGCCCTCTTCCGCAGAAATGCGTCCGCTTCATCCACGAATAGCAAGAGGCTGCAAAAGGAAAGCACTACACAGTAACAGGAGACGGGTAAGTGAGGATCAAACAGCTCAAGGGTTCTCCTGTCCCTCTACCAGGCACCCATCACTGACCAGCTGTATGCCCAAAGGACTGCACAAGCAAATTCCTTTCTTAAGGCAACATTTCTCAGCTAAGCGACAGCAGCTTTTCCACTGAATGCACTTGGCCCATCCCAACAGTTAAGAAAGAGGTATTAGCTTAGGACACCTTAGGCCATAAATCTGACTCCAGGGCTCTGGAGTTTTGTTCTCTGCTGTTCAGAATCAATCCTAGGCCACATGCGCTTAACCTCCTCCAGATTTTTAAATAGAGAGGGGAGTTTTCCCGGGCATAGTGTGGCAGTGGGCTTGTATCAAGCAGTGCTGGTATGCTGCTGTCAAGTTGATCTCTGAAATTTAGACCTGTCAGTGTTTATTTCAGCATTCCCTCCTATTCAGACAATGTGTGCACGGGTACAAGACAGGCACTCAAGCCTACAAGAAAGCTTGGTGACAACGGCATCTTCCTGCCATTTTTCTTCCTTATACCATTCTAAAAACCTCAAACCAGAGTCTTCCTCTGCAAGCTGCTTTGTTATTTTGTAGGGTTTTTCCTTTCCAAACCACACTAGCAATAACATAATGGTTTTACTACCTGCGGAGAAGTGAATTAATAAAGCCAATGAATAATTCACAAAAATAAATTCAGTTATAACCCAAGGGTAGCACTCTTCCCAAGAGACAAAGTGTATAAAGATGTTTATCAATAACAGAACCAAGTTGCTCATAAAGCTGTCACAGCCTGTACTACCTTCTCGCCTAGCTTCAAAACCAGCTTTCTTTCAAGGGATTTCAGGGCCTATTAACATCTTTTACTCAACTGCAGCTTTTCTGAAAATATCCTCAGCTACAGTCTCTGCAGAGAAGTGTCGTCTATCGTAACAGCTTTCAGCTAACAAAGGCAACACAGCACTAACAGCTAATACTGTTGGATACCCAGAAAAAAGAATGTGTTTAAATACTTCAGTGTTACTGGCGGTTAGAATATTGATGTATATGGATACATGCAACCTTTGATCACAACTTCCATAAGATGAATATTATTAAGTTCAAACGCACAGAAATTTTTATCAGGACAGAGAATAAATTCAGATTCAGGCATTGTTGTGAAAGATAATTCTTTAGTGGAAGCATCCAGCAGTCTTCACCCCGCTGACTATCCTCATTGTGCTTCCAACTATTTTTCCTAAGCTCACTTAATTACTTACACCTTTCCTTCTATAGCTTCCCAGGGTAGAAGCCTAAAGAGTTTAAATGCTTCACACATCTACTCTGCATATTTTATTTTTTTTTAAAGGGGAAATAGAAACATTTAAATGATGAATGCAGCAAGGATTAAAACAGACACTGCAAGATAATGTCCATCTAAAGCAATCAGAGTACGCATAAATCAGTGGTGAGCCCCACTTACGGAAGACCTGTGATCAAAACAGCACAGAAAACCAAACTGACACCCACTGCAAGTTCTCTATTGAATTTTAATATCCTGGCTGGACAAGCAACTTCTTAGCTACCTCCAGACTGCAAAAATCCATTTACACTAGCACGAACAGATTAACTACACTCTCTGACAAAATCAGGCTGTCAAGATTTAGCCTCAACCTGCACATGAAAGTTTGCATTTAAAAGGTGACTGAAAAAGCACAGCAGCTTGTGACTTTTATATCTATCTAATGTTGATGCCTTTAGCTTCTGTCTCTCCTTTATCCTCTTTCCTTTCTTGTAATTCCCTACTTCTGCTTGAGATTCAGAAGTAAAAAAGAAGTTGGATCCAAACACTATCAGTCTAAAATGTGAACAATTGCAACAGGCCACATAATATCCAGAGATGGTAAACACCTGGCTGCGCCTCCATTTGTGCTCAGTCTTCTCACTACTGTCAGAAAACTAATTACCCTGAAAGAAACGTGTCCCAGCCTTCAAGTGGGCAATATCTATCCACCTGCCTGGTGAGACAGCAGAGAGTCAAGCTATGGAAAATCTGAAGTAAACACGATGGGTTTGAGGGAGGAGAAGAGCAAAAGCTTTCCCTCTTTTAAATATTATTAAGTAGCAAGAATTCACCCAATTCTAGGAAAACTTTAGGAGATGTTATGCCTGTCAGTGTTACCTTGTCTGTGCAAGAGTATCATTCAGTAACAAACAGAAAACTGAATGACATTGTTGCAGTGAGTTTTTTGGAGCAAGAAACCCAACCCAGGATTGAGAGGAACCTCCACTTACCCTCTCCTGCTGGTGTTTGCCCAGTCAAAGAGTTTATGCATGGCAGTAACTCCCTCGCGCCCCATGGGGGCAACATCGCCACCGGTCATGATGGCATAATCCATGCCCGAGTGCACAGCTAATTTCTGGAAGAAAACCAAAAACCAGCAAGTTAAGCTCTCTCTCTCACTGCAAGACCACAGAAGATGGAGAGGGAGATACAGGTAGTTTAGTCCCATCAGCATGCTCATTGCAGAGGTTAAATATGCTCCTAGAGAAGAGGATACTTTAGTGACTTATTCACTTCTCCTTATGCTGCTGTTGCCATTTCCTAGACCCATCCCTCTCTATCGGGTTTAGAAATCCAAACTAGGTGGCATACAGTCAGAGCAGGCGGCAAAAAACTATTGGGATATGGGTTTAAGGTATTGATACAGAAAAAAAATATTTGACTTGCATCAGCAGCTAAAGTCTGCCACTGTTAAATAAGTACATGAAACCTCAGATCTAGTGGACAAGCCCTTAGAGCAAGAAAAAAAATCAAATCCTGACCCAAATCCATGCAAAAAGTGTCCTAGTAGTGCATATGCAGTGAAGCCACACCTATCTCTGCTCTGCTCCAGGATTAGTGAGTGACAGCAGGAGAGACCCTACTTAGACAAGTGTATAAAATCAACAGAGGTGGAAATGAGGCAGCAGGCTGATGTTGCGGTTTCACAAGTCACGGTTGCCAAGTGCCTTTTCCAGATGGAAGGGCTCTTTTGCCTACACAGAGCACTAGAATCCAAGTGACTGTACTAATTTAGAGTTGAAGCAGTCTGGATGCCCTTTCCTCCCTTCCCAACAGACACACAAGAACACAATGTTTATGCAATACTACAGCAATAAATTCCAGACTAGTGAGGGTGCTTAGACCCTGAAGTTTTCAGAGCACCATGCAGGTTGTCAGAATCTTGGCAGGGTTTTACCTTGGCAAAGAGCGTCTTTCCAGTGCCAGGGGGACCGTACATAAGAATATTTCTGTATAGGCTTTTGTTCTTTTTTGTATTTCTTGTTGCTATGGCAATGTCTCTCACACGTGCTTCTAACTGTGGCTGCAAGAAAAGGGTTAAAATTAAGGAACAGAAGGTACCAAGAGACCTGCATCTATCAGCAAGAAGTAGGCAGCACTCCTACAGTCTCAAGCTTTTAAGCCTTAACTTCAGCTGCTTATTTCTTCAGACCAGAGTCATTTCTGCCCCTGTGTCAGGATTGACTCAAAGTTCTGTCCACTCGGCTACAATTCTTTTATAAGAAAAAGCAGTAGCTGCTGTAAGAACTGACAACACCTAAATATTCACTTCCTATTGGATGCGCTGGGAGGGATATGGGAAAACATCAGCAACTGTTTGCAGTACTAATTCTTTCATATAAGTCATAAACATTCATGTTCATATTTATTACAGCATTGGTAGAGATCCTGGGAGAAAGCCATTCCTGGAGGAGGATTTTCTCTCAGCAGCTTCAAGAAGTACTTAAATTTGCCTGATATCCAGGAACCAAATATTAATTATAGCCCTAATTAAGTTAAGAACCATTCACAAGATGGGCAAACACATACACTTCTTTTGCTTTGTGGCCTACGCAGATATCCAGGTTCAGTAACCCTTAAAAGTGAGATGAGAGAAGTAGAACTCTGTGTATTAACATGCTGACTACAGAGAAAAACTGCAGCAGGGCAAGGACTGAACCAAGACTTCCAACTGCTTTGAACAGAGGAAAAAAGGTTAACACTGAACACAGGAGCTTATTTATGGTCTCAGTGCCCCGAGGGTGCTATGTCTCCTGAATTACGGGAATTACAGCTTTTGAAGTGAGTGTAAGGAAACAGCCATTCTTATTTGGAGTCCAAAGTCATCCTTCACAGACCAAGGCAGCAAAGTAGAGTACTCACACTGAGAACAACTCCTTCAAGGGCATCCTGAGCCTTGCTGGTAAGACGCTTACCAACCTAGAGAGGACAAATTCAATTACTGACACATAGAAATCAACCTCAGTTTTAACAGCTCACCTGGACAAAAAGGTCACACGAAAGGACAATGAGCTTAGCCTACCTATGCCATCTCTGAACAGTTATTTTATTCACAGACCCACTGACAGCTCCCTGTCTGACAGAAAGGAATTTTGCATCCTCATGGCTGAGAGCAACACAAAACCAAAGCTAAACCGTACCTTGATAGGATGCTTCAGTGCCTCCAGCACAGTAATGCGCGAGGTTTCTCTCACCAGGGAAGGTTTGCCCAAGCGTGCTTCTATGTATCGCCCTGCTACTGCCGTGGCGTTCTTGGCAGAGTAAACACCCACTGCCAGCAGGGTCAGGCCTGCCACCTGCAAAGAAAAGCAGGAAGCATTAGGAAAAACACTTGGCAAGGCATCGCTGTTGTGTGCAGCATGCCCCGTGGCGGGGAATTAAGATTCAGGACAAATGCTGACCAATAGAGGTTTATTTTCGGTAAGATGCTTTATCCCTGTTCAGACAGTCAAGGTCTGATGCTCCCTATTCAAAAGGCACTTAGGGCTCTGGCAGCTTGCAGTGTGAGAGGTGGAGGAAGCACACGTAATGCTTATAGTCGTGCATCCAGAAGTATGTACTCCCTGCTCAAAGTGTGTGTGGCTTTTCAGACTTCTAAGTAAGTATTAAAACAAACAGCCACCAAACTGCTACAAAGCAGAGGTGTAAGCCTCCTATGAGAAAACAGAATCTCTCACAATGCTGAAGCTTCAGCTTCCAGTGTTATGAACAAAAGCACACTGGGAAAGTGGTGTGGTTTGGTTTATTTTTTCAGGTATTCTTTGCAGGCAGTTAAGAATAAGCCCACATCAGCCAGGTGCTGCCTGCCCAGACTACCCCTCACCATACAAGAAAACATATGCCAAATTAAAGACGCCAAGACAAACATCTGAAGTGTGGCTGCCACCAAGGCAGTACACAGTAGGGAATAAAAAGGAAAAGGTGAACAGTCCTGCCAGACCCAACACAGAAGGAAAACAGGTACTCAAGAGGAGCTCCAAAGCACAAGCCACCATGGGAATTACCATCGCTGCATTAGAGATTGTTCTTTCAGAAACCCCAGGCAATGAGACATTCCCATCAATGTGCCAGTGAGGCTGTAAGAGCCTCTGTCCAGGCTTCCCTGTGCTTTATGGCTGCTGCTGCTCGCTTCAGCACTACGTTGGTTCATATTCAACCAAAAGCCCCACAGGCAGCTTTTTCCACCATAGTGAGCTGTCAGGACAGACAAGGAGCTGTGCTGAGAATGCTAAAGACACTCCAGGAGGTTGCTAAGAATAACACTTCAGGACACGATGTGAAAGCAAGACTTTACAGAAATCTTTAGCATGTATAGGATTGTTTCCTTAACCCTCAGAGACTGACAGCACTGGTAACTTCCATAAAACTTTACTTCAGGTGCACAAACATTAGCCTCCAGTTCCAGCTGCTTGTACATAAACGAGCCAGTCCATTTACCACAAGTCCTATTCACCTAAAAATACAGGGGAACAAGGGGAATTATTTTTAAACCAAGAGGTGTTTGGGAAGAGGCCAACTGCTCCACACCGGTCTGAGAGCAAGTCATCAGTTGTGTTCAGCTCACAGCTAGATGCCAGCAATTCATATTGGAGCAAACCCAGACAGATAGAAGACCAAGCTGCAGCAACTGCTTTTAAACTAAGCAGACTTAATACAAGTACAGAACAAGGGCAAAAGCTTCAAGGACAACAAGGGTGGCATTGTTCAATAAACCATGAGACACCACCTGCTCAGTTTCACTCTGCTTAGACGTTGCTTTGGATGGAAACACGAACGGTTCAGAACTGCAAAACCCAAGGTGCAAAGAATAAGATTACTTCCACACTTGAATCATCTCTTTAGATGGGACTTAAGGACACAGAAGAGACCCCGTCTTTTCAGCAGCCTTCCTCTGAAAACAAGGTACCAGGACAAATTATCTCACACACTCTTACACCATCTGCTTTAGCAATACCCAGTACTAAGCAAAGTTACGGGTGGACACATCAGATCTGTCTAGGCAGAGATAAGTAGGACTTTAGGACTTTGCTGATGTTCATGTCACAAGATACAGAGAGATGGAGCTTTAAGATTGACAGCTATGTATCAAAACAGGAAAATTACTTGACTCTTACATTCACAGAACACAATTACTATGCCAACTCCACAAATCAGTCTGATTACAGCACCTATCTGTTCATCATGAGGTATCTAGCAAAAGATTGAATCTCGAAATAAGCAAAGTAAATTCCACTAAAAAAAAATCCCAACAAACTCTGAAAACTTTGAGCAGAACCTCTGGCATTCTGCTTGGATGGGAAGAGGTAGGAAATGAGCAGCCCTTACAGTAGGCAGGAAATACAGAAAATCCAGGGCTAATTTAGAGGAAGCCTAAAATAACTGGCTAATTCTTACCTTATAGTCACTTTTTTCAAAGCAACAGAAAAGATGAGTTCCAGCTGTGTTACCTCCTTTCCAAAAATACACTTTTTTGAAAAGCTAAATGTCCCAAATTCACAAGACAAGAGCTTGTCAGAAGCAAAAATGACCACAATGCACGAAAGTGGTATCTGGGTCAGAAGAATACGCAGCTAAAAGCACCAAGCACTAATCTGCAAAAGGCTCTGAATACTGCAGGCCTTCCAGGTACAGCCTACAGATGACAAAAGGATCCACTAAAAGCACATCTTGTTCTCCCCGGTGCACTCAGGCAAAGTGGCTTTTGTATCCGTGTGTACAAAACCAGAGGGTGGAGCGGATCGGTGGTGACTGACTTAAAGCAAAATGTCCATTTTATCAAGCCATGCAACTAAAAGTCTATTTTCGCTGTAAAGTTTTAAGTAGCACTCTGAGAAACAACTTTATGTCTATAGGAAGCTACTGCCAAGCTCTTCTGTCCTGTGAAAAGATGCTGGTCCAGCTTTTAGTCAACTTACTTAGCATACATTAACAGTTCTCCAAGTACTCTCTACGCTACATGAAAATCAAAGTTGTGAGATAAGCAGCAAACCCTGTTTTACATCGTGTCCTGCAAGGTCTTGAAGTTCCAGAGACTAGGAGTGCTCCTTTATAGATGAAAAGAGAACCCTCTGATCACAGAGGGCCGACAGTCTGCTAGCCACCTGGGATCAGAGTAGCAGGCAAGTTCTTGGCAGCGAACTCGGTGGCAAGAAATTCTAGCTCAGCAACAGAATGCATACAAAAGGGGAACATTGAAGGATCTCTCTCTGTGGCCTTAAAATATATATTATAATTTAAAAATTAAACAAAACAAACATCCATGATGCATCTCTTACTATTTTCTGGGTCAGTGTTCTCAGAATTTTTTTGCTATAAGGGATACATGATAAAAAAATTTTTGAGACCTCTGGTTTAGAGGGAAACAAACCCCTTTTGTGTCCACTAGATCAATTAAAAAGACATTTCCAGTTTGCAGTTTAAATGCAACCATACAAAAGACATTAGGGGTGGGGACAAAAAGGGATTAGATCCCTGTTCCCAAGAATTGCCACTGGCAAAGAAGTTCTGTAACAGCAGCGTTAAGCATTTCATAATGCTCTGTTCGCCTATAAACATTTAAAGATGTTCATGCATCATGAAAGTACAATGAACAGCAATCATTAAAAAGCTGAACAAAAAATTGTCAGCCCAGAGCACAGTCAGAAACAAAAATTGCATTCAAGACCTCAAGGATCTGCAGTTCTCTCTAACTGGCTACTAGATAAAACCCCTCCTCCCTAAGCCAGCAAATTCTAGAACAACCTGTGAAAAAATACCAATCTGTGAGAAAGACTCATCCACTTTTTTCACAGAATCTGCATCTTTCACTTGTAATAGCTGGGAAACTTTCAGGAAATGGGTTTGTAAAGGTCATGGTGCCTCCAAAGACAAGACAATTATATGCTATTGATCAGTCAAAGCCAGAACTTCTGTGACCAATGAGAAACAAATTATCTATACAGAGAAGATGAGAATTAATTTGAATAAAGATCTGAAGCACAGTATGTCCTTAAATGAGGAGTGCAGAGAGCAGCCAATTCCCACCACCCTTTAGTTTATAAACACACCAGAGCAAGGAGTTGGATTAACACATATTTACAGACAGGCTTTTCTGGAAGTTATCAATACACATCAATCTTACCGTGGCCGTAACTTTATCCCAGTCTGTCACAAAAGCACGGAATCCTTCCCCAAAGAGCATCCCAGCTGTCCTGTGGCAAGCAAGGCAAGCAGGAGAAGAGAAAGGGATTTCAGAGGTTGAACTGAAACAATTTACAACACAACTTTATACTGTAATGATCTTCTGCAGAAGCAGACGAAGCTGATTGAAGGCTCACCAGGAAACTGAACATGAACAACCAAGTCAAATATATTTATAATCATCTGATGTCTACACCCGATCTGGGATTAAATCCAGAAAAGCATTTGGCATTGTCAATTTCTTTAACAAATTATTGGTGCTGAACTGTAATAAAATGTATTTAATTTTAAGGATTTTTTAAAAATTCAAAATCACATAGGACCTAAAATTAATAAATTGCAAATGTAAATGCCCACCCCTTTGGAGACAGACTGCTCTATACCTTTATGGCACATGTTCAGAAATGGAAAGAACTCAGTCTTCAGAGTAATTGAGCATCGATCTTAGTGAGTAAGTCTTGAGGCAATGTTAGAAAAATTGTGTAAAATTCACAACTCTATAAAAACAATCTCTTTGGTTCACATTCAGATGACAATGTGGCAAGGCAAGCGAAAGAGAACGTTCTCTAACGCAACTCCTATTGTTCAGAGTACAAGAGCATACAAGCTAACTTTTGATATTCCTCAGAGCTTAGAGGAATGAGCAGCAAGGTTTCCTACATGGTAGGAGAAATCTGCAAAAGCAGCAAGGCAACTCATGCCCTTCTCTTGGCCTGCACATACTTGAGGGACTCTAACACCGTCTGGCGATGTTCAGCAGCTTTTAGGCGGATCTGCTCCCGAATGATGTCTGCATTCTCCCGCTCAGCCTTGGCGCGGGCTCTTGCCTCTGCCTCGACACGCAGCATTTCGTTCTTATGCCGCAGCTCCATCTCTCGCTCCACAGTAGCTTTAAAAAAAAAAACAAAAACAAAAACAAAAATGAAAGGATATAAGAGGACAATTTTTTGGGCTGGCTTAATCCCAGGTAGCAGGAAGGTGAAAGAGATGCATTGTGTCATCCTGGCTTCACAACAGCAGTGTGTGGTCCCACAGCAGCAGACTTCAAGGCCTTCATTCCCTCCCACCCTTCCCCAAGGCAGCCAAGCAGCACAATATTACAGAATACAGACAAGGAATAATCCCCCTGTGCCCAGAGGGATCACACTCCAGATCGGTGGCCTTCTCTGGATGGAAAACTGCAAGACAATAATAATGCTTCTGTTCTGGAAGTTCATTACCAGAAAAATTGCCCAGGGCAAACTTCAGTCAGAGATGAGCTAGACACTAAGGGATAAAGCAACAGAGAGGGGAAGACCGCAGTGCTAGGCACTGCTGCTGCTCATCAACATCACTTCAGAGCGGGAGGGTGACACACTACAGAAAGTGAAGGACAACCCTGGGGAACTAACGCCACACCGTGTAACAGACTGCTTGTAAGGAAGAGAAGCAAAACAGAGTTGCCTGTAAAATGCTGTTCCAAACAGGGTTTCAGAAGCTCTCTTACTTCAGACACACAAAACTGCAACACATACATTAAGATATGAATGGAGAATGAATGAGAAATCTAAGAACAACCTAGGAGATGAGATGCTTCATAGCCAGCACCCTCTGTCTTCAGCATCCCTGCAAGAAATCCTCACGGGACCACCCACTGCTTGACACCTATCTCAACAACTGAATGCTGGACAGGCTGCCTTGACATTCCCATCTTGGTGCCTATGAACAAGTGGATATTACAAGAGTAAAATCACCCTGTCCTACAGGGTGACACTGTTGAGCTTTGTTACATGGCTGCTACAACACTTCCCTCAATGACACTGACAAACACCGAGCACACTGGATGGCAGCAAAGAGCAGAGAATCGAAAAGGCCACGGCTGATGACAGTTCATTGGGAAATCCACGTACCACGGGGCAGAGGCTCAGGACTGCGGCCACTTCAAAAACTCATCTTGGAAGCCATTGGTAGTTCTAGTACTACTGGGATTTACCTGTTACTTGCCAATATGACATTAACACACGACCCTAATGGAGCATCAGCCAATATGGACAAGGAGTCAAAGGTCAGTGCAGAGAACTCACCTGCCCACCCACTCTGTCACTAGCTAAAGAAAACCAAGGAGCTTACCACGCCTCATGGCTTCCTGCTTCTGCACAGATTCTTCCTGCTTCCTCAGGTTCTCCTCATTCACAAGTTGCTGCAGGCAGAGATGACGGCAGAAGATGCGTTAAGGTTGTAAGAACTCAGTCAAGTACGTATCTGTGTACGATTAAATACTACAAATGTTTTCAAGAAGCTAGTGCTCTGGTTGAAGCACGTTCTTCCTCTTCCCAGATTCACACACATAACCCCATGCTCCTAGCTGCTCAGTCCCAATTCCCAACCTCTGGTTTGCCTGGTTGACACGATGGAGCCCAGCTCTAGATCACCGCTTTGACTTAAGGCAGCTACTTTCCAGTTTCCATCTGGGTAAGAGAAGGAAGCTATCGTACCTGCTGTCGCATCTGTTCGTCATAGCGCTGCCTTGCCAGTTTGTCCTGGTATTGGGCTCGCTTTAGAAAAAAAAAAACAAAAAGTATTCAGATTATAAAGATTGGGCATTTAAGAGAACCTAGTCCTGACGTCAATGAGGTCTGGAACATGCAAGGACAAAAAAACCCAAAACAAAACAAAAAACCCCCCACGAAAAATAATCCCAGGTTTGACAGCGATTTGTGGCAAAACGTCCCCAAGCAGCACCAAAGACTCCTCCACGCTGAGGAATCTATACAGTCTGACTTCCTTTTAAGATATCACAGATATAAAAACAAATCATAAGGGATGCTTGGACCACCAAAGGAGACTTACTTTACTGTGCAAAACATGTTTTTCATGTTTTAAAACATGCTACCTGGACTAGCAATCGCAAGCAATAGAATTGTCAAGATATGCCGCCTGTCAGATGAGCTCTGTTTCTCATTTTCTTGTTCCTCATTAATTTCCCTCACTGGTTTTCCAAAATAAACCCATGTCACCTAAACTCAACGGAAAGTGGTCCAAGGGCCCAGATCCACCAGCAAGGAGGACTCAGTACAAGGGATGATCTTATTCTCTATTACAAATACAGACAGAAGAACAACTTGCAAGTTATATCCTTGACAATTTTAAAGCATGGCACTTCAGAAGTATACCACAATCAAGTCTACTTTGGCTTCAAACGACGCCCAGTGAACTGCAGGAGTTCAAGAGCTAACTGGCAAACAGAAGAGGCGACTGTGAAGCCTGCTTTCTGAGCCAGCCCCGTTCAAAGTCCAAACTCTGACAGGATAAAAAGCAACACGTGCCAAATAGGCAGTTTTAGCCACCTTCCCAAGATAGATAATCAATTAGAATTAATCAATCCCCTAATTTCCTGTACTCTCAAAGTACAAAGTGACCATATGTGAGCTATTGGCATAAAAGCTAGCTTACATTCCCTGATTTCAGCATTATTTCCGCTTCAGTAACTCACGCTAAAATGTACCAGAAAGCACCAACACTGCTCACAACACAGCCTCTGGTAACTCTCAGATTTGCATCATGTCTCCTCTGAGGTATTTTTTCCTGTCTACAAGATCAAACTTGGAAGAAATAGGGTTGGAGGCGACCTAAGACTGAAACTCACATAACTTAAGAGACACTCTGTTGCCCAGGCTAACATATAGGCTTGAAAAGCAAGTAGTCTTCAAACTTTTAACGTCATCAGGTGTTAGGCACAAATGAGCGTATCTTAGCACGTTCAACAGTGCTTCCCTGAAGTTTAGGAACATTTCAAAGAGCAGACTAAGAGTAACTGGAACTACTGCTTCCTTTGAATGTTCAAGAACTTGGTAACAAAAGTTCAAGACAACAAAGCTGCATATAACTACAAACCAAGTTCAACTTTGCAAAGCCAGAGCAGAAGATGGGCTCAGACTGTGAACTGCCTCACATCTATGTCTGCCCGCGATCCTCTTTCACCCACCTCCCAAAAGAGGCAATTAATGCATTGTTGCCTTTTCCATCAAGGAGGACACAAACAAGGTCTCCCATCACTTGGCTTCCCCCTCATTCCCTTACTGCTTGATGCTGTTTTGTTTCTTCACTGAGTGTTTTCCGTCTTTCTTCTGCTTGTACCCGTATCTGCTCATTCTTCAGTTGTTCAATGGCAGCTTCATACTCCTATTAAAATAAAGAGACAATCATCACAAATGAGCTCAAGGAGTCGTCCTACAAGGAAATGCTGGTGACAATTCTACTCCAAGAAATCCCTCTGTAACCACAGTGGTACTGTGCAAAGCTGACCAATGGCACAAGAACGCTAAAAATATGATTGTAAAATATGATCGTGAGAAATCTCATAATTAGCCATCTGGGGATTAAATACAGTTTATTTTTTAAAAAACCCGGCCAAGCCAATAAATACTCAAACAATCCCAGATTCCTTTATAAAAGAAACAGAAGTCTGTCAGTCTGTCCTCCACCCAACCACTTCATCGTTCCTCACAGAAAACCTTTGTCATTACCCAAAAATGGTGGTGATATTCTAGGAGTTACAAAACCACTCAGGACACGCAAGCTGTAAACAAAGCCATAAAATACATCCAAGAATAGGCCACATCAGCTTGTGCTTCACCTTCCAGAATGACCTTTTCTTTCTAAAGGCAAAAACCTATTATTTGCTGAAGCTGAACAGCAACAAGAAAAACTCAGCAGATGGGTAGAAAATGAGACTGTCTTATGCCCCCCATGAAAGCTGGGGGTTGCCTAAGGCAAGCAGGCTGGACAACACACGACGAGTTCCAACATACCTTCAGCTTTGCTTGCTGTTCCATCTGCAAGGTCTGCTCCTGCATCTGGGCCAGACTGAGAGCATCTTTTGCATGGCCTGAAATTGACAGTGAGGTTATTGATAGGATCAGAGCGGTAGGGGTTGAGAAGGGACCACTGAAGATTATCTAGTCCAGCCCCCCCTGCTAGAGCAGGATCTTAGAGCAGATCACACAGCAAGGCGTTCACATGGGTTTTAAGTGTTTCCAGAGATGGAGACCCCGCAGCCTCTCTGGGCAGCCTGTTCCAGTGCTCTGTCACCCCCGCAGTAAAGAAGCGTTTCCTTATTGAGCGTGCTGAAGACAGCGTGAAGGTCTTTTCTCAAGTAAGAAAGTGCTCCTCTACCCAACCCAACCTGGCGCTTGCCGGGACCGTCCAGCGCCCAGCTCTGAAGCCGTGCGTTCAGCACCAGAGACCCTCTCAGCACACCCATGGCGGGGAGCCAACAGGCCTCCCCTGCCGAGGTGCTCCAGCACCGTCTCCTCCCTTCGCGGGCCCCGAGGAACGTGCTTAGAGGAAGCCGAGGCAAGAAGCTGCGGCCCCGGGGCCAGAGCCCGAGGCTGCCGGGGCCCTGCCGCCGCAACACGCTCCGAGAAGGCGGGACCTGGCGCAGGAGGCGAGGCCCCGACCGCCGGCCCCGGCCCCTCACTCACGGG